>BSBK01000137.1:207500-692908 GCA_027943335.1 Chamaecyparis obtusa | reverse complement strand
GAAAAATCATGGATGGCCATTGAAAGAAGCAAAGGAAATCAATCAGCCATTTAAAAAATTCATGGGAGACCATTGAGGGAGAGAGAGAGAGAGAGAGAGAAGTGGAAGGGGGGGAGAGAGAGAGAGAGAGAGAGAATGGGAGAGGGAGAGAGAGTAGAGAGAGGAGAGAAGGGGAAGGGGAGAGAGAGAGAGAGAGAGAGAGAGAGAGAGAGAGAGAGAGAGAGAGAGAGAGGAGAGAGGAGAGAGAGAGAGAGAGAGAGAGAGGAGGGTGAGGAGAGAGAGTAGGAGAGAGAGAGAGAAGGGGAAGGGGAGAGAGTAGGAGAGAGAGAGAGTAGGAGATAGAGAAGGGGAAGGGGAAGGGGGAGAGAGTAGGAGAGAGAGAGAAGGGGAAGGGGAGAGAGTAGGAGAGAGAAAGAAGGGGAAGGATAACAATTCATTACAATATTAATCAGTAAGGAGCAAAGAAAACTTAAATAATAACACAACAGGCATTAGAAATCCAAATTCTAATTAGGAGTTTTAAGCAAAGTGAGTAAGGTCCTGGATAGGGACATTACAGATCCACACATTGTTCAGAAGATACCTCCAAGAATCCACATACATGGGAGTAGGTTTCCAGTAAGACTAAGATTGTTTATTGGTTCAAAAATATTGCTGTGTTATACTTTTGATTAATATCCAATGATTGGATGTAAATTCACAAATTTGATTATATTACCACTGGTTCTATTTAAAATTCTGGAAAAAAAATGATATTTGACATATGTTCATAAATTTCAGTCAGCACTCATTGGATCCTGCAATAACTTTATACTCACTGGAATTTCCATTTCTCTTCAATTGGGATGCTCTTTCCGAAATTGCATCTACCCTTTTACCAGTTTGGGAAATCAATGGGTCTATTTGTGGACCTCCAAAGGAGTTGGTCATCTAAATGAGAACCTTGAGATGAATTAGGATCTTCTCTACGAAGAGATCAGTACCTTGAGAAGTTGTCCACTTGTTAGCTAAACTAAAACCTTGGACCATAGATGACTTGCCCTTTGTTTTAAAATGAGGAGTGAGACTACCTTGCCAAAGGTCGCAATGAACTTACATTTGAGGGAGAATTCCCAACATGAGTAACCCAGTTTCCCAAGTCTTGTAAATGCAAGGCCATTAAACGAATAGGCATTTCTAATAGAAATATTTGTGGTGCTAGAATGAAGTGCATGACCAAATTCTTTGCCTGCTAATGAACCAATTTGAGGCTTCATTTCACATTTCTCTGTGGATAATTCCATAGCACTTGTTACTTCTCTATCTAAATTTTTTGTGTCAATGTAATGTGCACTGAAGAGCTTTTATCAGTACTTGAGATACTAGTAGGCAGTGAGTATTCATCATCATCATCTAACATAGGCTCACAAACATATCTTACTTCTTTCCTTTGTTGCTTTCCCCTTCCTAGCTCTTCCTCATCTATAACTTCTATCATGGGTCCAAGAAGCTCTTCCCACTCTTTCCCATTAATATGCAAATATTTTTGTCAGTAACAGTATTTTTTGCATTTATTATGATATTGATCCAATTTGATGCACCTTCGCTATTTGATCCATGCTTCCCTTTCATTTCACTTTCTTTGCTCATTTTTCACGTCATAGGCTAGGTGTTGACAATGGGTAATGACCTTGGTACTACTGTCGTTAATGATAAATTTTACCTTTTAGCTATTAATTTTTTGTCATTTTTCTTGTATGATGCTTTTGTATATGAATTGTGGATATTCTCTGGGAAACTTTTCATTTTTTCCTGTAGGATGCTTTTGTATACAAATTTTGGACAATCTCTATTAAAGAGTAGGTAAGCATGGCTAAGCTAAGTGCAGTTGGAGACACTTGAGCATTCAAATGTGTCAAAAGGGGTAATGGGGACTTCCTAGGTGTCCTAGTATGCTTTATCACGCATTAGGACCCCTAGGAAAGTCCCCCATGACCCATATGGACGCCATTGGAATTCTCAAGTGTGGTCCTAAGGGGTCCTACGACCCCTTTGGACACACTTAAGCATTCAAATGTGTCAAAAGAGGTCATGGGGACTTCCTAAGGGTCCTAGTACGCCTTATACACACATTAGGACACCCTAGGAAGTCCCCATGAACCCCTTTAGACACATTGGAATGCTCAAGTGTGTCCTAAGGGGTCCTACAACCCCTTCGAACCACACTTGAGTGTTCAAATGTGTCAAAAGAGGTCACAGGGACTTCCTAGGGGTCCTAGTATGCTTATCATGTGTTAGGACCCCTAGGAAGTCCCCATGACCCCCTTTCGACACATTGAAATTCTCAAGTGTGTCCTAAGGGATCCTACAACCCCTTCGGACACACTTGAACATTCAAATGTGTCAAAAGGGATCATGGGGACTTCCTAGGGGTCGTAGTATGCCTTATCATGTGTTAGGACCCCTAGGAAGTCCTCATGACCCCTTTCGATACATTAGAATTCTCAAGTGTGTCCTAAGGGGTCGTAGGACCCCTTAGGACACACTTGAGCATTCCTAATGTATCGAAAGGGGTCATGGGGACTTCCTAGGGGTCACTAGTACAGCTTATCACATGTTAGGACCCCTAGGAAGTCCCCATGACCCCTTTCAACACATTGGAATGGTCAAGTGTGTCCTAAGGGGTCCTACGACCCCTTCAGACACACTTGAGCATTCAAATGTGTCAAAAAGGGGTCACGGGGACTTCCTAGGGGTCATAGTATGCCTTATCACGTGTTAGGACCCCTAGGATGTCCCTATGACCCCTTTAGACACATTAGAATGCTCAAGTGTGTCCTAAGGGGTCATACGACCCCTTCAGACACACATTAAGCATTCAATGTGTCCATAAGGGGTCATACGACCCCTTCAGACACACTTGAGTGTTCAAATGTGTCAAAAGGGGTCATGGGGACTTCCTATGGTCTCCTAGTACACCTTATTAGGTGTTACAACCCCTAGAGAAGTCCCCATGACCACTTTAGACACATTTGGAATGCTCAAGTGTGTCCTAAGGGGTCCTACGACCCCTTCAAACACACTTGAGCATTCAAATGTGTCAAATAGGGTCCATGGGGACTTCCTAGGGGTCATAGTACAACTTATCACGTGTTAGGACCCCTAGAAAGTCCCTATGACCTCTTTCGACACATTAGAATGCTTAAGTGTGTCCCTAAGGGGTCCTACGACCCCCTTTAGACACACTTCAGTGTTCAAATGTGTCAAAAGAGGTCATGGAGACCTTTCTAGGGGTCCTAGTACACCTTATCACATGTTAGGATCCCTAGGAAGTCCCCAGGACCCTTTTCGACACACTGGAACCCTCAAGTGTGTCCTAAGGGGTCCTACGACCCCTTTAGACATACTTGAGCATTCAAATGTGTCAAAAGGGGTCATGGGGACTTCCTAGGGGTCCTAGTACACCTTATCACTCGTTAGGACCCCTGGGATGTCCCCATGACCCCCTTTTGACACATTTGAATGCTCAAGTGTGTCCAAGGGGTCGGTCCCCATGATCTCTTTTGACACATTGGAACCCTCAAGTGTGTCCTAAGGGGTCCTATGACCCCTTCAGGGATACTCTTGAGCATTCAAATGTGGTCAAAGGGGGTCATGGGGACTTCCTAGGGGTCCTAGTATGCCTTATCACATGTTAGGACCCCTAGGAAGTCCCATGACTCCTTTTGATAGATTTGAATGCTCAAGTGTGTCCTGAGGGGTCTCATGACCCCTTCGGACACACCTTGAGCATTCAAATGTGTCAAAAGAGGTCATGGGGACTTCCTAGGGGTCGTAGTATGCCTTATCATGCATTAGGACCCTTTGGAAGTTCCCATGACCCCTTTCGACACATTGGAATGCTCAAGTGTGTCCTAAGGGGTCCTACGACCCCCTTTGGACACACTTGAGCATTCAAATGTGTCAAAAAAAGTCATGGGGGACTTCCTAGGGGTCCTAGTATGCCTTATCACATGTTAGGACCCCCTAGGAAGTCCCCATGACCCCATTCGACACATTAGAACCCTCAAGTGTGTCATAAGGGGTCCTATGACCCCTTTAGACACACTTTAGCATTCAAATGTGTCCAAAAGGGGTCATGGGGGACTTCCTAGGGGTCCTAGTACACCTTATCACATGTTAGGATCCCTAGGAAGTCCCTGTGACCCCTTGAGACACATTGTAATGCTCAAGTGTGTCCTAAGGGCTCCTACGACCCCTTCAGACACACTTGAGCATTCAAATGTGTCAAAAAGGGTCATGGGGACTTCCTAGGGGTCCTAGTATGCCTTATCTTGCATTAGGACCCCTAGGAAGTCCCCATGACCCCTTTACATGCATTGGAATACTCAAGTGTGTCCTACGAGGTCCTACAAACCCCTTCGTACACACTTGAGCATTCAAATGTGTCAAAAGGGGTCATGGGGACTTCTTAGGGGTCCTAGTATGCCTTATCATGCGTTAGGGACCCCTAGGAAGTCCCCCATGACCCCTTTAGACACATTGGAATGCTCAAGTGTGTCCTAAGGGGTCCTACAACCCCTTAAGACACACTTGAGCATTCAAATGTGTCAAAAGAGGTCATGGGGACTTCCTAGGGGTCCTAGTATGCCTTGTCATGTGTTAGGACCCTTGGGAAGTCCCTAGGACCCCTTTAGACACATTGGAATGCTCAAGTGTGTCCTAAGGGGTCCTACAACCCCTTCGGACACACTTGAGTGTTTTAAATGTGTGAAAAGGGGGTAATGGGGGACTTCCTAGGGGTCCTAGTATGCGCCTTATCATATGTTAGGACTCCTAGGAAGTCCCCATGGCCCTCTTTAGGACACATGAGAATTCTCAAGTGTGTTCAAAGGGGTCCTACGACCCCTTTGAACATACTTGAGTGTTCAAATGTGTCCAAAAGGGTTCATGGGGACTTCCTAGGGGTCCTAGTACACCTTATCATTGAATTAGGACCCCTAGGAAGTCCCCCATGACCCCCTTTCAACACACTGGAACCCTCAAGTGTGTCCTAAGGGGTTCCTATGACCCCTTCGAGCACACTTGAGCATTCAAATGTATCAAAATGGATCATGGGGACTTCCTAGGGGTCCTAGTCTGCCTTATCACACGTTAGGACCCCTTGGAAGTCCCCATGACCCCTTTCAATGTATTGGAATGCTCAAGTGTGCCTTAAGGGGTCCTACGACCCCTTTAGACACACTTGGGCATTCAAATGTGTCAAAAGGGGTCATGGGGACTTCCTAAGGGTCCTAGTATGCCTTATCATGCATTAGGACCCCTAGGAAGTCCCCATGACCCCTTTAGACACATTGGAATGCTCAAGTGTGTCCTAAGGGGTCCTACGACCCCTTCGAACACACTTGAGCATTCAAATGTGTCAAATGGGGTCATGGGGAATTCCTAGGGTCCTAGTACAACTTATCAAATGGAATTCCCCCTCACCCCTAGGAAGTCCCCATGACCCCTTTTAACTTGTTAGGGTCCCTTAGGACACACTTGAGTGTTCCAATGTGTCTAAATGGGTCATCAGGACTTCCTAGGGGTCTTAACACGTGATAAGGCGTAGTAGGACCCCTATGAATTACCTAGACAATGTACCATAAATGTTCTTACATCAATTTTTATGCCACTGTTAGTTTCTAGAATAGATGATGAGCGTATGGTGGTTCTACATCTGTGTGAAATTTCTTTTTGAGAGTTAAAAAATCAATTGATTGTATTCAATCGAGGGGAAGTCCATTGACATCTACTTATTCAGTATAGTCAGAGTAACCTATGAGAGTAAAAAGATTGTCAATTATATATAAATGTACTTCATCATAACAATCCTGGTTACAAAGTACAAATAACAATATGTAAAAGTCTACGTACAATCAGGATATCACTCTAAATCAAGATGCCTGGAAGCCTAGGCTCCTAAACCCATGTCGGGACATCATCAAGAGCCACACCCTATACAATAAAGTGCAAGTAAAATATTTATTACTACACACAAGTGGCATACATATGCATGGATAATTAATCTTAAATAATTAATTACCTTTCCTTTGTCAACACATGAAGAAGGAACCCTCCTCGTGCCCCCCACTGACATCAGCTGTAGCCTGCAAGAGTACAATAAGATGACAATATACTAGTAAATGTATGAATTTTATTTCTCTAATTGATAGAGATTTAAGCATGTACACCAAATGATATTAAAAAAAACTAATGGGTACATAATTTATAATATACCGTATAAGTGTCAAGGCCAACTGAAATGGCTGAAAGTGTGGAGTCATCCACCTCTCTCAACTCCTTTGTTATCAACTAAACATAAATGGAAAAAATATATATGCATAAGTGCATGAAATCATTAAAACCAATCTAAATAAATAAATTATTTTTAAATTAAATAAGTGATGTGAAAAATTTATTTATAATGTTTACTCTTACAATATCAACAAGATTCCATGGCTCTACATACCCCTCTTGAGCACTCTCATGAGATGTAGATGCTCCATGAGGTGTGGCAGCCTCTGCAGATGCGTCTCCTATATCATCCTCATCAATAACATACTGATATGTATCAGCATCAGTAAGTGGTCTGAGGCACATATTCTTGCATATAATGCAAATATGGGGCTCACATACATGTGAACTCCAGCCAGATGTTGATGTGCCAACATCATCCACATCAGGAGGCAACAATGACCTAGTCTACATGATCAACTAATCACCAAGAAAATGAATGGCCCTAATACACTATTAGGCAACCTCTGAAATGATATCGGGATGCTGCACTAGAGGAGGGGGTACAACATCAGTGGGGGGGACAAAGGTAGTGGTCTTTTTGCACTGGGGAAATTGCCTAGTCTGAGGAGCTCCTCCACCTATGCACATGTTGGGCCTCATACTCCAATAATTAACATTGTGACCAAGCACAAACTCAGCATACAACTTTTTTATGAAATAGAAAGGGAGCTCCAAATTGCTATGGGGTGGTTTATCAAAAACCATCCACTAGCAATCCCAAAAGTGTGTGCGCATTGCTCCATTTGTGCACCATTTTATTGATAATTTGGGTTTTTTGTGGTCAACTTTTAATCTGGTTTTAGGATTAACAAAAAGGGAGGCTATATCTTCCTTAGTTATATTAAGGGCCACAACCCCATCATGGCCAAGCCCATCATCAAATTGGGCGTGCATATCATCACGCCAATGAAGAGCAACATTATGTTGCTATGTAAGGGTGTCAATGTTTTCAACAATGGTATTTAGGGTGGCAAGCATAGGAACTAATGTAGGTATATTCTGATACGTGTTTTGAAAGCCCCATATAGTGTTCAAGTTCTTATGTATCAAATCCTCTCAAGATTGAGGGTTTTGAAGTGGTTATGGATTGTTTTGGGGGTTGTTATTTGGTGGGGGAGGGTTATTATTTTGATTGTTGTCATCCATGCCTGATTAAATAATAAACAAATATAAATTTCAAATTGATTTCATATATTATTAAAAAAGTCAACACAAAACCCTATTTTAACCAAAAAAACTACATTTAACATGAAAACGAAAGAAATTAGTCAAGATATAGCAAGAATTTACTTACCGGATCAACTACGGAGTCAAATTTGTTGTTGGTGCAATCAGGTACTTGAAAATATCATGTATATGATATTTGGAACCATTTTCCAAACCCAAAACATGAGGAGAAATGAGGAAAATGACTTGCGGGTTTTGATTTATGCCACAGGTTTCAAGTAGCCGATTTTTTTGGGTACCCAAAAATATCGGGTACCCGATAAGGCTTGTGCTTTGGTGTCAGGTTTTCCCAGGTGTACTAACACCCAGGCCTACTAAAAAGTCAACATACATTTTCATGTGATTTTGGACGACTGAAAAGTGGATTTTTTTACATCACCACTTTTTGGCCCCTCATGATCTTGCACATACCCTTTAAATTAAGAATTTAAAAAAAAAAAAGATACCATTGATTGGATAATTAATTGAATTGGTAAGATAATTTGATTTTATTAAATTTTAAGCTTTTCACATGTGAAACGAAACTCTTTTGAGGGTAAAAGCACAATAAGTTGTCACCCTTTTACAAAGGAAAAGGCTAACAAAATCAAAGTTGTTCAACTTCAATAGTATAAAAATGGTATTTATGTTTGGAATTTGAAGATGATGTAAACTAATTAAATGTGATAAAATGGATGAAGTTTATGATTAATATTTTTAATCATTTTTTTGAATAAGAATTGATATATTTTTTAATTTTTTAAAGATGATTTTTCAGTTGTTGAAAAATGCTAAAAATTAGAGGTCTAGTTCCCACCAAAAAATTATATGTAAATAAACATTTTTTCCCCTAATTTCAAAATATGTCATAAATGACATATATAGCTAGTGAATGAAGAAATAAAAATTGGTTTGTGACCTATATTTTCTCTTTTATAACAATTCAATTTTTAAGTCACTGAAATCAACAATTTTCATCTCGCAATATATTTTTCATAACAAATCTATCCCAAACAAAAAAAGAAATATATATTCTTGAAGAGGAATATCTCCTCTAGTGCACCATATATTTTTCAAATTTATTTAATATGATTTACTATTTTTTTCTTTCTCCAAATCAACATCTCCTTGACTGTTAATATACATACTTGCAATATTTTTTAATTACAATAAACTATGTCTAATTAAAACACTATAAAATCTATATGAGGATATTCTTGACTCTAATCTCTACAAAAGGGTATTTTTTTATTTTTAAAAAATATTATTAAAAAGATTAGGAGTTATTGAAACGCTACTTTTCTAAAATAATTTTATTTTTATGGTAATTGGACCCAAAGTGGTATAAAACATGAATTTAATAGATATTTCCAATTAGAAAAGTTAAAGAACTTATCCAACTTAGCTAGAATGAATCTGGCTAGACCATATGTTTGACCAAAATTAATTTTTAGTTAGAAATACTAAAATTCAGTTGTGCTGATAAGTTAGCCTAAAAGGTGACACCTGATTGTGCTTTTACCCTTTAAAATTAATGAAGGATTTAATGTAAGAGGAAGATTCTTACCATTTTACGCATCCAATCTTTGGCCAGGAAGAGGAAAATGGAGTGAGTAGGGGGTAAACCAAGACAAAAAAATGATGCGAGCACCAAAAGGCATTAAATCCAGTCAATTTATTAAGATTCTAGGGAAGCTTTACTAAATTTCTTCTAAACCAGGAGGTTGTGAGTATGAATGCAATTGTCATTAGAAAAACTGTAGCAGAGCCTGTTATTCCTACTACACTTTTTAAGAAATATTCTGAAGTATTGCTTCAGATAAAGATTATAGTTCTCCTCGGTGTTGCAAACAATTCTTGTAAAATTACAGGCTAGATGATTGTTGACGTGAAAGTTCTGGAAAAAGTACCACCAAACACCACCATAAATACCCGACAAACCATGCACACTTCCATTTTTCTGAGCACCGCTTTTCTTATTTTACGGCGTAAGACTGCCAGGAAGTCTTAAAAATTAGACGGACATCTCCCCAGGAGAAAGCCTATCGGCTTAATAAGAAGAAAACAAATATGATGTATATTATATGGTGATTATATGGCTAATAGTGGTGGTGTAAGAATAAGAATTAAGATGGAATACATTTCAAAGGTTTTTAAACTAAATTCAATGGTCGACAAGGTCATTAATTTCAATGCTTTGAAGGATTATCTAAATGTTAAAGTTGGTTTTAGGAGTGGATGTTGAAAATTGAATATCTATGCATTTTATTCTAATGGTTGTTGATATATAGAATCACATCTAAATAGAGAATTTAATTTTTCTTCATTCATAGTAGAAGGAATGCACAATAATTTAATGAAAATAAAAGGTGATAGCAGGGTAGCTCATTTTAAATGGTATTCATTATTATGTCAAATGATTTTGTACAAATTAACGAATGTTCAGGATGAAGCTTTGCGAATAGTGTTTTATGATGATAATAAGTTCTGACTCATTGTATAATTTTTGACATATATTTGGGACATGAACTATAATAATTCAAATTATGTAATAATCAAAGAATTGTTTGAAAAATATATATTGGGATTTTTAGGTTTAGCATGTGATATGTTACCAAAAGAGACAATGGATTTTTAATCCCAATGAGTAGGGCATTTAAGCTTGGGGTAGAACATAATTGGGGATAATGACATCTCCGTTTAAATACCATTGTAAGAAAACTATATGGGTCTCTAGTTAGGCTACATATGTTTCCAAGGTATGCATGAAAAAGGATGGTTTATCTAGAAATCATATGACAATTGATTGAGTCAAATAAGACTCATCTACAGAATCATAAAAAGAGATCACTTTATCTTGCCTATTTTGTGTTCTCATATTTTTTTGTCACTATTAAATAAGGAATAAAGATTATATATCCTATTGAAACCTTATCAAATGATCTTGGATATTGAAATAAATTGTGGCCCTAGAAAAAAATCATCTATTAGGTCAGAAAAAATTCTTAGAGACCAAATTTTTATCACAAGGTAACGTTTGAAGAGGTTGTGATCATAAATTAGTTCTTTGATATTGAGGTAAATATTAAAAGAGTACATTTTTTAATTTGGAAAGGAGAGGATCAAATAAATAAGTATAACCCCATTATTTAAGAGTCTTTCATGATGTCTCTCATCTTATGGACAAAATTAAAATTATGATGGATAATGCAAAAGGCCTAGAACACAAAACTTCTATAGTACCGTTTAATCTTATTCAAGTAAAGAAGACTAGTTTATGAATCCCAAGTGACATATTTATAGGAAATAATACTCTTCATAGGTGTGGTATGCATCTAGGGGCAATGTCAAGCAATAAAAACTTTGTTTGAAGTAGTTTAGGAGGTCTTAGGTGGCTTGTTTTGGTTTCATCCAACCCAAGGAGCTTTTCAAGCTATAAAACCTTGAAAACTACATGTTCATTGATCATGGAAGGAGTTACAACAATCATTGAGGGCATCTAGGAAATATTGCTGACTTTTTCAAGTGGTTTCAAGAGGATTTTGGAACCTTTTTGACCAAGTTGGAGCTAGTTGAGAGCATTTAGGAGTTTTTTGAGGAGCCTCAATAGATAAGTCAAAGAGGAAGAATTTTGTTTTTGGAGCTTCTCTTTTGAAGCATTTTGGGGGGACTAAAATAATAGAAAATTAGGTTGATGCCCAATAAAATTGACCCAACAAGCTGAAGTAGTTCACTTTTCATTGTTTCTCAAACTCTTTTTTCTGAGCTAGCAAGTTTTTGTGCTATAAAGTACAATTCTTATGTTCTCTATAAGTTTTTCTTTCTATTTTAGGTTGAGTATTGTAATATGTAATGTGTTTTTTGATTTCCTATCATGTATTATAGCTCATTTCTAAACTTGTTTAAAGTTTTTGTATCACCTTTTATCAATACAAATCATTTTTTTTACCTTCTCTGAGCTATTTTATTGTGCAAGTTCATTCTATATGATTGATATACTTTTGTGATGATATTTTTATCCTTGATTTGTATGTCATCCTCATTTCTTTTATGTAGAATAATTCTTATTTTGTAAGTTATAACTAGTGTTGACCATCTAAGGGAAGAGATTAGGTTGTGAAAGCGTTCTCATCTCCTTTAACCATGTCCTTAGTATTTTAAACCTAGTCATGAATCACTTTTAAAAACTAAACCTTGAAATTCTAATTTGTATATTTCTTGGCTAGAAAATTTGATCGTGTTGCATGTTCAAAATAATAGTATAGGTCTTGAAATTTCATCTAGTGCATCACCAAAGTAGTCATAGGTTTATTTCAAGATATCTCTTTCCCCTTTCCTTAGTGAATTAGTAGTTTAGTTAAGCTTTTATGATTTCCAAACTAACTAACACTCTCAAGAGGTCCATTCTCACTATTTAATTTACCAACAACCAAACAATGATCTCATGTTTCAATATGTTACCGAGTTCATAGCTTAGCAAGGGTGCAAAATTCATTAATAATACTTCTTTCATGAGATCAATTTATAAATGGATATCTAACATAGTTGTGTTTTTAGGACCCTTATTTGAGCATTTTTCTCTCTTCTTTCCCCTCTTCTAAGTTGCATTTAAGAGGATTTTTAATATATTTAGATGATAATTTTCCTAATCAATTCATGATTTGCGTCCTATTTGGACCTAGTTAAGCTTACTTAGGGCCATTTATATTGGATCCAATTTTGTTTGTGCACTTCTTCTATTGATGATGTATCCTATATATACCCACCTTGCCCTCATAAGAGCATCACATTCTAATATGTTCTCATGGATTGCATCTTTTGACAAAAAAAAAATTATTCTTTCATAATGTTATTTGTTTGTCTTTCCATTATACTTTCTTGGTCTTGGGTGGCTATCTCCATATTCAATTCAATTTCAAACCTTATGACCCCTTTTACTATTCATTATGAGCTTTCCAAACACACATTTGATGTGGCATGTCCTTATATTATGGTATTTAATTCATTCATTATGCACTTGGGTGCATGAGGAATTCCAAATGAAAAAGGAAGCATTGGAGCATGGTTCAATTCTAATAGGTAGTAAAGGAATTTAATCTGCATCATTATCATATGTGACTCGCCATATGTATATTTGTGAATGTTGCCTTAACTATCTTGTTTTGATTAATTTGATTGACTAAAGGGTCTAACCTAGGAGAACCCATTCACCTATTGATTCTATGAGATCCTTAATGATTTACACGGACACCACCTTGACTTCTAAGATGTTCAATAGGAAAGGACAAATATATTTTCAAGTGCACTTTTTTGTCCAATTAATTTAATGTGGCTTAGTCTAATTCCATACATTGAATTATTACTTCATTTTAAATTTATTATCTATATTATTACATACTTAATAATTCATTTTTAAACTCATTTCCTCATAATTAATTATTACATTTATTTTTAATTTATTATCTATATTATTTATTAATTAATTACATTTATTTATAAATAACTCAAACTTGTTTGCATAAGAAAATATTTAAATATTTTGTATATTTCACCTAAAAACTATAATCTATAAATAGATTGATCTATGCTTATAAATAATGGCTCAAAAAGATGCTCCTAGGGAATAACTATTTTACCTCCTAAATGTTGAAAAGTTGTATTTTGTGTCTCAATAACATATAATTTCATATTCTTTATGAATGAATAGTACTTGAATCTTTGTTATTTGAAAGATCCATGACTAGTTTACATAGAATAACATATAATTTTATTGTCTTTGTTAATTTCCATCCATCCATCTAATTTTACATAATCTTTACTTTCCTCACTACCATGCATAGTTATGTATGGTATTGAACAAAGGTCACTTCAGTCTAAACTCCATTAACCAGACAGTTTCCCACAATCAATGATGAACCATTGTGTTAACCAATGAGTCACTGTTGAACATAACATTATACAATCACGAGCTTACAGAATGAGTATAGGACATGGTTGTACCTTATTCCTCTACTTCAACCAGATGTTTGCACAGATCATGTCTTTCATTTTTAGCTACGATTCATGATTTGCCAAACCCAACATAATAAACTCTTGAAAACTTAAGAGGATGTTCTACTGAATTGTCCAAGTTGATTGAATTTGAACGGATCCCAGTACCCTGCACAACCACAATATGACATGGGTAGACTGACATTTTTGTGATGTGAAAGGGTGTGTGAGAAAATCCTTTGGGAGTAGCGAAGGCTGAAAGAAACCATGCAAAAAGCAAGCAAACAATACTTCATGATTGCATAACTACCATTCCACTCAATCTCATTCACTTCTGCCATTGCCAAAGTTATACACCTAATATGCCTAGAGCTACTGGTCCACTTTCTTTACCCTATCTGCATTTCTCTACTTTCTGCTGTTCAGAGATTCTTTGTTACGATCACTTATAAGTCTGTAAGCTCGTGATTGTGTACACATACTTACCCTTTTTGTTATTGTGCCACGGAAATCCATGCAACCTAGATAGATATCTATTGCATGGATGATGCTTTGCAAATTACGTCTTGTAGAAAATACCCAGAAGAATTTCTGTTGATTGGGAATGGTGTCGATTCAGTGCACGCTCTTTCAACTAATCTATAATTGTCTAACACCATCTTCAATGCCATGGATTTGCGCCCCAAGGTAAAGTAGTTGTTCTTGATTTTTGTTTACATGTTTAGTCTGACAATTTCCTTTCTTTGTGCAGCAATCCATTGTAAGATATTAGGGGGAGAATATCATGTTTATGATAAAAATGGTTCTAGATTTCTAGTTGGTGTAGTAGTGGAGGATTTTTGTTCAAGAGGTCACAAATTCTAAATTTTATTGTAAGGTATGTATGTCTGTTTATAGCAAGATTTATCATGGACTATGGGCTATAAAAGAATCTTTCTTAGTGGAAGATTTGTGTTTGAGAGGTCACAAATTTTAAGTTCTATTGAAGGTAAGGTATGTGTGTCTATTTGTAGCAACACTGTTTGGTATCATAGACTATGGACTATAGATGAATCTTTCTTAGCGGAGGATTTGTGTTCAAGAGGTCATAAATTCTAAAACTTATTGGGGGTAAGGTATGTATGTCCGTTTGTAGCAAGACCAATTGGTATCATGGACTATGGACTAGAAATGAATCTTTCTTAATGGAGGATTTGTGTTCGAGAGGTTATAAATTCTAATACTTATTGGGGGTAAGGTATATATGTCTGTTTGTAGCAAGACCAATTGATATCATGGACTGTGGACTATGGACTATAAAAGAACATTTCTTTCTTTTACCTTTGAAATCTTATTTCCTTATTTCTTTTAAATTTGGAGGAGCTTGATCTCATTTTATTATCAAAATGTAGCACACCATATAATTGGGTAATCTATCATTTTCTTGGAACTTGATTTTATAAATTAAACTAGTGACATGTTCTAGATTTAAACTCTCTTATTGATGTTTTCCTAATTTAAATTACAGTAAAAAAGTATATTTATAATTTAATAATTTATAAGTTTTGGCTTTGTATCCTTGTCAAATTATGGCATTGGCAGCAATTGTATGTCAATATTTTTATTCGTACATTATATAGGACAAGTTTTTATATCATGACATGGCTCTAGGGTTCATTGAAAATACAGTCTACATGTGTCTTGTCCAAATAATCATATGTTTTGTACAGTTCACTTTGAAAAATTCAACTACTTTCATTTATAACAGATTTACACATTATAATATTATGAGGTAACCTTAAGATGTGAAGTCAACAAATAATTATTGTTTAATATAATAGGCAATGTATTTCATGTCGAAGAGCCAATTTATTTTACAAGCAACAATTCTAAGTTTTTAGAAAAACTCCAGTAAATATAGTTAATAGCATACTAATTTCTATTGTTGTTCAAAGATTAACAAAAAATAGAGAATGCATGAATACAATTAGAAAAAGGATAGGCCAACCAACTTAAGTAGTACCAATTATAACA
Source organism: Chamaecyparis obtusa (assembly GCA_027943335.1). NCBI lineage: Eukaryota > Viridiplantae > Streptophyta > Pinopsida > Cupressales > Cupressaceae > Chamaecyparis > Chamaecyparis obtusa. The sequence continues at coordinate 677,380 of BSBK01000137.1, read as the reverse complement.
TAGAATCTTTATCATGAATAATGGTAAATGTTGACGAACATTATATTATTCATTTTCCTTTTAAATTCATAGTTGTATGGTGAGGAAATTCCAAACATTTAATTCTACAATATTGTTGTGTTTTCATAGGTTATAAATACCATCTTCCTATAACTCCAAACATTTCTCTTTATAACCATATTTATGAAAAAAATTAAATCCCTTATCATATTATGAAATACATTGATCAATACAATACCGCAAAACCATCATAAGTATCAAACTTGATTGACTTTTACAAGTATAAGCATCCTTGAGATTTTTTTTTGATCTATTATCATCATGTAATGATGAAGGTAGTCATACATATGTAACAAGATCCATGCAAAGGAGGAATCTTAATATATTTAAGATCCATCTTATACTCCTCAATATAAGGTGTAAAATTAAGTAATCCATAATAATCCTAAGTGAGATTAGCATCAGTGTCTAATTTCTAAGTACATTATAGCTTTAGAGAATGATTTTTTTAATAGATTAAAATCCAACAATTATTATTCATCCAATCCATGCCATCTAAAAATAAGTGAATAAAATCCAATTCTATAGATTAACCCATCACAAATGCTCTATTTACATGTATGAGTAGAAAAGGCATTGTATTTTTGTATCATAATCATTTAGTTGACTGTGCAAAAAATCTATAAATTCAATGTCAAATATTTGTAGATTTTGAATTGTGTATTTTTTGAGAAAATTAAGGTTTCATAGAATTCAATTCATAATTAATGAAATATTCACTTCAATTTGCAAAATTGTAGCTAAAGTTACATATTCTCACATCATTTAGGTTTTACAATTACATTGATTAGCATACAAAGTTGTTAATTTTCTTAGGGTAAAAACCTTCATTGTACAATTGAAAACCATAGTTGCTAAGAACATTATAGTCTAAGAAAAATCAATTCTCAACCCTCTAAGGGAAGAAGGACAATGGATGAGGAATTCATGGTCCAATTTACATACTTGTCAAGAAGAATTATGCGTGTTGAGGGGGTAAGGATTTAATCAAACTATTTGAGAGCTAATATTAGAGACTCGAGAGACACAATAATTTCTATAAATATATGTTTTCTTTTTTTGCACTAGAATTGGAAGAGGTTTTCACAATTTAACATATTTCACATGTTTGGGATTTTGATTTGGAAAGTTTGATTGCCCCAAAAAAATTTGCGAATGTCGATTTCATTAGACTAACACTTGCACCTTTGAAGGGTGCAAGGGTTACGCCGATAGTGCTATGTATATTCATTATTGTTTTGTACATGTAAAATCAATGCATTTTGTTTCTAATCCCCATTGATTCAAATGAGATTCTTTTGTTTTCCGTTTAATTGTATATGGATTATTCTGCATTTTAGCATACCTATCATAGGTGTAAGCAGGTTGGTTACAAAGACTATCTAGAGATTTCACTCTTGATATAGCTGTACAAATGTCATTCCTTGTCTCTCTATTTTACTGATGTCAATTGTTGCTTTTTGTAGCATGAGCCCTTGTGATTTATGTACAGTAATAGCATATGACATGGTAAGTGGGAGTTGTCTTTGGTTGCCTAATGTTAAATTGTTCCCTTTTTTGCATAGACATGTACGCTCAATATATTTGGTATGTCTCTAGACTCGATTGACCAACTCCTCATAATCATGAGAAAGGTCTGCAATGAGAATCTTATGTGTATCTAGTAAGAAAGGATCATGGAATGGGGATTGATATGCCATGTTGCCTTAGCCAGATGCATCATGAGGATTCCATGCACTGACATAGTTATCAAAATATTGCATTGCATGTTCAATATCTTCATTATTGTGTCAGTCAATTCTATCCATGTTTGGTGCATTTGGGAGCCAAATAAAGATGTGTACATGCCCAGTTCCTCAATGTTGCCATTCAGTTCTGTACCATCAATCTACCGCACCGAGGAGCTTCTCAATTACTTCTTCATGGAATATTGTGAACCGTTGATGAATATATAATGATGTAGTGTGAGGATTCTTAATGACATTGTCCAGACACTGCTTGTTTTTTTACATCTCTATTATGATGTCATCTATTAATAATATTTGTAGATCTGGCCATTTCATATTTGTTACACTTAATGTAAAGAAGAGCATAGGTATTCTAAGATGATTGATCATGTCTGTTAGTTCAGTGCGATGTCTATTCTAGCATGGCCTTGTGCTTCGCATCATAGAGCCAAAGTGCATTAGTTTATCAACTAACTGTGTATCCGAGAGATGTCTTAAGTGTGTGCAAAGGTTTTCAATTATTATCGGTATGTTCTCTTCCACATTATTTTTAAAGAAGATTCCTACAAGTCTAGCTACGATGTCCCATCATATGGTAGTAAATAAAATACCAAAACCTCAGATGTCTTCCAAATCTTTGATCATGGTACCTTATCAAATGTAGGGTGTACTCATGCATATGCACCTCTCGTATTTGTGTCTACATTGGTAGTGTGGTTCCATTCAGAAATAGAGTTGGAAATGCTATGCAAAATAACCCTTCTATGTTATATTTCTTTACAGGGGATGGATCTATTGTAGGCCAATCCACAATGTCCTTTGTAATGCCCTGGATATCTAATACCTATTTCATGATGTCCAGTTCATGTTGTTTTCTTGGCATCTTAGGCATTTTAGAAATGTCTACTTTCACTTCAGGAATTCGGTCCAAGTTTTCCATACTCATAACAACATCATGGTAGTATGGGTCATATTTAATTTTATATTGCAATGCATCTCTAACATGAGACATTTTCATGTAACAATCATAAGCGCTTTCTCCTGTGTGCACTCTTCGTACTATTAATATGTCCAGATCTTCGATACATTGCGGTAACACATTTGTAATGTTTTGTATATCATATGGAAAACTTATTGTATGTCCTCTATATTTTTATTTTCCTCCAAAACCATGGGTTATCTATAATATTGGATCTACCCTAGCGATAAGCATTTCTTCCATCTGGGATAATCTCTTTAGCACAATTGGTTGGTCACTGGGGTCCATATTGTTGAGTGCTAGAAACCTATGTATACCCTTTTAATTAAAACACCTTTTACGTTTCCTTGTATTATTTGATTGTTGAAGATACATGCCTAGGTAACGTTTCTTAAGTATTGTACATGTTTGTCCGAAAGTAATTGCATCTACCCACCATCAAAAATTATTCATCATTGTAATGAATTTAGCATGATTTCATAATGGTGCATTCGATTTTATTGTTAAAGTTTCTTGCACATAAATAAAAAATCCAATAATATCAACGCCTGAGTTGTTTCCTTACTTTTGATTTCATCAATTGGGGTGAAAGTAAATCAATGTTTAGGAATGGAGGGATCATCCTTTGTTGGAAACTGCAATTGAAGCAATTATTGTATTGTCATTGATCTCAAACCTTAACTGGTTAAATTGTTGCTATCTAAGAAAAGTACTATATCTATTGATTGATGAGAAGGATTATAGCAAGTGTGATAACAATAGAACCTAGAGAAAGGTTGAGTTATTTGATACTTCAATGAGTAATTGATTATGTGGCACAATGATAAGATAATTTATTATTTATCTAAGTATGAAGCAAGACTAAAAAAGTAGGCTTAACCAAGCAAAAGTGAAGAAATCTAGTTTAAGTCGAGTGATGTTAGTGTCGAGTGATGTTAGTGTCGACCGAGAGCTAGTATATGCTGAGTAAATTTAGTATTGACCGAACATCAGTTTATTGCTGAGGGAGACAACATTAGCTAAGGGAGATAGTTTGACCAGATGACCAAGCTACGCAGTGATAAACGATGAGTTGAACATAGTATTGACTGAGCGTCAGTAATTTACATTTGAGGAAGAATTCGGATTCCTAGCCGACATAGTTGAATTCTTGGATTATGTAAATCATGTTGACTTTATTAGTTGACTCTATGGAGCATTTAATGCATAGTAAACCATTTTATTATGATTTTAATAAAGAGATTGAAGATGTTTCTAGAAGGATGGATGAAGAACATGAATGTTGGAAGGATTCGATGAATCTGACCTAATCCTAAGATCTACGAAGGAGATTAAGCAGAAAAAGATGGATCTACCTATTGAAGAGGTATAAAGAAAACCTAAGTATGAGGTTAACGATGATGTTGGAGTTGTTGATGTTATTGATTGATAAGTCTAAGAAGAAAGGCTGAAGGTAAAGGAGTTGATTAGAGTTGTGATTGCTTGAAGGGATTTCCAAGAAGATCAGTGAAATGGTACTCAGTCAATAAGCCAACATATATGTGAGAATTGGATCTGTTATTTGAAAAGTGAGTAGTATGTTTTTCAGATCAAATTCTACTGCTACTTGCTAACCATTGTATCGGTCAAAATCCTTTAATCAAGGTTGACTTAATAGTCATTGTTTAAATCCTTTAATCAAGGTCCTGTTCTAATCGAGTGTACTTAAGTCCTCTAACAAGGCTCACTCCTAACAGAATGGTTGAAATCCTTTAACAAGGTCACACCTAGCAGTGTGTTTGTAAACCTTTGATAGGGTTGGCTTTTCACAAAGTTCACTTTAGAAGAGTGAAAATATCAATAACATGTTACAAAGTGGTTTTTCCCAAATTGGGTTTCCACTATAAATCCTGGTGTCAATACTTTTGTGAATGTTTTGGTTGGAACATTTCTATGTTTTGCAAGTTAAATACTATTGGATAGTGGACTGCATTGTTATATGTTTCTGGCATACATTCTGTAATGAACGAGTAGTGTTTGTTATTAGATCTGAGATTATTGAAGTGTTTAAAAGTTTGATTGATACATCTGGACCTGAAAACAACTGATTCACCCCCCCTCTATGTTGTTCTAAATCATATTAATAATTGGTATCAGAGTTGTTGGTGGTTACACATAACAAGTTTAAAGGTACTTGAAGTAAATGATCAAGATGTATAAAAAGGAGGTACCGAAGTTGAATAAGGAGAACTTCCCTACATGGCAGAGTCTGATGAAACTGCATCTAGCTGGTATTGGTGACTCACCAAAATATTATGTTGATCATGACTATGTTACACCTGCTGCACCTTTGACTGCCAAGGAGATGAGAACTAAACAAGAACACAATCAAACAATGTTGGAGATTGCATCTGCCTTAAGCTATCCAAAATTTGAAGACATTAAAGATTGCACAAATGAAAAGAAAATGTGGGACACTCTTGCAAATATCTATGGTGGTGACATAAATGTACTAAGGGAAAATGCTAAATGCCTGAGAGGTAAGTTTGATGAAATGAAAATTCAAGAAGGTGAAAATATTGCTCAATATTGTGGTAGAATCAAGGAGGTAGTAAATTCTATTAGAGGAGCTAATGGAACTATTGAAGATGAAACTATTATTGGAAAGGTATTAAGAAATTTTCTTCCTATATATGCCATCAAAATTTTAGCAATTCAGGAATCTAGATGTAACCTTGGTAATGTTCTAACTTTGGAAAGTCTTGTTGGTAAGTTTACTGCTTTTGAGCTTTCTAACTATGATAACTATACTGTTGCTAATGTTGAATCTGCTTTCAAGTTACAAATGGTTTTGCATAAGTCTAAGAGGGAAAAAGAAAGATGTATAACTGATAGTGAAAGTGGTAGTGACACTTCTGATGAGGAACTAGAGGATCTTGAAGCTCTTATGGCCAGAAGATTGAAAAGAGGAAAAGGAAAATATAAAGGTAAACTTCCTATCATATATTTCTCATGTAACAAAGTTGGCCATATAGCTGCAAGATGTCCTAACAGGGATGACAAGGATGAGGAAAGAGAAAGAAAGTACAAGGATAAGAGAGAAAATAGAGGTTATCGAAGGTACAAGGACTACAAGGATAAAGGTAAGAAATCCTATTACATTGCTGAAGAAGAAACTGACACTGATAATGATGATTTTGAAATTGAAGTAGTTTATGTTGCTATGAAAGATGAGTCTGATGAAGATGAGAAAACTACACTTGTTTCTTATGTGAGCAAAGGTGATAAATGAATTATCGATAGAGGTTTCTCACATCAGATGACTGGTGACAAAAGTAAATTTGATACCCTAGATCATTACAAAGGTAGAAGTGTTAAGTTTGGTAATGACGCACCATGTCCTGTAAAGGGTGAGGGATTAATTAAGCTAACTGACAAGATCACTTGTGAAAATGCTTACTGGGTTGAAGGTCTTAACTATAATTTGCTAAGTGTTGCACAGCTTAATAGTAATAGTTATCGAGTGGAGTTTCATCACTGGTTACGGAGTGGACTGTCATGTTAACTTTGACAATCTGGTAAATATTAGTAAAAAGAAGAAAGTTAGAGGTTTTCCTAGATTGAAGAAACTTGATAATGTGATGTGCAAACAATGTTAGTTGGGTAAAATGACAAAGTCTAGTTTCAAGAGCAAGACTTTTACTTCTAAAAATGTTTTAGATATGGTTCATACTAACCTTTGTGGACCTATGGGTGTACAAAGCTATTGTGGTGCTAAATACTTTATTTTGTTTGTTGATGATTACACTAGGATGATGACTGTAATGTTTCTAAAAGAAAAATCTGATGCATTTCAGTTGTTTAAGTGGTATTTGGCTAAGGTTGGAAAGGAGACAGGTAGAAACCTGAAATGTCTGAGATTTGACCGAGTTAGAGAGTTTATATCAAATGAGTTCAATTTGTTCTGCAATGATAGAGGAATCAAGAGACAGATGTCTGCACCTAGAACACCTCCACATAATGGTATAGCTGAGAGAAGGAGTAGATCTATCATGCATTGTGCAAGGACACTAATGATTGAGAAGAATGTTGCACAAAAGTACTGGAAAGAAACTGTAAGTAAAACTATTTATACCTTAAATCGAGTACAAAGAAAAAAAGGTACAAATGTTACACCTTATGAATTATGGCACGGTTATGCACCTAATGTAAAATACTTTAGAATCTTTGGGAGCAAATGCTATATATTAAAAGATAATAGGAATGGAAAGTTTGATGCTAAAAGTGATGAGGGCATATTCCTAGGTTATTCCACAAAGAGTTTAATATAGATATTAATTAATAATTAATTTTTATTTTTTATGAAAATAAGTATTGAATATTTTATAACAAAAATTATTATTTGATCATGAATTTACTAAATTTGATTATAATAATTATATTAATTAGAATAATTAATATAATTATTATTTAGTTATTTTATAATTTAATAAATATATTTACTAGTAAATGAGATAGTTATTATCTTTTAATAATTGATCTATTTATTCTCTTTAATGATATATAATAATAATTGTATTAATTATTGAATACTAATAATTAATATAATTATTATTTGTAAAAATTATGTGTCACTTAAACTTTTGAACAAGGAAATTGGTTTAATTATTAATTAGCTAATAAGACTTCATAATATGTAGTCACAATGCTTAATAATTGAATCTTACGAATCATTGTAATATTGCCTTGGCATTAGGCTCAATTATTCGTTATTAGTATAGCTAAAATTATAGTTGGTACTATCATGAAACAAACTTAAATGTTAGGTTGACTTTGATTGCAACTTCGCTACCTAGATATCATCCCTTGATAGAACTAAGTTAACTAGTAACTTAAATCACCAACGTTTGTAAAGAAATATTGTTTCAAACTCTTTTCGAACTTTTGTCTTGGTTAACTATTAACCCGCAACTTAAACTTAGACTTAAATTACCTTTCAAAAAAAAGTTGGTGTATTTAGAGTGAAATTTTATGGTCATGACATGTTTGAACTCTAACACTAACAAAATTGTGGAAAATGTAAATGTGAAGGTTGATGAATATGCAGAGAAAAATGAACAAGAAAGCAAAAGAGAACATGAAGATTATAGATATTTTATCTATATAGAAGAAGGAGAGGCAAGTAACACACTTGCACCTGATGTAGAGTCTTGGGTAACCAATGTTGAGCATCAGGGAGATAATGCCTAGCATCAGGAGGATGATGTCGAGCATCAGGAGGATGATGTCAAGCATCAGGAGGATGCTGCCAAGCATCAGGAGGATGCTACCAAGCTTTAGGAGGATGATGCTGAGCATCATGAGGATGCTGCCAGACATCAGGAAGAGGTTGCTGAGCAATCAGAGGCTGAATCTGATAATCTTGCTGATGAACCTAAAGAGAAAGGAGAAAAGAAATCTGAACCTACTTTGGTAGAGTATGTAAGAAGACATCACAAGCCTGAGAAAATCATTGGAGATAAAGAAACTGGAGTTTTGACCAGAAGCAAGTTGAAAGATCCTACATGTTTATTGTGTGAGTTTGAGCCTAAGACAACAAGGGAGGCATTAGAAAATGAAGACTGGATTCAAGCTATGAATGAGGAGATAGACCAAATAGAAAAGAATGATACCTGGACTTTGGTGCCAAGACCAGAAAACAAAAATGTCATTGGAACAAAATGGATATTCAGAAACAAGCTTAATGAGCATGGACAAATCACAGGGAACAAAGCAAGGATGGTATGCAAGGGTTATGCACAAGAAGAAGGAATACACTATGGGGAGACATTTTTACCTATAGCAAGATTAGGAGTGAAAACTATACTTGCATATGTTGCTTATAGAGATTTCAAGGTATACCAAATGGATGTCAAGTCTGCATTTTTGAATGGTATATTAGAAGAAGTGTACATTGAGCAACCTAAAGGATTTTTTGATCCAAACAAGAGAAATATGGTTTGCAAGTTGAACAATGTGCTACATGGATTGAAGCAAGCCCCCACAGCATGGTATGAGAGGCTACACAATTACTTGATACAGATTGGATTTTCAAAGACAAATGACAACATCAATTTGTACATGAAAGATGAAGAAGGTAAAGGGATCTTGTTAGATAAGATTTTTGTAGATGATATCATATTTGGAGGACAAGATGCCTTGTGTAAGAAATTTTCAAATGAGATGCAAACCGAGTTTGAAATGTCTATGTTGGTGAGATAAAATTCTTTGTTGGTTTACAAGTCTATCAGATGGAGAAAGGTATTTTTATCACACAGTCTAAATCTATAAAAGAGATACTAAAAACCTTTGGTATGGAGGATTCAAGGCCATTAAGTACTCCCATGGCTACTGGACATAAACTATCTAAAAATGATGATATTGCTGAAGTGAACCAAACTCTGTATAGATCCATGATTGGAAAGCTGCAATATGTTGTTCACAGTAGACCAGATATAGCTCTAGTAGTTGGGATTGTGGCAAGATTCTCATCCATTCCTAAGGAAAGTCATATGATGGTTGTGAAGAGAATAATGAGATATTAGAAAGGGACAGAAGACTATGGACTGTACTACAAGAATCATGAAAATTTTGAACTGAGATTCTATACTGATGCAGATTGGGTAGGAAATGTGGATGACAGAAAAAGTACTAGTGGTGGAGCTTTCTTTGTTGGACAGAGATTAGTTTCCTGGAAAAGCAAGAAACAAAATTGCATTTCCCAATCTACAACTGAAGCCGAGTATGTAGTAGGTGCAGTGAACTATTCAAATCTAGTATGGATTAAGCAATTGTTGAAAGACATGAAAGATGAGATCATTGAACCAGTTGTCATATACCTCGACAACACAAGTGCTATCAACATATCAAAGAATCTAGTGATGCACACAAAGACCAAACATATTGCCATCAAGTATCATTACTTGAGGGAATTGGTACAAGATAAAGAAGTGAGAATGGAATATGTGAATACAAAGGAACAACTAGTAGACATATTCACCAAAGCTTTACCTAAGGATGCTCATGAATATCTTAGAGGTAAATTAGGGGTGCTTCCCCTAACTGAGGCTTCCTAGTCAAGCTAGGAGCACTGCATCAAATATGCTGCACAGAGTATCTGACAAATTGATACAGAAAAGGTCACACTTTAGGAGTAGCCTAGAGTTGTGAAAATCACAACAAAGCTATAATCAATCATAAGCAAGGTGACAGAGGGAGAATTATTGTTACTGAAGTGACAAGATGATATCTACATCTGAAAGATGCAAGTTCTAGATACTACTTTGACATTATTGTCAAAGAGGGAGAGATTTAGATGAAAACACATAAAAGAGAAAGTAATTCAGAGAATAAGAAGAAAAGATAGACAGAAAAGATTCAGAGGGAGTAACTGTGTGGATGGTCAAGCAAGCTAGGCTAAATCATTCAGAATCAGAATGAAACTAAGGATATTGCAAATGTTTATGATGCAAAGACAAGTTTTGGATTGGTTGGTGAATCATGTCTTATTCATATGGTGTTGCCATCAATGCCAAAGAGGGAGATTGTTGGAAGCTGCAATTGAAGCAATTATTGTATTGTCATTGATGTCAAACCTTAACTAGTAAGACTGTTGCTATCTAAGAAAAGTACTATATCTATTGATTGATGAGAAGGATTAGGGCAAGGGTGATAACAATAAAACCTAGAGAAAGGTTGAGTTATTTGATACTTCAATGAGTACTTGATTATGTGGCACAATGATAAGATAATGTATTGTTTATCTAAGTATGAAGCAAGACTAAACAAGTAGGCTTAACTTAGTAAAAGTGAAGAAATCTAGTTTAAGCCGAGTGATGTTAGTGTCGATCAAGAGCTAGTATATGCCGAGTAAATTCAATATTGATTGAACATCAATTTATTGCCGAGGGAGACAACATTAGCCGAGGGAGATAGTTTGAAGAGATGAGTGAGATATGTAATGATGACCGAGGAGATGAACATAGTATTGACCGACCGTCAATAATTTATATTTGAGGAATAATTCAGATTCCTAGCCGACATAGTTGAATTCTTGGATTATGTAAATCATGTTGACTTTATTAGTTGACTGTATGGAGTATTTAATGCACATTAAACAGTTTTATTATGATTTCAATAAAGAGATTGAAGATGTTTCTAGAAGGATGGACGAAGAACAAGAATATTAGAAGGATTCGATGAATCCGACCTAACCCTAAGATCTATGAAGGAGATTAAGCGGTAAAAGATGGATCTACCTATTGAAGAGGTATAAAGAAAACCTATTGGAGTTGTTGATGTTATTGACTGATTAGTCTAAGCAGAAAAGCTGAAGGTGAAGGATTTGATCAGAGTTGTGATTGCTTGAAGGGATTTCTGAGCAGATTAGTGATGGAGATGGAAATGGTACTCAATTAGTAAGCCAACATATATGTGAGAATTGGATCTGTTATTTTCAAAGTGAGTTGTATGTTTTTTAGATCAAATACTACTGCTACTTTCTAACCATTATATTAGTCAAAATCCTTTAATCAAGGCTGACCTAACAACCATTGTTTAAATCCTTTAATCAAGGTTGCATTCTAATGGAATGTACTTAAGTCCTCTAACAAAGCTCACTCCTAATAGGGTGGTTGAAATCCTTTAATAGGGTCACACCTAGTAGTGTGTTTGTAAACCTTTGACAGGGTTGGCTTTTCATAGAGCTCACTTTAGAAGAGTGAAAATATCAGTAACATGTTACAAAGTGGTTTTTCCCAAATTGGGTTTCCACTATAAATCCTGGTGTCAATACTTGTGTGAATGTTTTGGTTTGAACATTTCTATGTTTTGCAAGTTAAATACTATTGGATAGTGGACCGCATTGTTATATGTTTCTAGCATACATTCTATAATGACCGAGTAGTGTTTGTTATTAGATCTGAGATTGTTGAAGTGTTTAAAAGTTTGATTGATGCATCTGGACCTGAGAACAACTAATTCACCCCCCCTCTCTATTGTTCTAAATCATATTAACGATTGGTATCAGAGGTGTTGGTGCTTACACAGAACAAGTTTAAAGGTACTTGAAGTAAATGATCAAGATGTATAAAAAGGAGGTACCAAAGTTGAATAAGGAGAACTTCCCTGCATGGCAGAGTCTAATGAAACTACATCTAGCTAGTACTGGTGACTCAGTAAAATATTATGTTGAACATGACTATGTTACACCTACTGCACCTTTGACTGCTGAGGAGATGAGAGATTAACAAGAACACAATCAAGCAATGTTGGAGATTGCATCTTCCTTAAGCTATCTAGAATTTGAAGACATTAAAGATTGCACAAATGAAAAGAAAATGTGGGACACTCTTGAAAATATCTATGGTGGTGACATAAATGTACTAAGGGAAAAAGTTGAATGCTTGAGAGGTAAGTTTGATGAAATGAAAATGCAAGAAGGTGAAAATATTGCTCAATATTGTGGTAGAATCAAGGAGGTAGTAAATGCTATTAGGGGAGCTAATGGAACTATTGAAGATGAAACTATTATTGGAAAGGTATTAAGACATTTTCTTCCTATATATACCATAAGAATTTTAGCAATTCAGGAATCTAGATGTAACCCTGGTAATGTTCTAACTTTGGAAAGTCTTATTGGTAAGCTTACTGCTTTTGAGCTTTCTAACTATGATAACTATACTGTTGCTAATGTTGAATCTGCATTCAAGGCACAAATGGTTTTGCATAAGTCTAAGAGGGAAAAATAAAGATGTATAAGTGATAGTGAAAGTGGTAGTGACACTTCTGATGAGGAACTAGAGGATCTTGAAGCTCTTATGGCCAGAAGATTGAAAAGAGGAAAAGGAAAATATAAAGGTAAACTTCCTATCATATGTTTTTCATGTAACAAAGTTGGCCATATAGCTGCAAGATGTCTTGATAGGGATGACAAGGATGAGGAAAGAGAAATAAAGTACAAGGATAAGAGAGAAAATAGAGGTTACCAAAGGTACAAGGACTACAAGAATAAAGGTAACAAATCTTGTTACATTGCTAAAGAAGAAACGAACACTGATAATGATGATTTTGAAATTGAAGTAGTTTATGTTGCTATGAAAGATGAGTCTGATGAAGATGAGAAAACTACACTTGTTTCTTATGTGAGTAAAGGTGATAAATGGATTATTGATAGTGGTTGCTCACATCACATGACTGGTGACAAAAGTAAATTTGATACCCTAGATCATTACAAAGGTAGAAGTGTTAAGTTTGGTAATGATGCACCATGTCGTGTAAAGGGTAAAGTATTAATTAAGCTAACTGATAAGATCACTTGTGAAAATGCTTATTGGGTTGAAGGTCTTAACTATAATTTTCTAAGTGTTGCACAAATTAATAGTACTGGTTACCGAGTGGAGTTTCATCACAGAAAGGCTAAAATATTTGATGCCACAAGTGAACTGATTGGAAGTGGAGAATAGACTAGAGGTAATTTGTTCTATCTAGATCTATCTGAAGAGACATGCTTGATTGCACAAATTGATGATGTATGGTTATCGTATAAGAGGCTATGTCATGTTAACTTTGACAATCTGGTAAATATTAGTAAAAAGAAGAAAGTTAGAGGTTTGCCTAGATTGAAGAAACCTAATAATGTGACATGCAAACAATGTTAGTTGGGTAAAATGAAAAAGTTTAGTTTCAAGAGCAAGATTTTTACTTCTGAAAATGTTTTAGATCTGGTTCATGTTGACCTTTGTGGACCTATGGGTGTACAAAGTTATTGTGGTGCTAAATACTTTATTCTGTTTGTTGACAATTACATTAGGATGATGACTGTAATGTTTTTAAAAGAAAAATATGATGCATTTCAGTTGTTTAAGTAGTATCTGGCTAAGGTTGAAAAGGAGGTAGGTAGAAACCTGAAATGTCTAAGATCTAACCGAGGTGGAGAGTTTATATCAAATGAGTTCAATCTGTTCTGCAATGATAGAGGAATCAAGAGACAAATGTCTACACCTAGAACACCTCCATATAATGGTATAGCTAAGAGAAGGAATAGATCTATCATGGATTGTGCAAGGACACTAATGATTGAGAAGAATGTTGCACAAAAATATTGGAAAGAAGCTGTAAGTACAACTATTTATACCTTAAACCAAGTACAAATAAAAAAAGGTACAAATTTTACACCTTATGAATTATGGCACAGTTATGCACCTAATGTAAAATACTTTAGAATCTTTGGGAGCAAATGCTATATATTAAAAGATAATAGGAATGGAAAGTTTGATGCTAAAAGTACACATCCTGATATCTTGATATCTTGCACTTTTCCATGTACACATCCTGCATCTAAAGATTCTGGATTTCCAAATATCACATGTTTTGTATGAAGAATCTCTAGCCCCATGATTATAATCTACCTACATATTTATAATGCAAGTACTTGTGAGACATACATTTTTCACACATTGAAGAAGAGTATAGAAATCCATTTAAAAATGTGTTAGAGTGCATCACTGATTGTACTTTTCTTATTTTGGAGCAGCTGTATTTGGTTAAGCATATAGCTATCCCTATGTTGATATATTGGTTTGTTACATAATGATTGTACTTTGTTGGCAATGTCACTATGTGTTTATAAGCACCATTAGATATTAATAAAAGGAAATATTCAAAGAATGTAATATTAATTTTAAATCTAATTTCACAATTCAATATTTTTTAATATATGAAATCCGTCTGAAATTAGATTTATTTAAAATTTATAAAAATATTTATAAAATAAATAAAATTATAAAAATATAAACAAAATTGATTGCTCTAATCAAATGGTCTAGAAGCTAATTGCACTTGCATCAAGGTCAGAATCAATTGATATGCATAACTAAACAATAAGGGAGCACTAAGCCTAATAATGTTTATAGTCTACTACCCCAAATTACCTCTAAATCAGTGGTAACACAACAATTTCTATATATATCCCATTTCTTCTATTTCTCTCTATCTATCTATCTATAATAGGTTATTATCTATTTATAACTCTCTCTCTCTCTCTCTCTCTCTCTCTCTCTCTCTCTCTCTCTCGTACTCAAAATATAAATATATCGATATTTTTTCTTAAACTTGCAAATTTTATCATGTGAATTCTTATATCCATATAAAATTGTTCAAAATTGATTTATAATCAAAATTTGTTTTATAAGTATATTTATGGGCATTCTAGCTAGAACAAGGTATCACTCACATTGTGTTTGATTAAGGGTTGATTGGTTTGAATAAATAAAATTTATTAGCTTTACAATATGTTTGAATAAGATTTGTACATATAGACCATAAATGTATTCACCTGATTGATTCTTAACAATTGACCATGACAAAGAAATCAGATTAATAAAAAAAAAAGGTTTTTCTAGTGTGAATTAATGATTATTAATTATTGTTCATACATTTAAAAAAAGGTGTAAGTATCCTTCAATAGAAGACCTTATCATAAAATTATTTACCTAGAAATATTAAAATAATTGATCCAATACTAAAATTACTAAATTTCTATGTATGCATAGAACATCATATATATAATTATTTTTTCTCTTATTGACTATATAACTTAACGTTCTATTTAAAATTTTGATTTATTTGAAAAATAATTAAATTATCATTTTCTTATTACTTTATAAGAAAAAATTAATTATCATAAGGTTCAATAATAAAAAATCATTCAAGACTATATAATTTATTGTCAGTTGAACTTTACGGTGATACTTTGTTTCTATTCATTTGTTACAAGGGAAAGGATTTAAATTAAGAATTATAAAAAAAATAGATACCGTTGATTGGATAATTAATTGAATTGGTAAGATCATTTGATTTTATTAAATTTTAAGCTTTTCACATGGGAAACGAAACTCTTTTTAAAAATTATTGAAGGAGTTAACGTAAGAGGAATATTCTTACCATTTTACGCATCCAATCTTTGGCCAGGAAGAGGACAATGGAGTGAATAATGAGTAGGGGGTAAACCAAGACAAAACAATGATGTGAGCACCAAAAGGCATTAAATCTAGTCAATTTATTAAGATGCCAGGGAAGCTTTACTAAATCTCTTCTGAACCAGGAGGTTGTGAGTATGAACGAGATTGTCATAAGAAAAAACATAGTAGAGCCTGTTATTCCTACTACACTTTTTAAGAAATATTCTGAAGTATCACTTCAGATAAAGATTATAGTTCTCCTCAGTGGTACTAAAAATTCTTGTAAAATTATAGGCTAGATGATTCCCGACGTGAAAGTTATAGAAAAAGTACCAAACACCACCACAAATACCATACAAACTGTGCACACTTCCATTTTTCTCAGCACTACTTTTCTCATTTTACGACATAAGACTGCTAGGAAGTCTTAAAAATCCAATGGACATCTCCCTAGGAGAAAGCCTATCGGCTTAATAAGAAGAAAATAAATATGATGTATATTATATGGTGATTATGGCTAATAGTGGTGGTGTAAGAATAAGAATTAAGATAGAATACATTGCAAAGGTTTTCAAACTAAATTCAATGGCCGACAAGGTCATAAATTTCAATGCTTTGAAGGATTATCTAAATGTTAAAGTTAGTTTTAGGAGTGGATGTTTTTTATTAGGTAAAATAGGTTTTGAATGGGCCCCGAAACCATATAAGTCATTTTTTGGAGGGAACCTTAACCCTATACAAAAGATTGGAAAAATTAGCACCAACCAAAGAGAGACAGTTGTGGAACAAAGAAAATGGCTGTACAGAACCCCCAACGTAGATTGCGAACAAAACTAATTGCAGTCCCAAATCAACAAAACTATAGCAGCTACAAAAAGAAAAGACAAAGAAGCTCTAGTTGCTCCAGGCCTAAAGCCATAACTTTACATCAAACTAGGGTTTTCTGGTTCCCTAAACCAATAGTATGGGTTTTATGATGGCTCCCATAACCAAAATATCAACCTAGATCCAAGCCCATAGCCATAGGGTCGTATTTGAGTCCCATAACCATAAGGTCCTCAGAGAGAGATTAACCTTTGTACAATCGGATCCTGCAAGTAGTCAAGTAGTTATAACGGATAGAAGGACTTATGCTCAAATGAGGGCACTTCAACCAGTCAACACAAATCGCCTCCATAGGATGTGTGACATCCACCTCAAAAGGATTCGGGGGTGAAGGGAGCAGGAGTAGACAGAGAATCCACCACCAAATAACCACCTGAACAGACCCCACCTCAATAGGAGTATACTCCATCTCAATAGGAGTGTTGCACAAAAGAATCCAGCCCAGAAAATATCCCCCAATAGGGGCAAGATCAGGCCTTTCTCCCATAAAGAATGAACTTTCAGAATGAGGGGAGAAACATACAGGAGGGTCACATACCCAACAAGAGAGAAGTAGATGCTATCAGCCCAAGAAGAAAGCAACCCAACAATGACAGCCACAAAAGAAGGCTCCTTAGAGCACAAATGTCCCTCAAGCTTCATAAAATGATTTACCAGACTGCCACTAAATGAAAGCCCATCTTTCACAAGGCTGTGCCCTACTTTAGAAGGCAGGCTTGACAACAAATCTATCTCCCAAAAAAAAAAAACTTCTAGAAATAGGGGAGAAGACCAGACTAGGGTCACAAACACAATAAAAAAGAAAGGATCTAAGCCATACCGAGCTGAGCCCAACCCATCAAATTTTTCCTTAATATTCCATTGAACCACAAGTAGCCACGAGTTCTTAGCAGCTCTACCAAATAGGAAGTGATTGTCCTCCACAAATCTGCTTCTAGCCCTTGAGGCCAGTGTATGTAAGAGAAGAGCCTCAACAAAAGCCAATAGAGCCTGGCTACTAGTCCTTAAAACCCTTAACAGCTCCCTCACGGTCTCTACAAAGGCTTGCATAAAAGATAGGGGACTCCTACCACAGCCCCATCCAAAAGAAAGGCAGGCCCATGCTAAAGTAATGCAGATGTCCTCCTCTATAACATCATCACCTAGTGAAACCCTAGCACCAGTGCACGATCCCGCTCTATCTTCTAGAAAGATGTGAACAAGTAGAAACAGGAGAAGATCACCAGCAAAGGTTGAGGGAACCAGACGGGGAGCCCTGCAAGAAGGGAGAGGAGCCTCAGAAGCCCTGAGCAACTACCCTGCAACCTCCGCAAAAGTGTGCACCAACAAAAAAGACTTCCCATCATAGCCATAGCAGACGAGGTAGGCTTGCACAACTGCCACACCATCTTCCACCTCTGCCCTCTCATCTGCATCACCATCGTCCTCCTCTACTTCACCATCAAGCTGCAAAGCCCTAATACCCCCTCTCGCTCCCGCACAATGCTTCATTCTAGTATGTTTTAGGAGTGGATGTTGAAAATTGAATATCTATGCATTTTATTCTAATGGTTGTTGATATATAGAATCACATCTAAATAGAGAATTTAATTTTTCTTCATTCATAGTAGAAGGAATGCACAATAATTTAATGGAAATAAAAGGTGATAGTAGGGTAGCTCATTTTAAATGGTATTGATTATTATGTCAAATAATTTTGTGTGGATTAACGGATGTTCAAGATGAAGCTTTGTGAATAGTGTTTTATGATGATAATAAGGTCTGACTCATTGTATAATGTTTGACATATATTTGGGACATGAACTATAATAATTTAAATTATAAAATGTAATATTCAAAGAATTGTTTGAAAAATATATATTGGGATTTTTAGGTTTAGCATGTGATATGTTACCAAAAGAGACAATGGATTTTTAAGCCTAATGAGTAGGGCATTTAAGCTTGGGGTAGAACATAATTGGGGATAATGACATCTCCATTTAAATACCATTGTAAGAAAACTATATGGGTCTCTAGTTAGGCTACATATGTTTCCAAGGTATGCATGAAAAAGGATGGCTTATCTAGAAATCATATGACAATTGAACGAGTCAAATAAGACTCATCTACGGAATCATAAAAAGAGATCACTTTAGCTTGCCTATTTTGTGTTATCATATTTTGTTGTCACTATTAAATAAGGAATAAAGATTATATATCCTATTGCAACCTGATCAAATGATCTTGAATATTGAAATAAATTGTGACCCTAAAAAATCATATATTAGGTTAGAAAAAATTCTTAGAGACCAAATTTTTATCACAAGGTAATGTTTGAAGAGGTTGTGATCATAAATTAGTTGTTTGATATTGAGGTAAATATTACAAGAGTACATTTTTTTAATTTGGAAAGGAGAGGATTAAATAAATTTAAGTATAACCCCATTATTTAAGAGTCTTTCATGATGTCTCTCATCTTATGGACAAAATTAAAGTTATGATGGATAATGCAAAAGGCCTAGAACACAAAACTTCTATAGTACCATTTAATCTTATTCAAGTAAAGAAGACTAGTTTATGAATCCCAAGTGACATATTTCTAGGAAATAATACTCTTCATAGGTGTGGTATGCATCTAGGGGCAATGTCAAGCAATAAAAACTTTGTTTGAAGTAGTTTAGGAGGCCTTAGGTGGCTTGTTTTGGTTTCATCCAACCCAAGGAGCTTTTCAAGCTATAAAGCCTTGAAAACCACATGTTCATTGATCATGGAAGGAGTTAAAACAATCATTGAGGGCATTTAGGAAATATTGCTGACTTTTTCAAGTGGTTTCAAGAGGATTTTGGAACCTTTTTGACCAAGTTGGATATAGTTGAGAGAATTTAGGAGTTTTTTGAGGAGCCTCAATAGATAAGTCATAGAGGAAGAATTTAATTCTTGGAACTTCTTTTTTGAAGCATTTTGGAGGGACTGAAATAATAGAAAATTAGGTTGATGCCCAATAAAATTGACCCGACAAGCTGAAGTAGTTCAGTTTTCATTGTTTCTCAAACTCTTTTTTCTGAACTAGCAAGTTTTTGCGCTATAAAGTACAATTCTTATGCTCTCTATAAGTTTTTCTTTCTATTTTAGGTTGAGTATTGTAATATGAAATGTATTTTTTTATTTCCTATCATGGATTATAGCTCATTTCTAAACTTGTTTAAAGTTTTTGTATCACCTTTTTATCAATAGAAATAATTTTTTTACCTTCTCTAAGCTATTTTATTGTGCAAGTTCATTCTATATGATTGATATACTTTTGTGATGATATTTTTATCATTGATTTGTATCTCATCCTCATTTATTTTATGTAGAAGAATTGTTATTTTGCAAGTTATAACTAGCATTGACCATCTAAGGGAAGAGATTAGGTTGTGAAAACTTTCTCACCTCCTTTAACCCTGTCCTTAGTATTTTAAACCTAGTCATGAATCACTTTTACAAACTAAACCTAAATTCTAATTTGTATATTTCTTGGCTAGAAAATTTGATCATGTTGATAGGTCTTGAAATCTCATCTAGTGCATCACCAAATTAGTCATAGGTTTATTTCAAGATATCTCTTTCCCCTTTCCTTAGTGAATTAGTATTTTAGTTAAGCTTTTATGATATCCAAGAAAAATAGCACTCTCAAGAGGTCCATTCTCACTACAAGTTACCAAAAACCAAATAATGATCTCATGTTTCAATATGTTACCACGTTCATAGCTCATCAAGGGTGCAAAATTCATTAATAACACTTCTTTCATGAGATCATTTTATAAATGGATATCTAAAATAGTTGTGTTGTTAGGACCCTTATTTGAGCATTTTTCTCTCTTCTTTTCCCCCCTTCTAATTTGCATTTAAGAGGATTTTTAATATAAAGATGATAATTTTCCTAATCAATTCATCATTTGCATCCTATTTGGACCTAGTTAAGCTTACTTAGGGCCATTTATATTGCATCAAATTTTTTTTGTGCACTTCTTCTATTGATGGTGTATCCTATATATACCCACCTCGCCCTCATAAGAGCATCACATTCCAATACGCTCTCATGGATTGCATCTTTGAAAAAAAAAATTATTCTCTCATAATGTTATTTGTTTGTCTTTCCATTATAATTTCTTGGTCTGGGGTGGCTATCTCCATATTCAATTCAATTTCAAACCTTATGATCCCTTTTACTAGTCATTATTAGCTTTCCAAACACACATTTGATGCAACATGTCCTTATATTATGGTATTTAATTCATTTATTATGCACTTGAGCGCATGAGGAATTCCAAAATGAAAGAGGAAGCATTGGAGCATGGTTCAATTCTAATAGGTAGTAAAGGAATTTAATTTGCATCATTATCATATGTGGCTCACCATATGTATATTTGTGAATGTTGCCTTAACTATCTTGTTTTGATTAATTTGATTGACTAAAGGGTCCAACCTAGGAGAACCCATTCACCTATTGATTCTATGAGATCCTTAATGATTTACATGGACACCACCTGGACTTCTAAGATGTCCAATAGGAAAGGACAAATATATTTTCAAGTGCACTTTTTTGTCCAATTAGTTTAATGTGGCTTAGTCTAATTCCATACATTGAATTATTACATTCATTTAAAATTTATTATCTATATTATTTATTAATTAATTACATTTATTTATAAATAATCTAAACTTGTTCGCATAAAAAAATATTTAAATATTTTGTATATTTCACCTATGCACTATAATCTATAAATAGATTGATCTATGCTTATAAATAATGGCTCAAAAAGATGCTCCTAGGGAATAACTATCACCTCCTAAATGTTGAAAAGTTGTATTTTGTAGTGTGTCTCAATAACATAGAATTTCATATTCTTTATGAATGTATAGTAGTTGAATCTTTGTTATTTGAAAGATCCAAGACTAGTTTACATAGAATAGCATATTGTTCTATTGTCTTTGTTAATTTCCATCTTCCTCACTACCATGCATGCATAGTTATGTATGTTATTGAACAAAGGTCACTTTAATCAAAACTCCATTAACCAGACAGTTTCCCACAATCAATGATGAACCATTGATTTAACCAATGAGTCACAGTTGAATATAACATTATACAATCACGAGCTTACAGAATGAGTATAAGACATGGTTGTACCTTGTTCCTCTACTTCAACCAGATGTTTGTACTGATCACGTCTTTCATTTTTAGCTACGATTCATGATTTGCCAAACCCAACTTACTAAACTCATGAAAACTTAAGAGGATGTTCCACTGAATTTTTGAAGTTCATTGAATGAAAACCCAACAACCACAATATGACATGGGAAGACTGACATTTTTGTGATGTGAAAGGGTGTGTGAGAGAATCCTTTGGGAGTAGCAAAGGCTGAAATAAACCATGCAAAAAGCAAGAAAACAATATTTCATGATTACATGACTACCATTCCACTCAATCTCATTCACTCCTGCCACTGCCATTGCCAAAGTTATACACCGAACATGCCTAACTACTGGTCCACTTTCTTTACCCTATCTGCATTTCACTACTTTCTGCTGTTCAGAGATTCTTTGTTACGATCACTGATAAGTCTGTAAGCTCGTGATTGTGTACTCATACTTACCCTATTTGTTATTGTGGTGTGGAAATCCATGCAACCTAGATAGATATCTATTGTATGGATGATGCTTTGCAAATTACGTCTTGTACAAAAATACCCAGAAGAATTTCTATTGATTGGGAATGGTGTCGATTCAGTGCACGCTCTTTCAACTAATCTATAATTGTCTAACACCATCTTCAATGCCATGGATTTGCGCCCCAAGGTAAAGTAGTTGTTCTTGATTTTTTTTTACATGTTTAGTCTGACAATTTCCTTTCTTTGTGCAGCAATCCATTGTAAGATATTAGGGGGAGAATATCATGTTCATGATAAAAATGGTTCTAAATTTCTAGTTAGTTTAGTAGTGGAGGATTTGTGTTCAAAGAGGTCATAAATTCTAAATCTTATTGGAAGTAAGGTATGTATGTTTCTTTATAGTAAGATTGTTTGATATCATGGACTATAGACTATAAATGAATCTTTCTTAGTAGAGGATTTGTGTTTGAAAGGTCACAAATTTTAAATCTTATTGGAGGTATGATGAAGGGTGCTCCCCTTAATACCACAACCACATAAGAGAAATAGAGAAACAACAACAATAATATGCAAGAATAGAAAATTGGCTTCTTATTATCTCCACAAATGTGGAATTACAAACTTTCAGAATTACAATATGAAAAGCCACATGGGCATTCCCTTACAATATTCTGTAGGACAAAGCCTCGAATCAATACCCAGATATGCTACCCAGAACTATTCTGAACTGCCTAAGACAATAATACAGCCTTCCTTATATAGGCAATTTTCATCCGCCTGGGAAGGTTCCAGAATTTTAGCCAATAAGGCCGACCAACTTAGAATTATTTTATTTTACATTTTATTACATCATAGTCGGCTCAAGATAACTTTTGAAACCCGAACAGAAATTTTGAAAAAAATTATTTTCTGCCATTTCAGGTGGTCCAACTTCCGAAGACCATAAGTCATCACCAGTTGACCCGATCGGCTATTATAACCCCATTTCGAAAATGCCACGAAGCGCTCTACAGGATTGACCCGTGCAAGCGCCCATCACCCAAATTTTTGACCTCATCCAGGGCCTCTAAAGCCTTCAAAACTGAGTTCAAAGTTTCTGTACCCTGCTGCCAATACCGAAAATCTTCAATATCTTCCAATATACACTTGATCTGGCAATGAAACTTTACTGGCAGACTTATATGACCAAAATGAACCTCCAATAAAGAAATAAGATCATTCTGAGCACATGCGAAAATTACCAAAAATAGTAACTTTCCATAAATAGCAGCTCTGCACAAAATAGCCCTTATTGAATACAAAAACAAAAATATTTTTGGGTGATGCAAGATTGCGCTTACACCCAGGATGCTCCTGCATCAGACACCCGGGGTAATTTGAGAAGTGACCCTGTCACGACTCAGGTGTGCAGAGGAAAACCAAGATGGTTAACCTCCTCCTTTTTTAGCCATGAGGAATCTTCAATAGGTCATCTTTTCCATTTGACCAAATACACTTCATATGTCCTGTTCTTTGTGCTTCTGCCAACACGACTGTCCAGTATATCTTCGATCTCCTTAGTGTCTGAACTAGTTGCTGGAATACTCCACTGTGCTGCTGTGATCTCATCTTCAACACCTCCCTCATGATACTCTGTCAGATCTGAAATGTTAAACACTGGTGAAATATTTAGCTCAGTAGGCAATTCTACCTCATATGCATTTCCTGAATCATGTTTCTTCAGTATCCTGCATGGTCCAAACTTTTTCATTTTCAGCTTGTTATATGTACCAACTGGAAACCGCTCCTTCCGCAAATGAACCATGACTTCGTCACCAACTTGAAATTCTTTATACCTCCTTTTCTCATCTGCCTTAGCCTTATACTGTGCATTCATCTTGGTAATATGCTTCCTCACCTCCTCATGGATGTTCTTCAAGTGTTCTGCAAAATCTTCAGCTTCAGCACTACTTATTTCTCCTTTATCTATCTTTCTCAATTCAGATGCATTTCTTGGACTACTTCCATATACAATTTAGAATGGTGATTTACCAGTGCTTCTATTGACAGAATTATTGTATGCAAATTCTGCCTGTGGTAAAATCAAATCCTATCCTGTTGGCTTATCTCAAACCAAACATCTCAGTAAATTTCCCAAACTCTTATTCACCACCTCTGTCTGTCCATCAGTCTGTGGATAATGTGATGAACTCAATTTCAAATCTGTCTTCAACTTCTTCCATAATGTACGCCAGAAATATCCAACAAAATTAGTGTCCCGATCTGAAACTATGGTCTTTGGCAAACCATGAAGTCTCACTACTTCTCTGAAAAACAATTCTGCTACATGAATAGCATCATTAGTCTTCTTGCAGGGAATGAAATGTGCCATCTTTGAAAATCTGTCAACCACCACAAAAATTGAATCATGTCCCTGCTGAGTCCTCGGTAAACCCAGAACAAAGTCCATGCTGATATCCTCCCAAGGCTTCTCTGGTACAGGTAATGGCTGATACAACCCTGTATTCTGCTTCACTCCTTTCGCCATCTGACATACTCTGCAACTCTGTACAAACTTCTTCACATCTTGCTGCAACTGTGGCCAATAGTAATTCTCACTAACCAAAGAAAGGGTTTTGTCACGACCAAAATGTCCAGCCAATCCTCCGCTATGCTTCTCCTTGATGAGATTCTCCCTCATAGAACTTCGTGGAATGCACAACTGACTCCCTCTGAATAGCATATCATCCTGGATGATGAAATCCAACCATTTCGTCCTGTCTAGAGTAACAGGTTCTGTACAAGCTTTCCAAGCTTCACCAAAATCAGGATCCTCTGGATACAAATTTTTGAGTTCTTTGAACCCAACTACTTCAATCTGCATTTCTGTCAGCAATAGTTGCCTTCTGCTAAGAGCATCTGCAACCCTATTAGACTTTCCACTCCTGTGTTTCAAAACAAATGTATAACTCTGCAAAAACTCAACCCATTTCAAATGTCTTTGATTCAATTTTCCTTGACTATTCAAATATTGCAAAGCTTGATGATCAGTATACAAAACAAACTCCTTAGGAAGTAGATAATGTCTCCACTTCTTTAATGCCTGAACTATAGCATAAAATTCTTGATCATAAATAGAATATTTCCTCTTGGCATCATTTAACTTCTCACTGAAATAAGCAACAGGTTTACCTTCTTGGCTCATAACAGCTCCTATTGCAGTACCACTAGCATCACAATCTACTTGAAACACCTTATTGAAATCTGGAAGTGCTAAAACAGGTTGTTCTATAACTTTTCCTTTCAACAATTGAAAACTCTTTTCTACCCCATTAGTCCACTTAAACTCTTTTCTATCCCCTCTCATTGTTTCAGTCAAGGGTCCACAAATACTGCTAAAATTTCTGATAAACTTTCTATAAAAGCTAGCTAGACCATGAAAAGATCTTACCTCAGTAGCACTCCTTGGAGTAGGCCATTCAAGGATAGCCTGTACCTTCTCTGGGTCCATTTTTAGACCTTCTGCTAAAACTACAAATCCCAAATACACTAACTCTTTCTTCACAAAACTGCACTTCTTCAAATTAATCAACAATTTCTCATCTCTCAGCTTCTCAAATACCATACGAATATGCATCATATGTTCCTCCAATGTCTTGCTAAAAATCAAAATATCATCTAGGTAAACAATGACAAACTTACCCAGAAATTCTTTCAGAACCTGGTTCATGAGCCGCATGAAAGTGCTCGATGCATTGGTTAGCCCAAAAGGCATGACTAACCAATCATACAGTCCTTCCTTTGTCTTGAAGGAAGTCTTCCATTCATCTCCTTCTCTGATCCGAATCTAATGATATCCACTTTTCAGATCTATCTTTGAGAAATACACAGCTCCACTCAAATAGTCCATAATATCATCCATTCGTGGCAATAGAAACCTGTACTTGATTGTGATCTTGTTTATTGCCCTAGAATCTGTACACATCCTCCACTCTCTATTCTTCTTTGGTGCTAATACCGCTGGTACAGCACAGGGACTTAGACTCTCACGGATCAATCCTTTCTGTAACAGTTCATGTACTTGTCTGTTTAACTCCTCACTTTCTACAGGTGGCATTCTGTGTGCTGCCTTATTCGGCAAACTCACTCCTGGGATCAAGTCCATCTGATGACTGATCTTTCTGACTGGTGGTAATCCATCAGGCACGTTATCGGATACAATATCCTGAAACTCATTCAACAAATCTGTAACTTCTACAGGAACATCTTCTACTTCCTCTTTACCAGCTTTTGGAATTAAAGCAAAACATACATGCTCATGCCTCATACCATTTAGGAAATTTCTTCCATCAACAAAAGTTATCCTTGCATTACCACATACCTTTTTTTCAGTCTCCTTCAATGGTTTTAGCTTATGTCGCACTCCATCCTTTGTCAGAGAATAGGTATTCGCACGACCATCATGTACAACACATCTGTCAAACTGCCATGGTCTACCAAACAACATATGACATGCATCCATAGATATGATATCACACAATACCTCATCTTGGTATCCGCCAATCTTGAACTTCACCAGGCATTGTTCATTGACCATGACCCTGTGGTCATCCTGTACCCAGGCAATCCGATATGGATGTGGGTGTTTCTGTCTCTTGAGTTTCAACTTTGTCACCATCTCTTCTGACACCAAATTGTCAGTGCTTCCACTATCAATAATCACATCACAGCATTTACCTTCACACTTGCACCTGGTGTGAAACAGGCTCCTCCTTTGCTCAGGTTCATTCTCGCCACTCAACAGGACTCTTCTGTTAATCAATGTTTCTCCTCTTTCAGCATCTTCAGAATTTGATGATCTGGCATCTTTATCTACATGTGCAACTCTGGCCTGACCTTCATTTCTCCTGTCCGTTCTGCCTTGGCGCTGAGGACATTCAAATGCCCTATGACCTTCTTCTCCACAGTGAAAACATGTTCCACGGAAGCCACCTCTTCCAGATCCTTGTCCTCTTCCTCTTCCTCTCTGATCTCTATTATTCTGATCCTGGAAGCCATTGGAATTATTTTCTCGTTGATTCTGACTGCTACTGGCCTCATCCTTCTTTTTTGGATCTTCATTTCGGCCACCATATGACCGTCCACCAGATCGTCCACCGCGACCTCTTCCATTTTGTCTGCTCTCAATCTTCTTGTTCAGCTTTTCCTCTACTTTTAGGGCAAACTGGTATGCCTCTTCGATACTGTTCATTCAAACCAGATTCAGCTCCTCCTGGATGCTTGGCCTTAACCCATTAAGTTATCGGGCAACTTTCTCCTTATGAGCTTCTGCATGGCCTGTTCTGATGAGAAGTCGATAGAACTCCTCTGTATACTCCTGAACAGATCTTCCTGCTTGCTTCAAACTCTGCATTTTCTTTAGTAAGTCAAGCTCATAATCAACAGGAATGAACTGTCACTTCAATTTATCCACCATCCGATCCCATCTCGTGATTTTCTACTTTCCCCTTCTATTTCGCTCCAACTGAATTTCTTGCCACCAGATCTTCGCACGACCTTTCAGTCTGGCTTTCGCAAATTTGACCCTATCAGGATCCTCAACATCTTCATACTCAAAATATTCCTCACATTCATTGATCCAGTCGATCAATTCCTCTGGGTTAAGATTTTCAGAAAATATAGGAACCTCAATCTTAGGTCTTTTCCCAATCTAGGAAATCGCCCGGAAAAGTCTTTCTTCCTCCTGGTTCACAATTTCAGCTTCTCCTTCTTGATATTCTTCTTCGGCTTCATCCTCGCTTTCCTCTCTGACATTAAAATTCATTCCTCTACGAATCTCTTCTTGTAATGCTCACACTTGTCTCTGCAGCTCTCTAACCTCAGGTGTTACAACACCAGCTCTTCTGCCACGTTCCCTTCGTGGAGGTATTTTCGCGATGTGCACTGAAACCCTAGCCACGGTCCTGGTGCAAACTGCCTCACAGTCGGCGATCCGCTTACACACTCAAGAACTCCTGCTCTGATACCACTTGATGAAGGGTGCTCCCCTTAATACCACAACCACATAAGAGAAATAGAGAAACAACAACAATAATATGCAAGAACAGAAAATTGGCTTCTTATTATCTCCACAAATGTGGAATTACAAACTTTCAGAATTACAATATGCAAAGCCACATGGGCATTCCCTTACAATATTCTGTAGGACAAAGCCTCGAATCAATACCCAGATCTGCTACCCAGAACTATTCAGAACTGTCTAAGACAATAATAGAGCTTTCCTTATATAGGCAATTTTCAACTGCCTGGGAAGGTTCCAGAATTTTAGCCAATAAGGCCGACCAACTTAGAATTATTTTATTTTACATATTATTACATCATAATCGGCTCAAGATAACCTTTGAAACCCGAACAGAAATTTTGAAGAAAATTATTTTCTGCCATTTCAGGTGGTCCAACTTCCGAAGACCATAAGTCATCACCAGTTGACCCGATCGGCTATTATAACGCCATTTCAGAAACGTCACGAAGTGCTCTACAGGCTTGACTGGTGCAAGCGCATGTCACCCAAATTTTCGACCTCATCCGGGGCCTCTAAAGCCTTCAAAACTGAGTTCAAAGTTTCTGTACCCTGCTTCCAATACCGAAAATCTTCAATATCTTCTAATATACACTTGATCTGGCAATGAAACTTTACTGGCAGACTTATATGACCAAAATGAACCTCCAAGAAAAAAATAAGATCATTCTGAGCACATGTGAAAATTACCAAAACTAGTAACTTTCCATAAATAGCAGCTTTGCACAAAATAGCTCTTATTGAATACAAAAATAGAAATATTTTTGGGTGATGCAAGATTGCTCTTACACCCAGGATGCTCCTGCATAAGACACCCGGGGTAATTTGAGAAGTGATCCTGTCACGACTCAAGTGTGCAGAGGAAAACCAAGACGGTTAACCTCCTCCTTTGTTAGCCATGAGGAATCTTCAATAGGTCGTCTTTTCCATTTGACCAAATACTCTTCATATGTCCTGTTCCTTGTGCTTCTACCAACACGACTGTCCAGTATATCTTCGATCTCCTTAGTGTCTGAACTAGTTGCTGGAATACTCCACTGTGCTGCTATGATCTCATCTTCAAAACCTCCCTCATGATACTCTGTCAGATCTGAAATGTTAAACACTGGTGAAATATTTAGCTCAGTAGGCAATTCTACCTTATATGCATTTCCTGAATCATGTTTCTTCAGTATCCTGCATGGTCCAAACTTTTTCATTTTCAGCTTGTTATATGTACCAACTGGAAACCACTCCTTCCGCAAATGAACCATGACTTCGTCACTAACTTGAAATTCTTTATACCTCCTTTTCTCATCTACCTTAGCCTTATACTGTGCATTCATCTTGGTAATATGTTTCCTCACCTCCTCATGGATGTTCTTCAAGTGTTCTGCAAAATCTTCAGCTTCAGCACTACTTATTTCTCCTTTATTTATCTTTCTCAATTCAGATGCATTTCTTGGACTACTTCCATATACAATTTGGAATGGTGATTTACCAGTGCTTCTATTGACAGAATTATTGTATGCAAATTCCGTCTGTGGTAAAATCAAATCCCATCCTGTTGGCTTATCTCCAACCAAACATCTCAGCAAATTTCCCAAACTCCTATTCACCACCTCTGTCTGTCCATCAGTCTGTGGATGATGTGATGAACTGAATTTCAAATCTTTCTTCAACTTCTTCCATAATGTACGCTAGAAATATCCAACAAATTTAGTGTCCCGATCTGAAACTATGGTCTTTGGCAAACCATGAAGTCTCACTACTTCTCTGAAAAACAATTCTGCCACATGAATAGCATCATTAGTCTTCTTGCAGGGAATGAAATGTGCAATCTTTGAAAATCTGTCAACCACCACAAAAATTGAATCATGTCCCCGCTGAGTCATCAGTAAACCCAGAACAAAGTCCATGCTGATATCCTCCCAAGGCTTCTCTAGTACAGGTAATGGCTGATACAACCTTATATTCTGCTTCACTCCTTTTGCCATCTGACATACTCTGCAACTCTGTACAAACTTCTTCACATCTTGCTGCAACTGTGGCCAATAGTAATTCTCACTAACCAAAGAAAGGGTTTTTTCACGACCAAAATGTCCAGCCAATCCTCTGCTATGCTTCTCCTTCATGAGATTCTCCCTCATAGAACTTCGTGGAATGCACAAATGACTCCCTTTGAATAGCATATCATCTTGGATGATGAAATCCAACTATTTCATCCTATCTAGAGTAACAGGTTCTGTACAAGCTTTCCAAGCTTCACCAAAATCAAGATCCTCTGGATACAAATTCTTGAGTTCCTTGAACCCAACCACTTCAATCTACATTTCTATCAGCAATAGTTGCCTTCTGCTAAGAGCATCTGCAACCCTATTAGACTTTCCACTCCTGTGTTTCAAAACAAATGTATAACTGTGCAAAAACTCAACCCATTTTAAATGTTTTTGATTCAATTTTCTTTGACTATTCAAATATTGCAAAGCTTGATGATCAGTATACAAAACAAACTCCTTAGGAAGTAGATAATGTCTCCACTTCTTTAATGCCTGAACTATAGCATAAAATTTTTGATCATAAACAGAATATTTCCTCTTGGCATCATTTAACTTCTCACTGAAATAAGCAACAGGTTTACCTTCTTGGCTCATAACAGCTCCTATTGCAGTACCACTAGCATCACAATCTACTTGAAACACCTTATTGAAATCTGGAAGTGCTAAAACAGGTTGTTCTGTAACTTTTCATTTCAACAATTGAAAACTCTTTTCTGCCCCATTAGTCCACTTAAACTCTTTTCTATCCCCTCTCATTATTTCAGTCAAGGGTCCACAAATACTGCTAAAATTTATGATAAACTTTCTATAAAAGCTAGCTAGACCATGAAAAGATCTTACCTCAGTAGCACTCCTTGGAGTAGGCCATTCAAGGATAGCCTGTACCTTCTCTAGGTCTATTTTTAGACCTTCTGCTGAAACTACAAATCCCAAATACACTAACTCTTTCTTCACAAAACTGCACTTCTTCAAATTAATCAACAATTTCTCATCTCTCAGCTTCTCAAATACCATACGAATATGCATCATATGTTCCTCCAATGTCTTGCTAAAAATCAAAATATCATCTAGGTAAACAATAACAAATTTACCCAGAAATTCTTTCAGAACCTCGTTCATGAGCCGCATGAAAGTGCTCGGTGCATTGGTTAGCCCAAAAGGCATGACTAACCACTCATACAGTCCTTCTTTTGTCTTGAAGGCAGTCTTCCATTCATCTCCTTCTCTGATCCGAATCTGATGATATCCACTCTTCAGATCTATCTTTGAGAAATACACAGCTCCACTCAAACAGTCCATAATATCATCTATTCATGGCAATGGAAACCTGTACTTGATTGTGATCTTGTTTATTGTCCTAGAATCTGTACACATCCTCCACTCTCCATTCTTCTTTGGTGCTAATACCGCTGGTACAGCACAGGGACTCAGGCTTTCACGGATCAATCCTTTCTGTAACAGTTTATGTACTTGTCTGTTCAATTCCTCACTTTCTGCAGGTGTCATTCTGTGTGCTGCCTTATTCGGCAAACTCGCTCTTGGGATCAAGTCCATCTGATGAATGATCTTTCTAACTGGTGGTAAAACATCAAGCACGTTATCGGATACAATATCTTGAAACTCATTCAACAAATCTGCAACTTCTATAGGAACATCTTCTACTTCCTCTTTACCAGCTTTTGGAATTAAAGAAAAACATACATGCTCATGCCTCATACGATCTAGGAAATTTCTTCCATCAACAAAAGTTATCCTTGCATTACCACATACCTTTTCTTCAGTCTCCTTGAATGGTTTTAGCTTATGTCACACTCCATCCTTTGTCAGAGAATAGGTATTCGCACGACCATCATGTACAGCACATTTGTCAAACTGCCATGGTCTACCCAACAACATATGACATGCATCTATAGATATGATATCACACAATACCTCATCTTGGTATCCGCCAATCTTGAACTTCACCAGGCATTGTTCATTGACCATGACCCT
Organism: Chamaecyparis obtusa; assembly: GCA_027943335.1. Classification (NCBI taxonomy): domain Eukaryota; kingdom Viridiplantae; phylum Streptophyta; class Pinopsida; order Cupressales; family Cupressaceae; genus Chamaecyparis; species Chamaecyparis obtusa. The sequence continues at coordinate 645,029 of BSBK01000137.1, read as the reverse complement.
GTGGTCATCCTGTACCCAGGCAATCTGATATGGATGTGGGTGTTTCTGTCTCTTGAGCTTCAACTTTGTCACCATCTCTTCTGACACCAAATTGTCAGTGCTTCCACTATCAATAATCACATGACAGCATTTACCTTCACACTTGCACCTGGTGCGAAACAGGCTCCTCCTTTGCTCAGGTTCATTCTCGCCACTCAACAGGACTCTTCTGTTAATCAACGTTTCTCCTCTTTCAGCATCTTCAGAATTTGATGATCTGGCATCTTCATCTACATGTGCAACTCTGGCCTGGCCTTTATTTCTCTTGTGTGTTCTTCCTTGGCGCTGAGGACATTCAAATGCCCTATGACCTTCTTCTCTACAGTGAAAACATGTTCCACGGAAGCCACCTCTTCCAGATCCTTGTCCTCTTCCTCTTCCTCTCTGATTTCTATTATTCTGATCTTGGAAGCGATTGGAATTATTTCCTCGCTGATTCTGACTGCTACTGGCCTCATCCTTCTTTTTCGGATCTTCATTTCGGCCATCATATGACCGTCCACCAGATCGTCCACCGCGACCTCTTCCATTTTGTCTGCTCTCAAACTTCTTGTTCAGATTTTCCTCTACTTTTAGGGCAAACTGGTATGCCTCTTCGATACTGTTCATTTGAACCAGATTCAGCTCCTCTTGGATGCTTGGCCTTAACCCATTAAATTATTGGACAACTTTCTCCTTATCTACTTCTGCATGGCCTGTTCTGATGAGAAGGCGATAGAACTCCTCTGTATACTCCTGAACAGATCTTCCTGCTTGCTTCAAACTCTGCATTTTCTTTAGTAGGTCAAGCTCATAATCAACAGGAATGAAATGTCGCTTCAATTTATCCACCATCCGATCCCATCTCGTGATTTTCTCCTTTCCCCTTCTATTTCGCTCCAACTGAATTTCTTGCCACCAGATCTTCGTATGACCTTTCAGTCTGGCTTTCGCAAATTTGACCCTATCGGGATCCTCAACATCTTCATACTCAAAATATTCCTCACATTCATTGATCCGGTCGATGAATTCCTCTAGGTTAAGATTTTTAGAAAATGTAGGAACTTCAATCTTAGGTCTTTTCCCAATTTTGGAAATCGCTCGAAAAAGTCTTTCTTCCTCTGGTTCACAATTTCAGCTTCTCATTCTTGATATTCTTCTTCGGCTTCATCCTCGCTTTTGTCTCTGACATTAAGATTCATTCATCTACGAATCTCTTCTTGTAATGCTCACACTTGTCTCTGCAGCTCTCTAACCTCAGGTGTTACAACACCAGCTCTTCCACCACGTTCCCTTCGTGGAGGTATTTTCGCGATGCGCGCTGAAACCCTAGCCACGGTCCTGGTGCAAACTGCCTCACAGTCGGTGATCTGTTTACACACTCAAGAACTCCTGCTCTGATACCACTTGATGAAGGGTTCTCCCCTTAATACCACAACCACATAAGAGAAATAGAGAAACAACAACAATAATATGCAAGAACAGAAAATTGGCTTCTTATTATCTCCACAAATGTGGAATTACAAACTTTCAGAATTACAATATGCAAAGCCACATGGGCATTCCCTTACAATATTCTGTAGGACAAAGCCTCGAATCAATACCCAGATCTGCTACCCAGAACTATTCTGAACTGCCTAAGACAATAATACAACCTTCCTTATATAGACAATTTTCAACCGCTTGGGAAGGTTCCAGAATTTTAGCCAATAAGGCCGACCAACTTAGAATTATTTTATTTTACATTTTATTACATCATAGTCGGCTCAAGATAACCTTTGAAATCCGAACAGAAATTTTGAAGAAAATTATTTTCTGCCATTTCAGGTGGTCCAACTTCCGAAGACCATAAGTCATCACCAGTTGACCCGATCGGCTATTATAACCCCATTTTGGAAACACCACGAAGCCCTCTACAAGCTTGACTGGCGCAAGCGCTTGTCACCCAAATTTTTGACCTCATCCGGGGCTTCTAAAGACTTCAAAATTGAGTTCAAAGTTTCTGTACCCTGCTGCCAATACCGAAAATCTTCAATATCTTTCAATATACACTTGATCTGGCAATGAAACTTTACTGGTAGACTTATATGACCAAAATGAACCTCCAAGAAAGAAATAAGATCATTCTGAGCACATGCAAAAATTACTAAAAATAGTAACTTTCCATAAATAGCAGCTCTGCACAAAATAGCCCTTATTGAATACAAAAATAGAAATATTTTTGGGTGATGCAAGATTGCTCTTACACCCAGGATGCTCCTGCATCAAGGTAAGGTATGTATGTCTGTTTGTAACAACACTGCTTGGTATGATGGACTATGGACTATAAACGAATCTTTCTCAGCGGAGGATTTGTGTTCAAGAGGTCATAAATTCTAAAAATTATTGGGGGTAAGGTATGTATGTCTTTTTGTAGCAAGACCGATTGGTATTATGTCTGTTTGTAGCAAGACCGATTGGTATCATGGACTATGGACTATAAATGAATCTTTCTTCGTGGAGGATTTGTGTTTGAGAGGTTATAAATTCTAAAACTTATTGGGGGTAAGGTATATATGTCTGTTTGTAGCAAGACTGATTGATATCATGGACTATGGACTATAAAAGAACATTAAATACTTTCTCTATATTAGAAACTAAAGGAGGGAAATAATTAAATACTTTCTCTATATTAGAAAATATGATATTGCTAACAAGATTCGACTATGTAGTTTATGAGTCAAACTCATTGACCCATGTTTCACGAGAATGAATAGAACATTTAGCACTCATTACATCTAGGTGAGCTAAACAGGGTCTATAATGAATGGTTAATAAAGAACAATACTTGTTGAAGGTTTTGCAAATGGGATAGCAAGCTAAGTGGACTTAACCGTAGAGAAAACTCCCTAGCTAAGTGTGCTTGAGTTGGAGTCGTATTAGGATGGGTGAGCTCCTGAAAAGGCCGCTTCATTGCTATGAGTATAATCTAGATATAATAAGTTCTAACTTGTGTTCTATCCATTCTTATAAATGAGTTCTATAATTTAAATTGTTGTGGAAAATATTAACTGTGTGTGTGAAAATTGTAGCTGATCTGTAGACACAACACTTCAGTAAAACATTAGAGGTTAGCAAAATTCATGCAAAATTGAAATCTAATCTAACCAAGCGATCTACTACCTTCTAGTAGGTGTGAGATTGATGTTCTCAGATTGTTATCGAGATCAGTGACCTAGACGACACCTAAATGAAGGATTTGAATGCAAAACTGATATGAAATATGAATGCAATTAATCTATTTTTTTGGATTTTAGATGCAATGATATGAATCTATGCTAATATGAAAATTGATCTATGATATGCTAATCTAGAAATAATATGATATGAATAAAAACCAAATTGATCTCACAATAGCCTTGATTCGCAATAAGCTTTGATTCTTCGTCCTCTAATTCGATAGCGTGAGGATGCAAAAATATGAGATGCTTTGAGATGAGCTGAGGCTTTAATTTATAGAAATTCAGGGCTTTGGAGGTGCATGGAAAAAAGCCATAAATCACTCAGATTAACTCAGCTTGATTTTTGAGTTATCTGATAATAAAGATAATTTAATTCACAAAAACATGCAAAAGCAGAGTTTAACTCAAATTAGAAGTTTAGATCAACTTTAAAACTCAAAAATGATGTTGAGTTCCAAAAAGTCAATAACTTGCATTGATTTTCTAATTTGGAGTTTAATTGCTCTTTGCTTGTGCACATGGATAATTATGAATTAATTAAATAAATAAACTGATTTATGCTCAACTTAATTGATTTTTGAAAATAAATAATTGATTTATGGGTTAATCAATTATTTAATCAAACTTTTATTAAAAACTATATTATTAAATAATGACAACTTGCTTTAATTAATTAAATAAAGATTTAATCAATTATTCATAAGATATTAGATTTATTGCCAAAATTAAATAATACAATTAATAATAGATAGAATTAAATTTAATTACACAATTAAGTGGCAAGATATTAAATCTAATTAATTAAATATGAAAATATTCAATTAATCAAACTTAGGATAAATGTGATTTATTGTCAAATAATCATTAAAGTAAAGATAATTAAGATAATTAAGAATATTGATAGGAATATTCCCTGATGCAGAATTTAAGATAATCAATTATGATTCGATAATATTTAGATGTGCCTTAGGTTAGGACTTTGATGTCGATTTCATTCGAATTGTTGATATAAAAGATTAATGAACTTATAGCCCATTTTTGGGGTATTACATTTTGCCCCTCTTTGAATTACTATGCGAAGCACAGTGGTTCAAAACTAGTTTGTGTTTGATATAGATATGAAACTGATGTTTGAAATTGATAATTGATATGAGACAAAAGTTGATTGATATTGATTTGATATGGAGATAATAGGTCCTGAATGACCAAAGATAAGTTCACTATAACGGCAAATGAACCTATGATTGCGAAAAAGTGTCAAAACGCCTGATTCCAAACCTTAGGATTGCAAAGAAGTGAGTGATCGGTTCTAGACTCTATTGTCTTAGCAGAACTAGCAGGTATCACATCTGAATCCTTCAGTTGTTGAAGAACCAAGAAAAGAACACTATGATCTGATGGTTGCAAAAATTGATATAGATTACAAGATTAGGAGGATACCAGATTGATATGGATCGACGAATCTAATATGCCCCAAGTGATGATAGATTTTCCTCGAGCGATGAGGACTTTTGATGAATCAGCAACTAGACATGGTTGTTGTCTTGATTACTGAGGAAAGATTGATAGAATTTGATTTACAGACTTTGAATGATGTGCAATACCATGCCCCCTTCGGGATTGAAATTGAAATCTGACAAGAAAAGTCAGGGTTGATAGTTTAGAAGCATGTTAATTGATTTGAGAAGTGGTTATACACATCTGGGAATGCATTTTGCATCGTTTAGAGGTCCAAATGACCAAGTTTGACTACGCGAAACTATGAGTTGACCATAGTTGACCAAGTTGAAATTTTGATAGTTTGATGTAAGATAATCAATTAAATTGAATTATGAATTTCTGTGATGATCGAAGGTCGAATATGCAAGCAGTAGACCGTCCTGGGCCCAAAAATTTTAAATCGTGATTTTGACATATTAAACGATCTCAGATTTGAATTTTGATCCCGAAAAAGGATTCTACTTGCTATTTCGTTGGAGGAACCTTCATGTGAGATTCAGCTCTTGTTAGACTTGAAGATGCGATTTGAAGAATCATTTAAGCATTGAAGTTTGTTCAAGCATTGTGAGATCATGCAAACATGCAAAAATGCAAAAAGACATGCAAATTGAAATGCAACCTAGGACCTAGGACCTAGTCACTGATCATGTGTCAATTTGTTATCATCATTGAACTTTTAGGTAACCGGATAAATCAATACAATGCCCACTAGCTAAAAAAAACCATAGATATATGAATATCAATTTGTATGCGCAAGAATCAATACAACACCCACTAGCTAGGCAACCATGGACATATGAATATTGATTTTGTTGTCGAAATGTCAGATTAGATATAAGCACCAAGGCACAAACGCCAGGATGACCTAAATATCATATCCATTTTGATATAGCAATTTGCATTTAACATACACATCAAACGGTCAAGAGATCATTCTAAATCTAGTGTGAATTACCCGTAGTGACCCTTTAGTGTTCACATCCTTAGGTAAGATCGCGTTTCACAGTAGGAGAAAGAACTCACTCAAAAAGACAATAGTTAGATCAATACTTCTTTGAATCATCCAGGTATCAATGGTCGAGGTACGCATGGCCATTCAATTCAAGATAGAGGCTCTTACAGTCGGATGCCATTTCAATCTAGAATTTCCAAAGTTGTTAGATTTTCACATATAAGAAGAAGACAAAGAAAAGATTATGCCCCCAGTTATCACTCTCTAAATCTTGTAAAGGACATCATCGAAGGGCTCGAAGGGACACAATATGAAAAAATCTCAATGTGAATCAGTAAGCATACAAGGAGATAAAAGCATGTAAAAAAAGCATAGATTGTTTTTAGTTTGTTGTTTGTTGTTTGATTGCGTTGTTGTAGATGCAAAATCCTTTCTGGAGACAAGACAGACTTGATTGACTCAAATGAAGCTTCAAAGGACTCTAACTAGATATGATACGTCTAAGATATATTGGAGGCCATAGGATATGACATCGATTGCCCCCAAGTGTTAAGCATTGATAGGATACAGATGCTAGAGCTGATTGGTGTATAGACCGACTTATTGAAAACTGAAAATGCAGAAACAAACTGGGAGATATGTACAAACTAAAGAAAAATTAAAAGCTGGGAAAGACCAAGATTGTGCTGATAGATGGAGCATTTTGAAACAAGTGGCACCCATTTGCCAGGTTTTCACCATCTTGGTAGAGATTCTATTTTTGCTACCAAGGTGCCTGTTTCTAGGTTTTCACCAAGGCACTTTTTTTCTTTTTTTCATTTTTTTTGTATTGTTCATTTTTTCAAATTTTTTTTGTACTTTTGATATTTTTTAATTTTTTTGTGAATCATCAAGGCGCCTATTGCTAGGTTTTCACCAAGATGTTCATTTTTTTAGGACTTTTTATAATTTTTATAATTTTTTCAATACATTTTACCATAGACTGAATGCCTTAGGCATAGAATTTCTTCAGATGGAGAACGTTGATTGGTTCTCAGAGCTGTTCTCCTTCAATCGTTGAGAGTTGATAGGCATCAGAGCCAAAAGTAGCAGTGATAGAAAAGGGACCCGACCAATTGGGTTCAAACTTCCCCTTGCGTTCTCAATGGGATTGATTTTTAGGATTTTCTCTCAAGACTAGATCACCAACCTGAAATTATCTATGTCTGACTTTCTTGTTGTAGCCTCTAGACATTCTCTTTTGATATACTCTAAGATGATCATACACTGCTTGTCTGCGCTCATCTAGTAGTTCAAGTTTTTGCAACCTAGACACTCTGTAGTCATCATCAGTTACTAGACCATGCATTCTAATTTTGAGTGATGGGATTTTAACTTCAATAGGTAGTACCGCTTCAGACCCATAAACTAAAGTGAAAGGTGTAGCCCCTGTAGGTGTTTTGATACTTGTTCTGATACTAGTTCTAATACTTGTTTTGATACTGGTTCTGATACTGGTTCTGACACTTGTTCTGATACTGGTTCTAATACTTGTTCTGATACTTGGTATATTTGATAGCATCTTTTTCCATTGCAAACTCCCAAGCAAGATCATATCATGCAGTCCCAATGTCTAGCAAGGTGGAGAACAAGAGGAATTAGCAAGCTGGTGGAAGAGATGGAAGACAAGAGAATGAAGGAGAATGAAGGGAAGAAATTCTCAAGGGAAAACTCCGCAAGAATACCCAAGCTAGGGAAAAATTGTTATGTAAAAGCACTTTTGGACAAGCAATAAAAGGCCAGTATAGGATAAGTCACAAAATCATAATGTCAAAGAAAGATAGGATGCAATCCAAAGGAGTAGATATGTCAAGAGGCTTCATAGCACTGTGTTTTACTCTTTCTTTCTTAGATCAAGACCAAAGGGGAAAAGGATAGCGAAAGGATATAATGAATGGAGAAAGATAGACATGAAGGCTAAACATAAAAGGAATGAAAGAAAGATCATCATAAGATAGCTCACAAAATAGCCAAATGTTCATGTATAGATCAACATTGTCAAGATCAAAGAGAGAAGATGGAATGGATGAAATATGTAGAAGAACTATGCATGATGCCTGATTGTCAAGTTTTCATCATAGTACTTATCCCAGGTGCCACAAGGGAGTGGTTTTCACCATAGGATGAATTTATTTCTCTTTAATTTTGCTACCAAGGTTTCTATTTTCAGGTTTTCACCAAGGCACATTTTCAAATTTTTTTTATTTTTTTTTGGAAGAAGGCAAGCTCTTTAGATAATGCTCCTTGAAAGGATAAACCATGATATGCCAAGGATTCAAGATGATATGCTCAAAGACACTGATAGGGAAAGGAAGATGGAAGAGAAAAATGGAAGATAAGGTTTTATGTAAAGCAAGTGAGGTTGGAAGATAGGAAGAATAGGCAAATGAGGAAAAATGATAGAAGGTAGAAGGATAATGAATGGAAGGATTATGAAAGGGTAGGTGGAAAGGAAGGAAAGATCAACATCAACACACACCTTGAAGAGTGGTGAGAGGATGAAGGAAATGTGAATGAAGGAATACGTGAAGGAATATGGCGAATGGATAGTAGAGGTTGTGGTTTAGGCACATGGAATGGAAGAATATTTTTGGAGGGAGATGAAGTGGAAGCCCTTGGAAGCTTGAATGTCAATTTCACTTTTTTCTCAACACCAGACTCTTTCAAGAGAGACTTTGGAATCTATATAGTCATAGGCTTTTTATTTTCTTTTGATGATCTAGAGAGAATATCTTCAATGATGGATTTTGGAACCCATACTTGTCTTGTAATTTTTTTTTAGATATCTCTTTTGACTTTATGTTTCCATGTCGATTAGAAGAGACATAGTGATCTTTTTTTGATGGATTCTTGTATTGCTTCTTTTTCTTGTATTGAACATTCAAGTTACTTCCAAAAGACTTGGGACTTGTGGAAGAAGGAGGATATGACTGGTTTAGATGGGTGGGTGGATGAAAAGGGTTCAAGGGTATGCATCTATGTTGATTTTGAGGAAAGATGGGAGATGGAGGGATGTAAGGACCTAAGATGGATGGTGAATTAGGAGAGTTAAGAGGGGAAAGTGAAGGGACATAAGGACCCAAGATGGACGGTAGATGTGAAGCTATTAGTAGTGGTGGAAGAGGTCCAAGGATGGAAGTGGAAGACACAAAAGGATAATTAATAAGTTCATCAGCATCTATATGACAACCAAGGATATCAGCATCTTTAGAGTGAGCATTAGAATTTTCAATAGAATCAATGACATCTTGAATAGGAGCACCTACTTTGATATGATTGTTCAAAGCTTGCAAAGAGTTAGGAAGAGTAGAAAGTGGAAGTGAACATGGAATGGTAGAACAAGAAGATGGAAGACTTTGATCTTGACAAGGATCTTTGGATAGCACAAGTGCAAAATTTGTCTCTTGAATAGGCTTAACATCGGAAGTAACAACACCATTTTTAATAACCTTAATGGAAGTATCATCTTTGGAAAGTGCAAGCATGGTAAGGTTATTGTCATTATCAATAAGCTCAATGGTGTGGGTAGGAGCTTGATCTTGCTTCAGAGAAGACTTAAGACATGGTGGAATAAATGAGGAAGGGCGTAAAGGATCAAAAGAACCATGATGTGGATAGAGAACATCATGAAAAGGAGTGGATGACATGGAGGGTTCTTGATCTTGATCTTTCTTTATATTCTTTTATGTATCAGTTTTAGAGTCCTCTTGACATGAAGCCACTTCTAAGGACAAGGAAGCATGTTGAGATTGTATGGATGACTTTGGAAGAGATGGTGGAGGACTAGCTGAAGTAGGGATTATAGCATATGAAGGCTTAGGCTCTTTAGGTTTAGCATTATTGAAAGTATTTGTAGCCAAGTGAAGGTTAGCTTGACTTTCTTTAAGAGGTAGCCCTAGAGGATAACTATAGGGAATCGTATGAAAAGTATCAGGGCTTGTGTTGGATGAAGGTTCTGTGAAAGATTTGAAAGACTCAGAAGCTTTAGAAAATGTATGGGTACTGGAGGAAGTAGGGGATGGAAGGGAACCATCACAAGACAAAGGTCCAACATTAACATGATCTTGCTTGAGAAGATAATCTTTATTTTCAGTAGGAGAGTCCTTAGGAGAAGGATTCCTATAATATTGATGCTTCAAGCTAGCACGATGCATTTTATAGTCCTTAGTAGTAGTAGATGGATCATAATCAAGGTATTGTCCACAAAAGCCATCAAAATCTCTTTCAAAATCAAAATCATATGGATCACCATCACGATCTATCCAATGTGACATCCCATTTCCAGTAAGCAGGAACACATGATGAGGAGGAATCTTAGGAACATAGGTGTCATAAGTATCATTATATTGTCTGTCATCATAGTCATCATAGTCTCCAAAGCTGAATGTGTCACTCTCCATAGAAGAGGTATCATATGGGTTATCATGTTGCTCAAATTCTATCCGGGGGCATGGTGACATGTACAAGTCTTTATCAAATGGAAAAGAGTATAGAGATTCCATGGAGAACTCTTTAGGTTCCTTTTCTTTCTTAAGATTGTTAAGTTCAACTTGCATAGCTTGTAGCTGCTTCATCATAGTGGTGATTAAAATTTCTTCCTCATGTGTACTGATTCTTTGAGACATGTATACTGATTTTCAATGGCTACTGCTCTATTCTTGACACAATGATTTGTTCGATAGATAGGCTGAAAAAGCTAAATATCTGGCAATTCTGACAATTTTTTGACAACTTTCAAAAATTTCCCAAACGACACTCTGCAGACTCATACGACAGTGGGTATACTATGAAATGACAATTGCAAAACTTGTACGACAGTTGGGTAGCAATGAAATGATAGTTGAAAATCTCATACGACAGTTGCAAGATTTTGACTTTGAGAATTTGCTAGCATGGAAACTCGTACGACACTGGGTACTCAATCATACGACAGATGGGTTGTAATGAAACAACACTTGGAAAAACTCGTATGACTTTTGACTTCCTGAAATGATTTTTTGACTCCAGAAAGGGTTTTACGTCAAATTTTGCAAATTTTAGGGTTTTTAGATTTAGATTGTTTACAAATTGTACTGTCCATATTTGAAGATTGTAACAGATTTATTCATTTTTAGTAACCAGATAGATAAACAAGCATGCAAAATAGCAAGCAAGTGATTTCAAGCATGTCTGAAAACAATGAACAAGGGTAAAAGAAACCTTGCACATGAACAATCAAGTGACTTATTCGTTCTAATGCTCAGAAGTGTTAATTGTGTACATTCCAAAATGTTTTTCAATGACGCACATATACCCTAGAAAATGAAACTTTGGCCTCGCTAGGGTTTTTAGTAATGGTTTGACTCTACAACTTTTATGATCCAAAGGGGTGAACTCCAATCCCAGCGCACCAAGGTTTTGACACAGTCCAAGAACTTAATCTTCAGGAGTTGCTAGGGAGATCTGACAACCCAACAATGAACCATACTCATGGAGATTTCTTCCACAAGGACATTTATATAGCGGCTGTCACTACCATGACAAAAATGGCTATTACCGCTTGAGGTTCCGTCAACGTAGTTTGCCCTGTGAAGGGAGTGTCTGCTACGGTTAACCCTCTCTAAAAGGTGACTCACAATAGTATACCACAAGGGGACTTGGCTCCAGATCCAAGGTTTTGATGCCTCTTCACTTTTAACCCAAACAAAGCAAGCAAATTAATCTGACACGCTAAGACAAAGTTTTGTTTCACCAAGGTCTATGATGTCAACTCCATGTGATCTATCAACCTCTCCAGGGAGAGAATGTATCAATCAATAAGAGAAGGCACACTAACCAATTTTGATTCACCAAAGCTTGTGATGTCAACCCCATGTGATCTATCAACCTCTTCAGGGAGAGAATGTATCGATCAATAAGAGAAGACGCACTAACTGAGTTGAATGTGAAACACACTAAGTATCCTCCTTACCTACAAGGATTCTGTCATCAAGAAGGATTTCACTGGGAATCCAATCTCTCAAGAATCACGAATAGTGTTCATAGGGCCTAATTACTATGTGAGCACAGATGTATGTTTCCAAAAGCAAATCTACCAAAAGTACCCAAAAAGCAAAAAGAGGAACACTTAACGCTTAAAGAGAATATGAGATAAGTCCACAAGGTGGAACACTTAACACCTCACACAAGCTGAAAATGAGTCCCCAACTTAGAAAACAAGTGAGTTCCTAAAAGCACAAATGGGTTGTCAAGTGGAACACTTAACGCTTTTGTCCTATTGACCCCTCCCCTTTAATGTGGTGCTGAGCTTGCAACCACGGGGCAGAATGAGGGGTCGGTGGATTAGCGAGTCCAATAACCCAAAATAGCAATCAAGATCAATCACAAGTAATCTAAGACTGCTAATAAATACTTAAGGTGTCACAACCTAGTATCAATTATGCAAGTGTGTAAAACAAAAGCATGAAAAGAATCACCCAAGCTAGACACACGAGAGATTTATTTTAAGCCCAAATTAAAATATTATCAGCACAAGTGGAATACCTGAGATCCTCGCAACGCGCTTAGTAGATTTTTACCTAATTTTAGCAAACTTTACACTTTTTCCAATCAAAACTAGCAAGAGTCAATAAAAAATAGAGAATTCCAACTGTTAAGATTAGCTGTTAGTCAAAATCTGAAAATCAAATCTGACAAACTGCCTGCAAAAATGAAATGACAATTGAAATCTGATGCCTAAACTCATACGATAGTGGGTCTATTACCAGATGATAGTCTGAAAACTCATATGACAGTGGGTTTGTTACCAGACGATAGTCTAAAAATTGTACGATAGTGGGTATGCTCCCAGACGACAATCTAGAAACTCGTACAACACTGGATGTCTGATGAAATGACAATCCAGCTTCCAAACGATAGTGGGTACCTGATGAAATGATCCTTGATAAAATCAACTATCGTACGACAATGGGTATGCTCCCAGATGACACTAGGTGTGCGATGAAATGAAAGTCTGAAAAAACTTGTACGACATTGGGTGTCTGATGAAACAACAGTCCAAAAAACTCGTACAACAATCTCAAAAACTCGTACGACACTGTACAGATCAAAATTTAAAATCTAATCTAACCAAGTGATCTACTGCCTTCTAGTAGGTGTGAGATTGATGTTCTTAGATTGTTATCGAGATCAGTGACCTAGACGACACCTAAATGAAGGATTTGAATGCAAAACTGATATGAAATATGAATGCAATTAATCTATTTTTTTGGATTTTAGATGCAATGATATGAATCTATGCTAATATGAAAATTGATCTATGATATGCTAATCTAGAAATAATATGATATGAATAAAAACCAAATTGATCTCACAATAGCCTTGATTTGCAATAAGCTTTGATTCTTCATCCTCTAATTCGATAGCGTGAGGATGCAAAAATATGAGATGCTTTGAGATGAGCTGAGGCTTTAATTTATAGAAATCCAGGGCTTTGGAGGTGCATGGAAAAAAGCCATAAATCACTCAAATTAACTCAGCTTGATTTTTGAGTTACCTGATAATAAAGATAATTTAATTCACAAAAACATGCAAAAGTAGAGTTTAACTCAAATTAGAAGTTTAGATCAACTTTAAAACTCAAAAATGATGTTGAGTTCCAAAAAGTCAATAACTTGCATTGATTTTCTGATTTGGAGTTTAACTGCTCTTTGATTGTGCACATGGATAATTATGAATTAATTAAATAAATAAAGTGATTTATGCTCAACTTAACTGATTTTTGAAAATAAATAATTGATTTATGGGTTAATCAATTATTTAATCAAACTTTTATTAAAAACTATATTATTAAATAATGACAACTTGCTTTAATTAATTAAATAAAGATTAATCAATTATTCATAAGATATTATATTTATTGTCAAAATTAAATAATACAATTAATAATAGATAGAATTAAATTTAATTACACAATTAAGTGGCAAGATATTAAATCTAATTAATTAAATATGAAAATATTCAATTAATCAAACTTAGGATAAATGTGATTTATTGCCAAATAATCATTAAATTAAAGATAATTAAGATAATTAGGAATATTGCTAGGAATATTCCCCGATGCAGAATTTAAGATAATCAATTATGATTCGATGATGTTTAGATGTGCCTTAGATTAGGACTTTGATGTCGATTTCGTTCGAATTGTTGATATAGAAGATTAATGAACTTATAGCCCATTTTTGGGGTATTACATTAACTACTATTGTTCTTTTTTATCCAATCAGACCTAACAACTTTCCTTTCTCTATATATATTTGAATAATAAAGATTTTTCACTACATAAAATTTTAGTATGCTAGTCGTATTTGGAGAAGGTCCATTACTTCTAGTTCATGAAATTCAATTCAAATCCCTTTTCTCACTCAGATTTTAATTCCATGATCAAATTAATGATTGCAAGTCAGAAATCAAAGTGAATGTGTTGCTGCAAAAAGCCTGCGGGACATACTAGTTGAAGGGTAGCATCCACCAACGGATTTCCATCAATCATTCCTTTTGCTTTGCTAACTAACAGTCCATTGTCTTTTGACTGCAATTCCTATCTACCTTTAATTTTGATTATATTTTCCCGTTTAAAATTTTTAGCCATGGAAAATGGTGAAAACTAGTGGTACGGGGCTTTAGGGGTTGCTTGTGACATTGGCCGTATAATTTGACTTTAGTAGTTTTGGAGGCCTCAAGTGGCATATTTTGGTTTCATCCAACCCAAGGAGATTTTCAACCTACAAAGCCTCAAAAATGAAAAACCACACGTCCATTAATGAGGGAAGGAGTTGCAGAAAACATGGAGAGCATATGGGGAATTTTGGTGACCTTTCCAAGTGGTTGAGTGGATTTGGAACCGTTTTACCAAGTTGGAGCTGCCACTTGAGAGCATCTAGGAGCTGTTTGTGGAGCCTCATCTATGGATGTGTCAAAGAGGAAGATTTTTAGTTCCTGCCAAGGCAGGAAACTTTAGCGGAGGTAGAGCGATTAAATAGTGATTAAGCTCTTTTCTTTCATCCAATCAATTTGCAAGAAATTACTGTATACGTTTATTTTCCCTTAGGCCATATCGAGAACTTGCATATTTTTTAGACAAAATTTTTATGCAAGTCATTTTGGTGACTATTGATTGGCAATGCAGATAGTGGGAAGCTACTTTCGCACATATCAAGATAAGAGAACACATGACCTTCAAGGCTAGGGCCTGCAAAACAAGTCTTGGGGTGCTCGAACATGCAAAATAATGAGTCTTCCAATGTTTTAACCTGGTTAAGACAACTGTATTTCATATGAATAGTACGTGGGAGTGGTTGAATCTAATAATCTGACATGTAGTAGAAGGTAAAACTGCACATGTCAACAAGCTACAATGCACACAAGAAAAACCAATAAGTTAAAGTCACCATGATTGCTGGATGCATTCAGTCTTCTGCAGCTAATATGTATGCTTCATTTATATGTAATCTGTAAATCTATATAATTTTTTGTCAAGGTCTAATGTAACCACTGAATTGTCTTAACAGTAGAGCCTATGCAAAACATAGTTACATGGAGGCACAAAGGGTGTAAATTGGCCTTACACTTGTTCTTATTGCAGAGTACAAATTCTTCTATTCAAATTCCAATGTCACACACTCTTAGATAAATACATCTATACTACAAAAAATCACCATTATACCAGGAGTTGCTCATATTTTCTTTGAAGTTATGCTATTGTTTCAATTTTTCTCAGGGCTCTTTTTTTCTTTCATGCTATCTATTTTTGGGTCCATAATTTGGGCATCTTGCTAACTATTTTCTCAGTTAAACATGTTTCTGTTGGAGGAAACTTTGGTTCATCTTTTGTTGTTTCTTTGAAGAGGGATTTAATGTCTAAATGTGTTATTTCTGGTTATTTGGGGATTAAATTTAGCAGTTTTTTTCCTCTTTTCTGTAGTTTATCTTATCGTCTTAAGATTTAGTTTAGACTCATGTTTCTGTAATTTCTTTTACCACTCATGAATCAAATGCATTTTAGTTTGAGCTACTTGATAAGTTTATTTTCTTTACTGATTGGAGTTTGATCGATATCCTCATTTTTTAAGGAAATGCTGGGATATGTTTTTTAGTTGTATCAGTATTGTATCTGTTATCTGCCTGTATCAGGTATGGTGGTATGTGCACCAGACACAGGGGGTTTCCATATCATGCAAGTTTGTATATAATTGTTAAGATACTAACTACTCTCTTGTCTCTCACTTCCTGCTATATTTGATTTGTAGGTTCTATATTATCTTCAGTGTCTCTATTTTACAGGCTTCCTACACAAAACGTAACACATAGAGAATTTAAGGTAGCAATTGTATAAATTGGGGTGAGTAAGATATTGTGGACTTGTGTTGTTCATTGTTCAGTTGCTGTTGTATTATATCAACTATTTGATTTCTTTAGTTTATTTGTTAAACATCTTCTTCCCAATTATTCTTTTCTACAATGCTCCTCTTCTTGATTGATTATTGTTGCGATTTATTAAGAAGGATTTTTAAAGGCCTTTTCTTGTGCAATTCATAGTGTCACATGTAATATGATGTGTGATCAGCTACAAATATCACCTATAATTACAGCTCCTTATTCATAGAATTGTTGAATTGGCTAGTAAATATTCCTCCATGTATCATCCTCGAGTATATAATGAACATTATCCATTCAAGCCTCTCTCGATGCCTTCATGTCTTCTTGTACTTGTGCTTCTCTATATGCTTCCCATTCTATTTCTTTCCATTCAAACAAGGA
The DNA here is from genome assembly GCA_027943335.1 of Chamaecyparis obtusa. Lineage (NCBI taxonomy): Eukaryota > Viridiplantae > Streptophyta > Pinopsida > Cupressales > Cupressaceae > Chamaecyparis > Chamaecyparis obtusa. Next base: position 628,502 of record BSBK01000137.1, on the reverse strand, counting down.
TTGATGTCATCTAGGCCAATTGAATGATTTGAATCATGTGTTTGCTTTCATCTTAGGCTTTTCACTTAATGGAAAAGGTTGTATTGTGAAAATTTGAGATCACTAAGATGCTTTGGGTGAACGTGTTGTGCTTCTTTGTGTCAATGCCTTAAAATGTGTTCACACCTAGCTACACTTCAAGGTGGCATTTATAATAAAATATCCAAATATTTGTATTTCTTCACTACAGTCTCTCTCCCCCCTCTCCCCTCCTCTCCACCCCTCTCACACCCCAATTTGCGAGGGAAACTTTGAGAAAATTTCAACTTGACTTGAAGCACAACTATTAAAATGTTACCATATGTGAGAAACTTTTTAGGGCTTTAGTCCTTCTCACCTAGATGTTGTGTTAGTTTCTTTCAAATACATAAAGCTAAAGAGTAGAACCTACCCTCTGCATACTTTTGAATCTTCAGCTTCTGAGTAATTATGTCTTGAAAGGATTTGTTAGATGACATCCCCTTAGTTCGCATATTCTCCTGTTTGGCCCTAAAGGTCTAGGGAAAGATAATCTTACAATTCATTGATATCATTTTGGAATCTATCTTTAAACCGTGGTTAATCACCTCAAAGGTGGGATTCATGTTTCTTTAAGTCGAATGAACGCAACAAACAAAGACATATTCATCTATAGTGGTGGGAATTGGGAACAAGAGGTAGTCATAAATGACTATACTCGGACTGGTGTAAAGACCCTATATCACTATGAATTCTAGATCTTCAATGCTAATTATAAAGCTTCTCTTGGATCGCTACACCTTTGATAGTATATGACTCTCCTCTTGACATGATGGCAACACTGAGATTGTATGATTATATTAGTCATTTCACTATTTCCTCCTGACTGGATTTTCTTCATTTATGGGCACCATGCATGTCACTATTTGTACATTGGGTTCTAATCATGTCAATTCTGAACATGTATCTAAGATGTTTTTACCCTTGTGAATTTTTATTTTTATAGAATTTTGATTTCTCTTGTTATTTGACAAAGACTTTTTGAATTGCATATGGTGTACAACTATTGTATTGTCCTTCAAACTACCCAATTTACAGTGCCCTATATCCCAAGACACATACATCAACAACATAGAGTTGCATAGAGTGTAAAAGGTAATATATATTGGAGAGCTTGCATTATTTATTGTCGCAACACATTCTCCAGCCCAGAACCACTCTGCAGCTCCTTCCTTCAACCCAAACCCGCCCTGGCCGCACTTGGCAAGAACTATGCTGCCCTGCAGCCCTTGTCCTTCTTGAAGCAACTTTTGAGACATGAAAAATCATTTGGATGCCCAAAAAGATTGACCCAACAAGCTAGAGTAACACTTCTCATTTTAACATTTTTTTCCCTTTCTTCTAGCAAGTTGTTGCACTATAAAGCACAACTCTTAATGTCTTTCTAAGTTAGATCTTGTTGTGTTAAGTGAGTATTGTAACATGAAATAGGCTCTTTCTTTCTTATCATGTATTATAATCATTTCCAAACTTTATAAAGGTATTGTATCAACTCTTTTATCAATTAAAATCAAGTTTTTACATTATCTAAATTATCTTATTGTGCAAATTTGTTTTAGATGATTGATACAATTTTGTGATGATATATTTTTTCTTGTGTTTTTTTTATCCCATCCTTGTTGTCTTTATATAGAAAGATGTTTATTTTTCAGGTCATAACTTGTGTTGACCAACTAAGGGTAAAGTATAGGTTGTGAATTTGTTTCTAGCTCCTTTTTAACATTGTCCTTATTATTTTAAACCTGGTTATGAATTAGTTTTACAAAACTCATCTAAAATTCTAAATTGTGTATGTCTCAAGGCTTGAAAAGTTAGGTTCAAATAAACAATATAGGTTTTGAAAGTTCATTTGGTACATCAGAGAAGTAGTTAGAGGTTTATTTCAAGCTATCTCTTTCTCCTTTCCTTGGTGAGTCAATAGTTTAGTTAAGTTTTAAGGGATATCCAAGTGAATTAGAACTCTCTGTAGGTCCATTCTCAGTAGAGCTTATCCTCAACCTAAGAATGATCCCACATTTGAATAGATTGTTGAGTTAATAGATCAACAAGAGTGTAAACTTCATTGATACACACTTGTTTCACATGATAATTTTAAATACATGGTTTATCTAACATAGCTTTTTTGTTAGGACCCTTATTTGAACATTTTTCTCTCTTCCTTTCCCCTATCTAAATTTCACTTAAGAGGAGTTTTGATATGAAAATGGTATGTTTCCTAATGAAATCATCATCTAGGTCTTATTTGGCCCTAGTCAAGCTTACTTAGGGACATTTATATTGTATCTGTTAAACCTGTTGTGCATTTTTTTATTGGTGATATATCATATATATACCCACCTCTTTCTCTCATATGAGCATCCATTCCAATATTTTCTCAGGGATTATATCCTTTGATAGTACACCATTTATTCTCTCATATTGTTATTTGTTTCACTTTCTATCATAATTTCTCAATCTTGGGTGGTTGCCTCGATAGTCAAATCATATGCATCATCCAATCCATTTTCAAAGTTTTAAATCCCTTTTACTAGTCATTGCAATCCCATGAAACTCATATTTAATCCAAGACATATTGTTATATTATGGTATCTAATTCATTCATTATGCACTTAAACACATGAGGAATGCCAAAATGCAAGATGAATAATTAGATCTTGGTGAGTTCTTAATGGTGTATATGGACACCACCTTGATTTTTAAGATATCCAATAGGAAAGGACAAATGTATTTTCAAGTGTACTTTTTTGTACAATTACTTTTATGTGGCTTAGTCCAATTTTGCACATCAAGATCAAGCTCATAAGAAGCGTGATTTATTGGATATGGCAGGAGATCGATCTATAAAAAACTTTGTGCTAGTTTAGAAATTAATCTTTATTTATCAAATCTAGATAGTTAATTTTATAATAATGGTGAGTTAGTTCAAAATATTATCAATAATATTTATCAATCATCAATCCTAGACTATAAACTTATTTCTTCATAATTAATTCTCACATTCATTTTTATTTTTTGTTTAAATTATTTACTTACTAATTAATTACATTTATCTGAAAATAACCTAAACCAATTTAGATAAGGAAAATATTTAAAATTATTTTGTATTTCTGACCCAATCACTATAATCTATAAATAAATTGATTTATACTTATACATAATGGTTCAAAATAATAATAATAGAAAATAAATAATACCTCTTAAATGTTGCAGAGTTATATTTTGTAGTATATTTCATAATATATAATTTTACATTTCTTTTTTAATGTATAGTACTTGAATCTTTGTTATTTGCAATATTCATAATTACTTTACATATATATAATTTTTTTTTTTTGTTAATCTATAATACTTAAATCTTTGTACATATACGTATACGTACATACATAAATATGATTATTTATATAACTTATACTTTCCTTCCATACATGTATACCTATCTATGTGTGATATGGACCAAAGTATAAGGCACTTGACAAATGTGTCATAGTTAAATACTGTAATACCCCAAAAATGGGCTATAGGTTCATTAACCTCCTACATCTTCAACTCCAATGAAATCGACATCTAAGTCCTAATCTAAGGCACATCTGCACATTATCGAATCCTAATTGATTTTATCCTAAATTTTGCATCGGGGAATATTCCTAGCAATATTCCTATTTATCCTAATTATTTTTAATTTAATAATTATTTGGCGATAAATCCTATTTATCCTAAAGTTGATTAATTGAATATTTTGAATATTTAATTAATTAATTTAATACTGCCACTTAATTATTTAATTGAAATTTAATTAAATTATTCCTAAAGTGCATTATTTAATTTTGACAATAAATCTAATATCTTATGACTAATTGATTAAATTCTTATTTAATTAATTAAAGTCAGTTGTCAATTTTTAATAATATAGTTTTTGAATAAAGTTTGATTTAATAATTGATTAACCCATAAATCAGTTGTTTAAATTCAAAAATTAGTTAAGTTGACAATAAATCACTTTATTTATTAAATTAATTTATAATTAAATCATGCACAATCAGAAAGCAGTCAACTAGAAACCAACAATCAATTTTAAAATTAAACTCAACATCTAATGATGAGTTGAAATTTGATCTAAACTCTATTTTGAGCTAAACACTTCTTTTGCATGATTTTTGTGAGTTAATTATCTTTGATTTCTTGATAACTCAAAAATCAACTTGAGTTTATCAAGAGTGATTTATGGCTTTTCTCCTGCATCCTCAAAGCCCTGGATTTCTATAAAATCAAGGCTTAGCTCTTCACAATTACATACCTCGAATTTGCACAATTACTCTGGCGAATTTGTGATTGAAGGATTGAGCACTTGCAACAGGCGATTTGTGAGATCTTTCATTATTGGTCATAGTTTCATAGTTTCCATATCATAGCTTTGCATTCATAGCATTCATATCATTCTTATAATTAAATCTGCATTCAATCTCAATTTCATTCATTTAGCTTAGATTCATACAGTTTCTCATATTATTGCACAGAAAATACAAAAAAAAAATAGAACAATCTACATTCATTTCACATTCATCTTTTTCCATTCAAATCCTTTGTTTAGGTGTTGCATTGTCACTAGTCTTGATTCTAATATGAGAACATCATACTCACACCTACTAGAAGGCAATAAATCACCTGGTTAGCTTAGTTTCAATTATTTGCAAGATTTTGATTTTTGCTAACCTCTAATGTTTTACTGAAGTGTTGTGTCTACAACTAGGTACAACATTCACACACACATTTCTGGCACCCACTGTGGGGCCCTGAAACAGGTTTCCATCTCTTCTATTTCACTTCTATCTATTTTTTTGTCATTTTCTGGACCATTCTATGATTTCATTCTCTGTCTGTACATTTTTTGTATGACTTTTGTTAGAAAGTCGTACTAGAAGCTACTGGTTGTCATATGACATTTGAGGATTTCGAGGCTCATTTCATCAATTGCAGATTGTCATTTGGAAACTCCTATGTCGTTTGGATAGACAACCACTGTCATACAAGTTTCCAGATAGTCGTATCAAAGTTGACCCATTTTCGTATGGGATTTTGATTGTTGTCTAGAAGGTAACTCATTGTCGTATGATTTTTGACTCTAGGATTCAATTGTCGTTTCAAAATTTTGGGCAGTTTTTCATATTTGATTTTCAGATTTGGACTAATAGCTAATCCTAACAATTGAGATCTTCTATTTTTTACTGATATTTGCTGAATCTGATTGGGAAAAGCATAACTAAATTGCTAAAATAGGTAAAATCTACTAAGCACGTTGCGAGGAATTTAGGTATTCTACTATGATCTAATAGCACTTCGATTTGGACATAAAATGAACTCTCACATGTCAAGCTTGTGTGACTTTTCTCGCTTTTGTATCACAGACTTCATTTTGGGCTATAAAATGAACATAGATTTGCTTTCTGCATATCTGTTACACAGAGTAAATAGGCCCTATGAACACTATTTGTGGATGATCTCGAGAGAGTGGGCTTCTTTCACTTGTTCATGCATGCAAAACTCTTCTTGATGAAGGATCCCCTTATAGGTAGGGAGGTTACTGAGATTGTCTTGCGTTCCACTAGATTTGTGTGTCTTCAATGTTTGATTGATATATTCTCTCTCCGCAGAGGTTGATAGATCATAATCAGTTGACATCATAGATCTTTGTAAGATAATTTTGGTCTTAGCATGTTGGATTAATCTATCTGCTTTGTTTTGGTTAAAAGTGAAAAGGCTAGAGGACTATGCTCTACTCCCTTTTTGGGTATTATCAGAAACTCAGATACTTGAATTTGGAACCAATCTCCATGTGGTATCTTTTGTGAGTCACCTTTAGAGAGGGTTAACCATAGTGGACATTCCCTTAATTGGTTCAACCACGTGGATGGAACCTCAAGCGGTAATAGCCATTTTCATTGTGGTAGTAGCAGCTGCTATATAAATATCCTTGTGGAGGAAATCTTCATAGGTGTGGTCTCTTGTTGGGCTGTCAAATCTCCCTAGCAGCTCTTGATTGATTAATTTCTCAGACTATGTCAAAAACCCCCTGCACCTGGATTAGAGTTCACCCTCTTGAGATCACAATAGTTGCAGAGTTAGACCATTACTACAAACCCTAGTGAGGCCAAATTTTTCATTTTCTAGGAATATGTGCATTATTTAAAAACTTTTGAGAACATACACAAGTAGTATTTCTAGGGATTAGCACAATAAGTCACTATTGCTTGTTCATGCGCAAGGTTTCTTTTGCCCTTGTTCATTGTTTTCAGACAATTGCCTGCTTCCCTTGCTTGCTATTTTGCGTGCTTGATATCTACTTGGATTATTTGAGACAGACTATTACACAGATCTTCAAAACTAGACAGAGAAAACTTTGCCAACAATCTGAAATTGAAAACCCAAAAATTGCAAAATCTGAAGAAAAATTCCTCTCTAGAGTCAAAAGTCATCCCATAGTCTCAAATTGTCGTACGAGTCTTGAGAAAAAGTCATTTCAAAACCCCTATATTGTTGTATAGTATCTATTATTGTGTCATACGAGTGTTGTCACTAGAAATTAAAAGAATAATTATCCCTGGCAACAATTGTCATACCAGTCCTACAATTATTGTTTGAGAGCATACCCAGTGTCGTACGAGCTTTCAGAAACTCATTTGAGAATTTTCAAAAAGTTTTCAGAGACTTGTCAGATTTGTTAGAAGTCCAATTTTTATAGCCTATTTCTAGATTCCATCAAAACATTCACTGTGTCAAGAACATAGTAGAAACTAGAAAGAATCCATTCATTTTCCTAAAGTGGTCTCTTGAGTTTGATTTAGCCTTCTGATTCATTGATTTGAGTCTTTTTCATCTTGTGTCAAAATTATCTTCAAATTCAGTCTTCTTGCTAAAACGGCTAAGTGTTGTGAGCTCCTGCCTACCATCTTTTGGGCATCTACCCTACTAATGTGGCATAGTATCCTTCATTTACATCCGATCTAATCTTCAAGATCAATTCAATCTTGACAAGGTTGCATCATTCGATCTTCTTGAATAAGATCTTTCTTCAGTTGTCTTCATCTCGCTTTCTTGCTTCACCCAAGGTTAATGGTGGAAACTAGAGCTTCCTCACACAAAAAATCTAAAGAAGCACCCAACACCGTACCTTTGACTACTCATGTGGGTCCAACTCTTGAGTGATGAGTCAAGTATATGGGATGTTTTGTTTATGATTTTCTAAGTTCAGACTTAAATATCTTATGGTTTTTCATAAACATTATACAACCTTTTATGTTTCTAAGCTTTAGCCATATGTATATTTGATACTTTTGAAACTAAAGGACAAGATTGAATATATATATAGATTAATGAATGTTATGATAAAATCTGGTACTTTTCTTCTCTAGCTTTAATGGGTAGACCTCCTGCAGTCGTGTGACAAGGCTACGTTAAAATAGGAAAACTTATTATAATCTCTGCCTTAGATTCGTGTTGTGGATTTTGTTATGTTAACCTATTGTAGGAGAAGAATAAGTCAGCAAGGAGCACAAACTCAAGGATGAGTGGGTCTTTTAAGGTGAATAATTGTTTCAGATTTCATCATAGCTCCACTCCTTCCATAACTTTGCGATTGTTGATTCAAACCAAGTCAATCTAGTTACCAAGCATTCCTATATTCTCGAAGCACTAAATATGGCTTATCTTCTTGCATAAATGATGCTATCATTCTTGTAACTAAAGTTGTTATGCTATGTAATGAAGGACCTAGTTTGTAGGTGTTCTATTTTTCTTAGTTGTTTTTAAATAAGCTAGAACTTATGGTTCCAGGCTAGTTAGATGTTTTGAGGAATTCATACTGTAATCCAGCAATAAAGTGAAATACTTTGATATCTTATATTGTATCTATGTTTTGTTATATGAATATATGACAGTTCCTTATTTCAATCTCTGAGTTATATTTCATTCATACTTCTGTGGGGGCCCACATGGGAGGTGAATTCCCTGTTCATGTTTAAGTAGGATTTAGTTAAGTTTCTTTGAAGTTGTTAAGCATTGTTTCTCTTGCAGCCACTGGTAGCAGAACCATTGACTATTTCCTGTAGCATAGGTTTACTTCTAAAGCATTATCTATTTACTATTAAGTTTTTCCTTCAAGATGAGAGTTAATTTTTAGTTTCAGTTTCTAGTATAAACTTCTTGTAGCAATAGCTTTTACTTTAGTAGTGACGACTCTTGAGGAGAACTAAAGCATAAAATTTGCAGCCATCATCTCAAGTTCACGTTCCTAGATTGATACATTTAATGAAGTCTAGCATGATGTTCTAAGTAAATATCTGATGATTTCAAGCAATGAATTACTATTAAAGGATGTCCAATCGTTGAGTTACTAGGATATTATTTTGACCAGTCATTTTTGCCGCTGTTGGCAGGGATGGTGTCAATTTAGTTCGACCTAGAAGTCATTAAGTTAGTTTTCATTCTGCATAATTTTGCATGCATAAATGTAGGGATCATCTTGGGAGATTCCTACCTAACCTTAATTAGGGAGAACCATTTGAAGTTTTCAATCCAATGTTTGAGGAACCCCAATTAGAGAACCCACAAGAAGAAGAACCATTTGAGAATGTGTTTGTTGATGCCTATGATCAGTTGCCTTTGCCACCATCATCTGAAGAGTCTCTCCATTTAAATGCCCTCTTTTCTTACCCAGAATATCTAGATAACGTAATGGCTCATCCTACCTTCCCTTTTCCTATCCCTACGTAGCAAGGTAACCAAAATATGAAGAACATTGATGCAGCCACACTTCCTAAATTCTATGGACTCATCACAAAGGATCCAGAGACTTTCCTATTTGATTTTGATGTCCTCTATCGAAGCTATGACTACACCACTTACGGCCATAAGCTCAAACTATTTCCTTCCACTTTAAAAGAGGCTGCTCTATGGTGGTTTATGAGTCTAGGTGATGATGTTGTAGTAGATTGGAATGCAATGTGCACCATATTTCTTGATAAGTATAAATATTATTGTAGAGGAGGGGACTTAAAAGGAGATGACATATTCAAAATGTCACAGAAGGAAGATGAAACCTTGGAAGACTATGTCTCCAGGTTCATGTTCACCCTGCAGCGTAACACACAACATGAGCTGAATGAAGAATCTCAAAAGCATTTGTTTTTTAGAGGTGTGAATGATGGGAGCATAGAGGCCCTTGACCTCATGGAAGGGGGAGACATTACTTAGAAGACATGGGATGACATAAAGAGCATATGTCTGAACTATTCTAGAGCTACTATCAAGAAAGGAAGAGGCTTGAGAGCCTTGCCTCACAAGTCCAACGGCGCAGGGGTGTCCAAAATGGAGCTATCCAATCTATTATCAGATTTCAAGCAAGACATCATTAATTATGTCACTACTCAGTTGGACACAATGCAGGCAAGGAGAAAGAAAGATGAAGCTGATGAAATGTTAGTAGAGTACTGTCCACACTGTAGGGAGAAGAAAAAGAATTATCAATGTAAGTCTATTGCAAGCTTGGAGTCCCAACCTATGCCTACTGAGTTCAAATCCATTGATGAGAATGAAGAGGTGCTCTACATTGCCCAGTGAAGGCCATGGGCTCAGAGACTAGGTATTCTCCAAGATCCTCTTCAAAATTTTAATAATAATAATGCATGGCAAAATCAATGACATAGTGGATTTAGTGGGTATAATAGTTGGCAGCAGCCTCAACAAGGTTGGCAACAACCTCAGCAAGGATGGTAGCAGCATCAACCAAGTTGGCAGTAGCCTCAGCAAGGTTGGAAAAAACCTCAACAAGGTTAGAAGCAACATCAGCCCAGATGGCAACAACCTCAACAACCTTGGCGACCGCCCCAACAGGGGTGGAAACAACCACACAATTGGATGAACTAGTCAAACCGGCAAGCTTTGATGCCACCACCTCAGCAGTAGGCTTTGATGTCTCCTTCTGCAACCAACACTACTTCCCCTAAATAGACTCAATTGCCTGCTTATCCTACTCCTAATTCCAACAATGCTAAACCAACAACGCAATAGCAGAGCTATGCAATTTCCTTGAATAATATCCATTTAAGATCTAACACAACCCTTCCTCCTCAACAACAACCTATCATTACCAAAGTTGAGGATACCTCGGCAGAACCAACTGAGGTACTAGTCAAACCTACTGCTCCTACAACACAAGAACCCCCATTTCCTCATAGGTTGGAGGAACAAGTTAAGCTAGTGGAAAATCAAGCAGTGTTGGATTTGCTTGCCCAACTAAAGAAAATGACAATAAAGATTCCCCTGTTAGATGCCATAAAGGAAGTACTTGCATATACTAAAGCCATCAAGGAAGCTTGTATCATGTAGCCTAGGAGAAAGAAAAAGGATCCTAAAACCATACACATTCTAGGCTAGTTATCTGATCTAATGTTGGAGAAATTGATAGTTCCAAAGTATTCTGATGCTAGTAGCCCTGTGGTTATAGTCACTATTCAAGGAATGCAAGTCCAAAATGCTCTAGTTGACTTAGGTGCATCCATAAATGTCATGACCAAGGAAGTAATGTCTCAGTTGCATATCATCGATCTTAGGGAAACCCCAACCATCCTTCATCTTGTTGATAGTTCCACCATTACACCTGATGGGATGGTAGAGGATGTAATAGTCACCTTGAATTCTTGGGAATATCCAGTTGACTTTATTGTCCTTTCTCCAAAGGCTAACATGGGTGGATATCCAATAATTATAGGTAGGCCTTGGTTGGATATTGCAGATGCCTATATAGCTTTTTGGTTAGGAAAAATGACTATATCTAATGGAGTCAACACTAAAAATCTGACTTTATATTCCCCAGCTCAACCTCTATTGTAAGATAACTAGATAATCTGGCCAGATTTGGATGATACTGAACCTGAGGTCAATTCCATTCACCAGTTAATGATGATATCTAGGGAACCTTTTGTAGCTTCTAGGGGAGAAGATGAAATCATTTCCTCCATTATTATGAATGAGTATGGAGTGCAATCCCAAGTGTGTTCTCAAGAGGACTATGTTCTTGAAAGTTTGTTACCACCTTTCAATGCTCTACAATATTCAGAAACTTCCAAATTTCTTCATACATTACTACCTCACGAAATGGAGTCTTCCCCAATTGCTTAGCTATCCATGGTAGAAAAGGTCACTAAGCTAGAGGCTAGCTCAGGTCGGGAGTTAAATGTAAACAATGCTTTGACTCTCTCTTAGCAGGAAGATGTTCTGCAGCTTCTAAAAGAACATCAATCAACCTTTTATTGGGATTATACTGACATGAAAGGTTTAGAACCTAAGCTCTGCACTCACAAAATTTATATTAGTCCAAAATTTAGACTTCTTCGCCAACCTCAGTGAAGGGTTAACCTAGCTCTAAGGGATATAGTTAAGAATGAGCCGCAGAAGTTGTTAAATGATGGCTTCATCTATCCCATTTATGATAGTCAGTGGGTCTACCCTCTTGTTATAGTACCTAAGAAAGGAGGGAAGTGGAGAGTTTTTTTCGACTATATAGAGCTTAACATAGCTACTAAGAAGGACCACTTTCCATTACCATTCATAGATCAAGTCCTTGATAACCTAGCTGGGAAGAAATACTTCTCTTTTCTGGATGGATTCAGTGGTTATAATTAGATACAAATAGCCCCTAAAGACGAGGAGAAGACAAAATTCACCTGCCCATGGGACACATTTTCCTATTCAATGCTTCCTTTTGGGTTGTGTAATGCCCCTACTACTTTCTAGCGAGCTGTGATCAATATCTTCTCATATATCTCTACTAATTGCATGGAGATTTACATGGACAACTTTACCACCTATGGGAATACTTTTGATGAGGCCAAGGAAAATTTGGATAAAGTTCTTCAAAGATGTCATGATTATAACCTCTCTCTCAATAGTGAAAAATGCTTCATGATGATGGAAGAAGGGGTTGTCTTAGGACATTTCATATCTTCAAAAGGTATTCAAGTGGACCTTGCCAAGATTGAAGTGATCAGTACATTACCTACTCCAGCAAAACAAAAAGATGTGTGAAGTTTTCTTGGACATGTTGAGTATTATAGAAGGTTTATAAAGGATTTCAGTCAGCTTGCAGCACCACTATATAACTTTCTCAAGAAGGATGTTGAATTTGCTTGGGATTCTGAGTGTGCAAAGTCTTTCCTGCAGCTTAAAGAAGTTCTCACTACAGCACTGATTTTGAGAGGACCTAATTGGGGCTTGCCTTTTCACATCCATACTGATGCCTCAGACTATGCTATTAGAGTTGTGCTTGGTTAGAAGGTGGACTCAGTTGAGCATGCAATTTACTTAATTAGTAAAAATTTGCAGGGTGTTGAGTTAAATTACACTGTCACTGAAAAAGAACTTCTTGCAGTCATTTATGCACTGAATAAATTCAAACACTATATTACTAGATATGAGATCTATGTGCATACCGACCATTCTTCTATTAAGTATCTCATGAAAAATCTTGCAATCTCTAGAAGATTGGCTCCCTGGTTGCTACTTATGCAGGAATTTGACATTACCATAATAGATAAACATGGTAAAACCAATGTGGTAACTGATTTTCTTTCTAGGTTGCATGTACTTGATGATCTTGCAGCCATTGATGACAATTTTCCTGATGAACATTTTTTCTTGCTAACTACACACAATCCTTGGTATGTCAATATTGCCAATTATCTCACAACAGGTAAGACACCAGCTCATTTCTCTGCTAAAGAAAGAAGAATGTTAACTGAAAAGAGCTTTAATTATTCATGGATTTCTGGATTCATGTTTTATACTGGTCTTGACCAAGTAACTAGAATATGCATCAGAGAGGATGAAACCTATGATATCCTCAAGGCATGTCATGATGAACCTTACGGTGGACATTTTGCTGCCAAAAGAACAACATTGAAAATTTTGACTACATGTTACTATTGGCCCAGTCTACACAAAGATGTTGCTCAGTACACCAAAAAGTGTGACAAATGCCAACGCATGGGATGGCCTACAAAGATAGATGAAATTACCCTGTAGCCATAGGTAGTTGTTACACACTTTGAAAAATGGGGGATTGACTTTGTTGGTCTTATTGAGCCCTCTTCCCAAAGTAAATCGTATATCCTTGTTTGCACTGACTATGTTACAAAATGGGCTAAGGCTAAACCTATGAAGCACCCTCGATATAAGAATGTTGCAAAGTTCCTTTATGAATTCATCTTCACCAGATTTGGAGTACCATGGGAGATTCAATCTGATCAAGGTCCTCAGTTTACTTCCAATTTGATTATTGCTCTGATGGAGGAATATAACATCAGGCATGGTAAATATTCACCCTATCACCCCAAGGCTAATGGGTAGGTGGAAGTTACCAATCGAGATTTGGAATCTATTCTCAATAAAATAGTAGCCATCCATAAGAAAGATTGGGCTATTCGCCTTCCTAAAGCACTTTGAGCATACTGAGCTACATGGAAGTCTACAACCGGTTTCACACCATTTGAGCTTGTCTATGGTTTCTCTATAGTCATGCCTATTGAATTCAAACATAAGACACTTAGGAAAGCTCTTGATCTTGGGATGGATCTCACTATAGCACAACAAGACAAGATTCTAAGTTTGAATGGCCTTGATGAGTGGAGAAAGTCTGCCCTACATAACACCAAATTGATCTAGCATCAGTAGAAGCAATGGCATGACAAGTTTGTCAAGGAAAAAGTGTTTTCCATTGGAGACTAGGCACTCCTATATGACTCTTGGTACCAACATAACACAGAGAAGTTCCAAACCAGATGGCTTGGACCATATAAGATAATTGCAGTCTTTCTAAATGGCACAGTTCAGCTCTCCATAGTTGATCCAATGTGTTTCAAACTACTGGTCAATGGTCACAGATTGAAGTTATATCACAAACCCCAGAGTAAGGATGAGTTCCTACAGTAATTCTCTTCTACCATTGGTGACACACTTCCTGCAGCTACTCGTAATGAGATTTTTGCTCATTTGCCTTCCTCACTCTAAAAAGATCTTTTCAATTTTATAATAAACACTTTCTTAATGAAAGTCACTTCTCCATAGTAAAATTCTGCTTCATTTCTTGTCCATCACCCATCCATCTCACATTTTCTTTCATTCATGGATAGCAACAACTACCACCTTAGCAACACTTTAGGTTAGCACACATTTCAATGTATGCAATTTTAATTTGTTTTTCCTTATTTTTATCGCATGCCTTGTCACCACTGCAAGTGTGGGACCACTTGCAATATTTTAGTTGGGGGGAAGTTACATTAGTTTTTTTTTGTCATTATGTTTATGCAATCTTTATATTTATTCCTTTCTCCTATTGTACTTGTATTTTTTACCATGATTAGACACTTTTGAAAATCATTATGCTGCGTTGTTATTTTTCACATGTATAAAGTAAGGTGGCAAGTTATGTTGAGTATGAGTTCTGCGGAGAGTACTTATGAGTAATTATGAAATGATAATATGATAATTTGCATTTATGTTACTCATAAACTCATTTCTCGAGCTGCATTGCTAGAAATTCCAAATTTGAAATCATCCTGTAGCCTGCCTTTTCAAGCTTTCTTGTTCAAAATTTTGTTTGTCTGTTTTATCTCCTACAACTCCATTTTGGGTATCTCAAAAACTAGATGATGGGTGGTGACCTCATTCGAAGGGAGCCTACTGTGCATAGTGTTTTTCTCAAAGACTAGAATTGCAGGCTGTATTTTCAGGCAAGGGGTTGCATAGATTATATCTAGAAGCTAACTAGCTGGGATGACGAAGTTGCACTTTAGTTTCTTAACTCCTTAAAAGATGGAGTGGCTATAGTTAAAGGACTGAAGGTGCCATTTTCAGTGAATTTTGGTAGAGGTTATGGGGTTACCATAGGAAGGTGAGGAATTTGCAGAGAATCTTGACCTAACTCCTTCCAGAACTCAATTCACTCTACATGTAGACTGACCACTTGAAGTTGATCGAAAACAAGGTACATTTAGACTATCTCTTCCTGAGCTGTTTAGGCAATATGCGGTTTATATCATTATATATTTTACCTGTGAAGGGCGGCAGTCATTCCTGCATTTTGTTCACTTTAAATTCTTGAGCTATTTAAGACATGACAATAGGCCTATTAATGTCCCTAGTTTTGTGTTTGGCATCTTGTCAAAGTAGGCCATTCTAGTTCAAGAGGGTAAATGAAATTCTGTCTCTCACCACTATTTAATAAAATTAATAGTGGAAAAAGCCTTAAGGGAGTAGTCATAAATTTCCTAGGAGAAATTTTTGCTGCAAGGGTTTAAGGAGCCAACCCCAGAACCAATTGGGCGTAGAGTGGGACAGATGATTAAAACTGCTAAAGGGGTTAGGAAAATTTTTATTGAGATTGGACAATGTTCTTCGTCCAAAAAGAAATCTAGGGTTATGACCCCTAATTCCCCTAATTCCTCTACTTCAAGATCAACTCATCAAGAGGAATCATAGACTCTTGCAGAAAAGGCTGAGGTTTCTCTTGCAGTGGAAATGGTTTCCCCAAAGGACAAGAAAAAGAAAATTAACCCTAGTATTAGTCAACGGGGTAAGGCATCTCCTGCAGCCACAAGCACTTCTAGAAAAAGGAAAGCTCCAGAAAAGGAGGAAACTCCATTAAGGAGAAGTGCTAGGAGGAGGTAAAAAACAACTGTAGAGATTCCAGTTGATGAGCCAAATGTAGAACAAGATTTTGGGCAGAAGGAAGAAGAGGATGAAAACATTTGGCAAGAGGATAAATTACAGCCTGAAACTTCTCAACAGGAAGAACAATGGACTGAGATTATGGAATAGGAAACATTTGAGGGATTTTTTGATGTTAAAATAGAACAGGTTCCTGGTAAGCCAATAAATGTAGAAGTCATTATAATCAGAGATGACTCCAGCTCAGAAGAGAAAGCTTATGTGTTTCGAAGGAGAGGATCAACCTCTAGGAATCCTCAAGAAGATGATTCAAAAATTGATGAATCTGATAGTTACATCAGGGAAGTAGATGGCACAGTGTTCTCTCCTACAAAAGGATCTCCTATAGCAGAAAGGGATCCCTATGAACAAAATATAGATATTGATGTAGATCTTGTAAATAAGGTAGTAGAGAAAATTTTGAATGAAAGATTAGATATATTAGCTTCAGTGGCTCAACAATGCTCTAACACCAAGAGGGATATGATCATCTAGATAGATCCTTTGAAGAGGACAAGTGCTAATAATGGTAAGTCATCTGTTCCTTAAGCAGCAGACAATTCTTGCCTTAGTTCAATAACAAATCAATCTAGTTCAACATCTTTGTTATCTATTATCTTCTAATTGTCTAAGAAATTAAATTATGAGAGAGAGCAGTGGAAATGAAAACAAAAAGAACTAAATAGGGTAGAAGACTATCATTATTAGGAAACACTTGTTCAAGAGGAAAAGATAGAACAACTAAGTGTGAAACTTGACAAAATTACATCTCTAATTCCTAACCTGATGAGTTGTAGATCCCCATCACCTGTCTATGCCTTGTTTCTTAAAGAATAGTTGTTAAACTATCAGATGACCTATATTATGCAGGACAGATCTTCCTCATTACAAGAGCCTACTCAATTTTCTCAAGCCTTCCATAACTCTCCTATAGCCATTCAAAATCTATTATGTGAATTTTATCTCCACAACCTAGCAGTCCCTAATGACCGAGTTTGGAATCCCTTGCTTTATGTTGGGGATATTCAACTCAAAGCTCTTATGTCTTGGATACATAATGAAATTAGTTGGGACACTCAAGCTAAAGTGTATAGGGATTTAGAGTCAGAAATTCCCCTATTTTTAAGGCCTGAAGCCAAAGATCCTCAAACTTACTATTATAATTGGTTAAGGATTGCCCCCTCTGACTCAGGTAGCAAGATCATCTATCCAATGAGAAATGAAGCATTTAGTGCATATGAATAGATGATAGATTCTGAATTGCCCAAGGCTAGAAATGCCATTCGTTGGTGCTGGAACAGTTTATTTAGGGAGATGAGGAATAGAGAACCACATTCACCTCTCAATTTTTCTATGGCAACCGAGCATGCACCCTGGTATATTTCCTTGGGAAGAGAGAGAGAAGGTTTCTGGATTCTACTAACCTTTTAGTCTCCATTACTGATGTCTCCTTTACTTGCAAACTCAAAAAATCTGGATAGTTTTGATATGCAGAGGGAAAAGGACAGATGGAAGAAACAAAGGGAAACAAAGGGATTGTATTGGAGTCTTGCAGAGGGAGGTACTAGATAGAGAACAACTGTTGATTATAGATTGAAAGCCAGGTTGAATAATTTATTTGATGTGGGACCAAAAAATAGCTAAGCTGGGGGGAATGATGAGTCAAGTTTATGGGATATTTTGTTTACGATTTTCTAAGTTTAGACTTAAATATCTTATGGTTTTTCATAAACATTATACAACCTTTTATGTTTCTAAGCTTTAGCCATATGTATATTTGATACTTTTGAAACTAAAAGACAAGATTGAATATATATATATATATATATATATAGATTAATGAATGTTATGATAAAATCTGGTATTTTTCTTCTCTAGCTTTAATGGGTAGACCTCCTGCAACCGTGTGACAATGATACGTTAAAATAGGAAAAATATTATAATCTCTACCTTGGATTCATGTTGTGGATTCTGTTATGTTAACCTTTTGCAAGAGAAGAATAAGTCAGCAAGGAGCGTGGACTCAAGGATGAGTGGGTCTTTTAAGGAAAATAACTATTTCAGATTTCATCATAGCTCCACTCCTTCCATAACTTTGCGGTTGCTAATTTAGATGAAGTCAATCTAGTTACCAAGCGTTCCTATATTCTTGAAGCACTAAATATGGCTTATCTTCTTGCATAAATGATGTTGTTATTCCTGTAACTGAAGTTGTTATGCTATGTAATGAAGGACCTAGTTTGTAGGTGTTCTATTTTTCTTAGTTGTTTTTAAATAAGCTGGAACTTATGGTTCTAGGCTAGTTAGATGTTTTGAGGAATTCATACTGTAATCCAACAACAAAGTGAAATACTTTGATATCCTATATTATATCTATGTTTTGTTAAATGAATATATGACAGTTCCTTATTTCAATCTCTAAGTTATAGTTCATTCATACTTCCATGGGGGCCCACATGGGAGGTGAATTCCCTGTTCATGTTTAAGTAGGATTCAGTTAAGTTTCTTTGAAGTTGTTAAGCATTGTTGCTCCTGCAGTCACTGGTAGCAAAACCATTGACTATTTCTTGCAGCATAGGTTTACTTCTGAAGCATTATCTATTTACTATTAAGTTTTTCCTTCAAGATGAGAGTTAATCTGTAGTTTCAGTTTCTAGTATAAACTTCCTGTAGCAATAGCTTTTACTTTAGTAGTGATGACTCTTGAGGAGAACTAAAGCATAAAATTTGCAACTATCATCTCAAGTTCATGTTCCTGGATTGATACATTTAATGAAGTCTAGCATGATGTTCTAAGTAAATATGTGATGATTTCAAGCAATTAATTACTATTAAAGGATGTCCAATCCTTGAGTTACTAGGATATTATTCTGACCAGTCATTGAGCAACTCTACAATTCAGGTCTTTACGAAGATGACAGTCTTGGTAATTTTTGATTGAAAACTTGTTACATACCCCCTCCATCAACTCATGGAGGTAATCAACAAACTCCACCTCAATCTATCCCAAGGAGTCCTAAAACTTCTAACATGTCTCACGAAGGGAAACATCATGGGTCTCAAGGACCTCATTCTCAACATGGTGTGGATCAAGAACCTACACCTTCTGAAATTGCTCGATATCAAAATGATGATGACTTAAAGAAAATAATGAGGCATTTCTTAAAAGAAGATAGAGAAGCATACTTTCTAGAGTTAGCTCATCAAGGAGCTAAACTTCCTTCAAACTTTAATGTTGAAAATATCATTATGCATGAGAAAGAAAATGAGCCTAAGGAGTTCTCCATGGAGGCTCTATGCCCTTTTCCATTTCATAAGGACTTGTACATGCCACCAATCCCAAAGAGAGTGGAAATGCCTAAATATGATAAGTATGATGGAAACTATGATCCTCAAGATCATGTCAGAGAATTATGTATGTAATCTATGGAGTTCGTGTATGAACCAACCTACTTAATGTGTCTTCTCCCTCAATCTTTGGGAGGAGAAGCCATTCATTGGCTCTCTAGGATGCCTCCAACTATCAAAATTTTTGAGGAGTTAATCAAACTATTCTATCAGCAATACTCTTGCAACATTCAACATCTGGTCACCATGATCAACATCTGCAATCTAAAACAATATGCAGGAAAACTATTCCTGACATTTCTCAAAAGATGGAGGAAGAAATTTTCTCTATATGCTAGACCCATTCCAGAAACTGAGAAGCTGGAAATCTTCATCAATAATCTTGTTCCAAAAATCAACTACCCTTTACAAATGCAAAATCATACATCCTTTGATAAGATGGTAGATAATGCGATCAAAGTTGAGAAAGTACTTGTGAAAAAAGGAGACATCACACTTCAAAAGGACAAGTATGAATCTGGATCTAGTTCTAAGGACAAGAAAAAAAAATAGAATAAGAATAAGGGTGTCATCACAGATGGTGTTGTTGATACTATCTGTGCCCCATCCAAGGCACCTACTTTCAATCTCACTGTTGGCACCCAAGCCATCAAAGCTTCTGAAGCTAAAATAGAGCCCAACAAAAAGTCATCTGATTATAAACCTTGGGATACATATCCTAACCACAAATTCACTCCTCTTGGAGAATCCTTGGAATCTTCCATGAAAACTCTATTGGCTAACAAAATCATCTACTTGCCTGAGATAAAAGTCTTTGATCCTGAACCTAAACCGAAATGGTGGAGAGAGAATGATTTCTATGACTTCCATCACAATAAGGGTCATAAAACTAATAACTACATTCTCTTGAAACACATCATACAAGACAAAATTGATAATGGAGAAATCACGATTAACAATCATAAGAGCAATAATGATCATACAGCATTCACGGAACCATTTTCAAAACATGGTAAAGAATATTCTTCTTCTCAGCCTAATATGGGTGCTAAAGTCAATTATGCCTACTCTGGAAACAATGTTGTCATCAATATGGTTGAACCATGTCTATCTGAGCATTGCAATGTCATCACAATTATAAGAAAAGATAGAGATAATCAATTAGCTAATGTAGTTACTTGATCACAAGCTTAGGCACATTTGCAAGGACAAATACCAGATTCATCCAATGTCCCTAAGGTGCCTTTCAATCTTTCATCTACTTCTAAACAGAAGGCTACATCTAAATCTTCAAATCCTAAAGACACAAGGCCTACATCATATAGTATTGTCCAACAACTCCATCATACAAATGAAAAAATCTCCATGTTTAAGTTGCTTTAGATATCTCCAGCTCATAGAGCCATTCTAGACAAAGCTCTGCTTAGATCCAATGTTCATGACAACCTTGATTTAGACAAATTCTAGAATATGGTTGGTCATCTGACATCTCCATAGTATATCTCCTTTTTAGAGGAAGATGATAACTCCTTGAGTCATTCGCATAACCAGCCCTTGCACATTGAAGTCTTGATCCAAAACCATCATGTCAAACATGTGTTGATAGATGGAGGCCTTGGTCTCAACATTTGTTCTTACAGCTTGATTACACACTTGGGATTATCTGAAACTTCCATTGTTCCTAAGAAGAAGATAACTATCAAAGCATATGATGAGAAAGAAATATCTTCCAAAGGAACAATTTTCTTACCTATCAGAATAGGTCTAGTCATCAAAGATACTATATGTCAAGTTCTTGAACCACCTTTGGCTTACAACATCCTTCTAGGGAGACCCTGGATACATGAAATGAAAGCTATTCCTTCTATGTACCATTAGTGTTTGAAATTTCCTTATGAAGGAGTAGAGGTGAAGATTCCAACTGATCTATATACAACTTGCAATGCATTGAAAGAAAGTGCTGATAAACTTGTTCCTAATAATAGAGAATCTTCCACTAAGTAGCTAGACATTGCTTCAACATCCAAGATGGAAGACATTGCTAAAGAGGTTGAAATAAAAGAAAATGGTATGGGAGAATATACTATAGAGCTAGTCTTATATTTGACATCTCTCCCTATCTCACCTAAGTCCTATGGGAAAACTTTAAAACAATCTAAAATTGAGTCTAAAGAACCTCTTGAGGCATATAAAGGAAATTTTGTTGCAGAACCAGTATCTAAACAAGAGTTTGAAGAGGATGAAGCTATTCTTGCATGGCTATACAAAGATGAAACTAAATCTCAAATTGTTCAAAAATGTGATGGTAAAACACTGAAGATCCCTTCTAAGTCATATGGCCCAAGGGACAAATTGATCACAAAAATGGGATATAAAGGAAAAGGACCTCTAGGAATATAGGGTAAAGGTCTTTTATCACCTCTTGACCATTGTGGCTGAACAAACAATAATAAAATAGGTCTAGGATATAAGAAGCAACCTATCTATCTTAACAAGAACTCCCCACATGTCTTAGAAAAGATTGAACCATCCACAACAAATCAACTAAAGGGAGAAACAACATAACAAACTGATAGTGATGATTCAGACACCATTGAAGATCTTATTGATTATGAGTGTTTGCCTAAAGAAATAAAAGACCTCCTTGAAGCTAAAGATGATCCAATAAAAAGAATTAATGTAGTAGAAACATAAGAACCTACTATAGAGAAAGAGATAGTTGCACCACAAGAACCAGCTAATCTCGAAGGCAATCAAACAAACAAAGAGGAAGGTGGTAGTTATTCTAAGATGGATTCCCATGAGTATAAATTCAAATTAGAATCTGAGGGTAACCCTTCTTGGGGTATCCATCCTGAATTTACACATGTTCTTAAATTTCCTAGAGGTATAGATGAGGAATCAAATGACTATGAATGGGGAGCCATTCCATAAGAAGATGATCTTATCACATAGAAACATGTTGATGTTATTCACAAATATGCACCTAAACCCAACGTAAGTCTAGAGAGAAATGATGAACTTAATGAGTCTAATCCACCGATGGCTGAAGTGGACTCCCACAATGACATTGAGCCTATTCATGAATTGAACATCTTAAGTTGTAATAGCACCTTTGAACTCGAGCGTCGGGTTAGGACCAATGATGAAAGATCCATATCCCTAAACACTCTTTCCCAATCTTTCACCACTTTGACTATCCAACATCTTGAACTTCTTGACCAAACCTCTATGAATCTGAGCCAAGGTATTTATACCTTTCCAAATGACTATGCCCTTTCTTGCTACCTCAATGTAGTTGAGCCTATGAGGACTCCATTAGTGAACTGAGCGTTAGCATGATGAATTTAAACATCAAGTATCTTAGTCAGAAAAATAAGAATAAGAATAAAAAGAAAAGGAGTTCTGAGGGTGAAAACCACTTGGTGTCAGTCTCAGAACCTACAAAAGTAAAAATAAAAGACGTATCTAAAGGTGAAAACCTCTTTGAGACACCTAAGGATAAGATACTTGATGTCCTTCCAAGTCATTTATAGGATAGATCTCTAGTTCTAATTGAGCCCACTCAATCTATCAACTTGGGAACAACAGAAGAACCATAGTTGATCCATGTAGCAAAATCCTTATCAGAAGAAGAAAAAATAAAATTTACAACATTCCTAATAGAAAAGAAGATCAACTTTGCATGGAAATATTCAGATATGCCAGTGTTGGATCCTGATCTTATAATGCACCATTTATCTATAGCTCCAAATGTCAAACTTGTTAAGAAGAAATTGAGAAAGATGCATCCACATGTTGCACTCTTGGTCAAAGTTGAATTAGAGAAGCTACTAAAAGCTGGATTCATCCATGTTATTGACTATGCTGAATGGATCTCTAATATTGTACTTGTATCAAAACCAGACAAATCAATAAGAGTGTGCACAAATTTTAGAGATGTAAAAAAAGCATGCCCTAAGGATGATTTTCCACTACCTAACATTGATATGATAGTGGAAATGACTGCGGGTTTCAAGATGTATTCTTTAATGGATGGTTTTTCTGGATACAACCAAATAAAAATTGCTCCAAAGGATCAAGAGAAAACTACTTTCACATGTGTGTGGGGTATATTTTGTTGGAATGTCATGCCATTTGGGCTTAAGAATGCTGGTGCTACATATCAAAGAGCTATGACATCTATCTTCATCACATGATGCATCAAACTATGGAGGATTATGTTGATGACACTTTAGCAGAATCTATGATAAGATCTGAACATCTAAATGATTTGTAGCAGACATATCACAACATTTCACAAAGACATTACATAAAGGTGTGACCTTTGCATTGAATGAGGAATGTGAAAATAATTTTAATCATATCAAGAAATATCTATCAAATCCTCCTATTTTGATGCCTCCTATTCAAGGGAAGCCTTTAATCTTATATGTCTCTACTACAGATACATCACTAGGGGCATTGCTTGCACAACATGATGAGAACAAGAAGGAAAGAGCTATATACTATATCAGTAGAACATTGGTAGCATATGAAAAGAACTATTCTATGATTGAAAAGACTTGTCTAGCTGTGATATTTACATCATAGAAATTGAGAAATTATATGTTGGCTCATACTATGCATTTGGTAGCTAAGATTGATCCACTAAAGTACCTACAAAGAAAAGCTGCCCTCATAGGTAGATTAGCCAAATGGGTCATGCTCTTAAGTAAATTTGACATCGAATATGTTGAAAAAAAAGCTATTAAAGGTCAAGTTATTGCTAATCAATTAGCAGATGCACCTATGTTTGATGACACACTTGTTGAGCATCATTTTTACATGAAGACAACTACTAGGAATTTGTGCGAGCAACTTCCCCTCTTGGAAGATTGATGGAATAAATCTCAAGGTTCCTTCTGGCTGGGTCTCAACTGTTTGGATAGCTCAATGGAAGACAAATGTGAATTTGTTTACAAGGATGCATTTTTTGGTTCTTCTCTCAAGGGAAACTACAAAACAAACTTTAGGAAACCAAGATATCTCTTTTTTGACATGATTTCCAGATTTAAGAATGAAAGCAATGCTACTTTAATTAATCTACTGAAAGTAACTTGAAAAGAGGGTTAGGAAATATAAGGTAACAAGAGATTTTAATGAAATTTTTGAAAGAAACCTAATGGACATATGCTAGCAATCACACCACCATGCGAATTAAATAACCAAGAAGATGAGGAAACCCACAAAATAGAGATCAGATCATGTCACAATCTTCAGCTGAATGGATGCAATCATTAATGGAATCGGGCAAATGGAGACGTATGATAAGTCAAAACTTAGTAGATGATGAAGCCACTCTAGATGTGCACACACATGAGATAAGTTAATCTTCAAGCACCAAAGAATTATCTTCTCAGAGATTCATCACAATACATCAATGTAATACCAGCAAACACCAAACTAAAAGATCGTAGACTTAAAATCATTAAACAACCAATTGGCTCTTTGAAATAAAGAATGAGAAATTCACACATTCACAAATTTCACATAGATAGCAGATAAATCACACCATGAATGAAGCACCAATTTTATTTGTTGTATTAGTCATCAAGTCGACCCTCATTACATCATTTTATTACAATTTATAGAGCTCTACTCTTATTTTTGCAACTAGGGTTTCGTTGCAACTAAAACTTGAAAGTAAATCTAAAATAAAGCTTTCATTAAAGAAACTAATTCTAAAGCTTAGCTAAGCTATCCTAGCACATAATTAATCCTCATGCATTACAAAGATTTGAATAAATCAGACATTAATCAAATAAAAAAGGGAGTTGGAACTCATGCACGCTCTTGATAATCTTCATGTTTGCGCCCTTGACCCTTGGTTCCATCTTCTCCACGTGGAACCAACTGGAAGAGATCCAAAAATCATGTATAAATGATCCCAAAAAGGAAGCCCAGATGACTAGAAAGTGATCTCTGAGATAACTATAGTTAACTTTCAGATGTGCCAAAAAATGCCCAAATCCCGACAATTGGTCTGAAAAACTCAAGACCCAAAATTGACTAAGTGCTAAGTCCTCTATCTCCAAATTTTTGGACTTGATGGACTTGTAGGTGGCTGAAAAATCCCTATGGCTGAAATACCAAAAATTATGCACTGCAAAATTGGCTAAGTGTCAAAACTGAATTTCCTAAACACAAAATTTGGCAGGTTTTGAACTAGAGGCTAACTAGCTAGGAGGCACTTTTGGATGTGCCTTCTTGTACCTATCCACTATCTCCAACACCTCATCAAAGTCTAACATCTTGATCCCTTGAAGGATCTCTTTCTACCTATCTTTGAAGTCAATCAATTCTTTTGCAAAAGCCTTTATTTCTTCCTCTTGAGATAGCATTTTTTGAATTTCCTAGAAAAAATCAGCGATTTGGGGAGTGAAAGATCTTCAGCGTCTGAAAAGGCTGATATGGCTGAAAGTACCAAAGGAAAGGAGCATAAGGAAAGGTCCACTTAGGTGTTTCAGAGGTGCGAAATGTTTCAGTGTGTGACAACATCAAAATGTTGAAAAGGTGCTAGCACTTGAAGATTTTGTCGAGTTGCGAGCACTTTGAAAGTTTCAGACCCTGAAGGTCTGAAGCTAGGGGTTATAGTTAGACTCAAAAAGTGAGCCTGATGGTGAGTTTGACCAAAAACTCACCAAGGAATGCAAGGTGACTTACCTTGACAATTCTTATGGCCGAAAAGGCTGACTCAAAGAAAAAACTCAAATCCTAGACACTAAAGGACAGGGCCGACAAGCCGACAAACCCAAAGACCTAACCTAAAGATTGAAAGTGAAGAAATAATGAAAGAAAATGAAGGAAAAAGGAAAAGAAAGGATGACAAACCTAGAACAAACACCGAAGACTTGAGGATGACCAGCAAAGTGACAACACGAGCAAGGAGTGAAAACACATGATGAAGGCTCTAGAACAACAAGAGAGGGCATAAAAGTGAAGGTTTAAAATCCCTTCATGCCTTTTATAGGCTTCCTAAGCGGCTGACGTAAGCACCTCAGGAAGCTGACCTTTTGACCATTTCAAGGGTGTGGACCTCCAAAAGGCTGACTCCCATGAGAGTCAGACTTCTAAGGTTGTAGACCTCTGAAAGGTTTGAAAAATGTTGAGAACTAAAAGACCCAAAGATGAGGCACTACTTGCTCTACCAGGCCTTTCACACTTTCGAACATTCGAAAGGATGACAAGGCCAAAAAGGCCAAAAATTGAAAAAAACAAGGGACAAAAACAAAAGACAACAAAAGTGAAACAAGAAGAAAGAAGAAAGGGGGGGCCTGAGGCCATAAGGGCCATTAGGGGAGCATGGTTGTGGGACCACAAAAAATAGCCCAAACAAACAAAGAAAGGAAAAGAACTGAAGCTTCCTAGAGCCAATCCACCTAGAGACAATCCTGATTCATAATGATCCAAGCACGAAGATCTTCAGATCGAGTATGTTTCTTCTCATCACCAAGGTTGAGAAAACCATAACTTCCACATCTAGTGTGTGA
This sequence comes from Chamaecyparis obtusa, assembly GCA_027943335.1. Classification (NCBI taxonomy): domain Eukaryota; kingdom Viridiplantae; phylum Streptophyta; class Pinopsida; order Cupressales; family Cupressaceae; genus Chamaecyparis; species Chamaecyparis obtusa. Next base: position 601,809 of record BSBK01000137.1, on the reverse strand, counting down.
GATTGTGTGTTCAAATTTCCCTAAAAAAATTTCACCATGAGCTCTCGATGATGATCATCCCATCCTTGTCAGATCACTGCCCACCAATCCAAAGTCAACCATAAGTCAATTTAACCTTGCTCTATTGCTAGGCAGGTGTTAATGGCCCTGATAGAGATTGCTAAAATCACCCTTTCCTGACTGTAGACAAGCTTTGATAGAAGTCTTTAGACTTCATAGGAGGGCTCTTAGACTTAATTTGCTCCATATTTTAAGATCTTTTTGAAAGCATGCATTATCAGAAATTTTTTTTCAATGTGGACTACTTCGATGCTCCCTGTAGCTTTGTGAAAACACCACTCGTTGCTCTTTTTTTTTTCTTTTTTTAGGAAAACTGGGGCAGCACTTAGACTGTGCTATCCTAGTTTCGAGCATTCCTTTGTTTATCTCATCTTTATGTGTTCCTCCCTTTTATTTTCTTTCTCTTTTCTTTTAGCCTACATTTCAGCTAGGAAAGGGTTCTGACTTTCAAGCTTCCTTCATGACCATGGGCATCTCCTGGAATAAATTGGAATCCTATTTTGAGAAGCTCGTGGCTTAGGATTTTCTTTAAGTGCATTTAAATGGTGAGGATGGTTGATTTTGGTACACTTTCCCAAAGAGTCTGAAAAGAAATAACCTTAACTTCGATCACTGTCCCCAGCTCATTGCAAGATGGAACTACTTCTGAGTTTTAGACCATGAGAAGCTTTATTCATTGCTTGGGCTACCTAAATGGACCACTAAAACTAAAAGCACCGACCTCCTACAAAAAAGACCTAAATAAAAGACATCGACAACAAGACTGACTGATAACTAAAAAAAAGGACAATAGAGTACAAGCATACATAGTAAAGTACAAGGGGCCAATCAAGACCCAAAATAATGCTTTAGAAACTGACCATTGACTGGTAACAAGACCAATTCTCCATCAAGAGAACTAATTCAAAAGGTATTCTCTCCCAGGATTTCAACTATCTGGAATGGGCCTATCCAAAAATGTTGGAACTTGGTGTGGCTACCTAGTTTTTCTTTTGCGTTGTCCCACATTAAGACCAGATTAGAAATTCAGAAGGCTTTTATGGTTTCTCTTTTGTCAAACCATCACTTGACAATACCCTGGTGTTTGGCTACATGTTCCAAGGCCATAGTTCATTTCTCTTCAAGGTTCAACAAATTCATGAGGCAAATCTGCACCCAATCCTCACCCTTGACGTATTGATCCATGAATCTCAAGATTAGTATTTTCAAGTTCATCTGAAAGATGGGCTACAAACCATACACTAACTAGTAGGGAGAGGTCCCTAAAGCATTCTTGACTCTGACATGATATGTGCACTGAGCATATTTCAATTGGGTGTGCCAGTCTCTAGGATTGTCATCCAAAAGATGTTTGATTACCATTGTTAGGTTCTTATTGGTTGACTCAACGACTCCATTTCCTTGCAGGTAGTAACTGGATGAGAATTCTAGAATTACCTGGTTCTCGAATGCCCATTGAATGAGACTTGCAGATGAAAAGTAGGGGGCATTGTCACATATTAGGAAAAAAGGCATGCCAAACCTCATGATGATGAACTCTTCCAAGAATTTTGTGATCACCTTAGTGGTACAATTTTTCATAACTTGTGCCTCTGTCCAGCATGTATAGTAATCAATTGTAGTCAAGATGTATTGGTGGCCTGCCAAGGATGGAGGATTGATCATTCCCACAAAATCTAGCCCCCATTGGGTGAATGGACGCACTTCATATACCGGTCATAAAGGCATCGCCAGATGTCTTTCTTGAATGGCACTAGTTTGGAAAACATGGCAAGAGCGCACAGGCTTGTGAGTATCTTTGAACAGAGTCAGCCAGTAATAGTTGGATCTTAGTATTTGATGAGCTATAGCTTTTTCTAATCCATGTCCAATACCATACTTATTGTGAAATTCTATGAGAACTAGTTCAGCTTCTATTCAATCTAAACATCATAGATACAATTTTTCATAATTGCTTTTGTAGAGCTTCCCATTTTTCAACATGTATAAACTGCTCTTATTCTTAAGTGCTCTCTAGTGGGAGCCATTCAATCCATCTAGATAGCAATTTTGCAGTAAGTGGTAGACTATGTCTTGATACCATATGTTAGTGACTATTCCTTCATTGGTGTACACCTAGCACACCAAACCTTGTTCCATCTCAGCCATCATCTTGGTGAGGCCTTGACCTCTCACCAATTTCATCGGTTGGATCTCAATGTCAAATTCCTACAATATTGCCATCCATTTGCCTCTTCATTCTCCAAGTTCATTTTACATTAGTAAGGATTTGATTGTCGGATTAGGAATAATAGCAATGACCTTACTCCGAAGTATGTAGTGTCTGAATTTCTTGATAGCCTTGACCAAGGCAAAACATTGTTTATCCAAATTAGGATATTTGAGTTTTGCATTCTTCAGTGGGTAGCTCATGAAAGCAATTGGCCTTTCATCTTCACCTTCTTTCTTTTGCATGAGGATTCCTGCACATCAATGTTTTGAAGCAAATGAGTAAACTTTAAATGGTAGAAGATAATCAAGACTGACCAAGACTGGAGTAGAGGCAATGGATCTCTTGATCTCTTTGAAGGCCTCTTTAGCTAAAGTGTTCCATTCAATTTTAGCATCCTTCTTCAACATATCATTTAAAGGACGCACTATCTCTGCAAAACTATTGATGAACTTCCTAACAAAGTTGATTTTTCTGAAAAAGGACTTCAATTCCTTCCTGCTGTTTGGTGGAACCAATTTGAAGATAGCTTCAACCTTTTGGGGGTCAATTGAGATGCCTGTCTTAGATATAATGTGCCCAAGAAGTTTTCCTTGAGTCACCCCAAAGACACACTTCTTAGGATTCAAAGAAATCCCATAACTTCGACACCTCTTCAAAACTTTTCACAAATCTTCGATGTGGTCTGCCTGGTTCCTGGAGAAAACTATGAGGTTGTCCATGTATATAACAATGCAATTTTTGACTAGACCCTTGAATGCCTCATCCATAGCCCATTGGAAAGTAGCTTCTACGTTGATCAGACCAAACAGCATGTGGCAATAGGCAAACATTCCCCATTTTGTAGTGAAGGCTATTTTTAGGCAGTCTTCTTCCTTCACCATGACTTGGTTGTACCTCGAGTAGCCATCCAAAAAGGACATCATTTGGGAACCATTGACCATCTATAACACTTCATCTAAGGAAGGAAAAGGATAGTTTTCCTTTTGAGAGGATCTGTTCAAGTTTTTAAAGTCCATGCAGAGTCGAACTTCTCCGCTTTTCTTCCTTACAGGGACAAGATTGGCAACCCAAGTTGAATGTGTAATGAGAAAAATTATCTTGGCATCAAGCAACTTTTGTACTTCCTTTTGAATCACTGGCTCGATCATGGGGTTCACTGGTCTTTGCCTTTGGCAGAAAGGTTTAGCATTTGGGTTTAGCAGAATTTTGTGAACGATAACATTGGGATCATAGGTTTTCAAATCTTCATAGCACCATGCTATGACGTCTTTGTATTTAGTGAGGAGTTTGACCATCTATTTCTTTTCTTCCAGTGTGCCTACCTTGCCTATACGGACTTACTTGGGTTTGAGCTTTGTTCCCAAGTTGTAGAGTTCACAATCGTCTCCACCTACTATTGGTGTTTTCCCTCTCTCCTGAGCATGCTTGTCTTTGTCAAAAATTCTCTCCAGAGCCACCATGTCTTTTGAAATGGAATTGGTTTTCAAGTTCAAAATCCCTAGGTTGTTCGACTCTTCTATTTCATCCTCTTCTTCATCAATGCTCTATTTGTCAAAGATCCATTCATTCATGATGAATTCTAGTATTTGTTGATCATCTTGAAATACCTGGAAGTTTTTGATGTTGTCAGGGATAGCCGATACAACCACTAGTTTGATGGAGAATTTCTTCAATTTCAATTTCTCTAGCAGTTGTAAGGAGCTTGTAGATATTGCTAAAGCGTTGGCAATAGTATTCCTCCTCCTTGGCATGCTCCGAATGTTAAAGGCCTCAAAATATTAAATTAGGTCCCAAATGCAGTTACAATATCAGACCAATCATTTAACGGTGTAGGAATATTGGCTCTTGATCTTCCAGAATATCAATTGTGAATCACCTTCTACTATAATTGCCTTCACTTCTCATGTGCTAGAAGGAGACCCCAGACTAGAGCCTTGTACTTGACAACATTGTTAGTGCAGTATAATTGCAACTAGTAGGTAGCATAGTACAAACCCCCATCAGGGTTAACTAACTTGATCCTAGCTCCTGCTCCCAACTTGCACTTGGATCCATCGAACCAAAGTTTCCATATTGAATGATTTTTGTTGGAAGATGTATTGACTTGGGGTTTTGGGACTACTTCCAGCAGAGGGGTCTTGGTTTGGGGTTCTGCAGGGGTCATGAGTGGTGACAAGTCTTCTTTACTTGGGGTTTCCAACTTTCCCTCATCTAAACTTTCTCTTTTTGAAAGTGGAACCCACTTCATCTTTTTCTTTTCCTTGACATCACACCAAACTTCATGGCATGGGGGCAAGCAACCATCATCAGAAGAGATCCACCCTTCTTGTATAAAGTGCTCAGTCATAGGGCCTTGAGGTTCTTCACTAAGCAGAGATTCCTCCTCACTTGAATGAGTTGCTGCATTCTTGGGAGGTTTGGATACATCTAATATCTGGTTAATAACTTGGACCACCGCCTCTTGACATCTTTGGCATGTAAACTCTAAATGGTTCATCTGATGAAGACTATAGTACCTATGTAGCATTAGTATGTTGGGATCAACTTCTAGGCCAAAATGTCTCATATTATTTGTCATACCACTTATGAATTCTATGAGAATCTCTTCAGGGATTTGGACATCTATCAAACCCTGAACGGGGCTACTATCTGAGCCTTCTTCTTCCTTGACCTAGAATGTGAATGCCTTGTCAAAATGGTACACTCCTAGGTCAACTTGTGAGAATAAAAATTCATTTAGGGCATTGCACTTCTACATCGATCTTAATCTGGTTATTGAGCCCTTTCCATGGCAACCAAAGTTGGGTAAAGTCCATGGAGAACCACCCTCTCAAAGATCAGGTCCATTCTTAGCTGAGCAGCATGCCATAAGTCTCTAGGATGTCTATTACATGAACATCAATGTAGTCCTGGATCCTAGGGTCGGCTGTTAGTTGAATACGTGTGTCCTTCAACACCCCAATGACTTTGACTTCCCTTTTATCAAGATGGATCACCACACGATTAGTTGGTTGAGGATTCATTCCTAGCCTATAACATATAGACAATGGCATCACATTACACGAAGCACCTGAGTTGATTAAGAAATTATGTAGGTTCTTTCCAAATATTTTGAGGCTAAGTAGGAATGGGGGCACTTCTACCCTATCTTTGAACATGGTCGGTATTGCCTTTGCAACATTTACGTTAGATACATTCTTGGCATTATTGCTGGGCGAGGCTAACTTGGAATGATCCAAGGACTTTAGGAGAGCTTTGCTTTGAGTGGGACAACTCTGTAGCATATCATACATTGACATATTCATTCTAACTTTCTTCAGTTCTTTTATGCACTGTATCTTTCATTGGCCCAGACTAGATTTTTCAACGCGGCTGGTGGATATGGTGTTGCCCAAACAATAGTGGTACTAGGTCCCCTCAGGGGCATAGGATTATTGTTGGCCCTTGGATCAAGTGGAGTGGGCTGCATGCTTGGAGGAATGCCATCTATCAAAGGCTCCCTCCTACTTCTCAAGTTATGCATATTTCTATTGTTGTTTTGGAAAGCATGGACTTCGGAATACTCTGGTTAGTTTTCTTGATTGAATGGGAAGATGAACTCTTCCTCTGAAGTGTTATTGACCAGAGTTCCATCTAAACTTGGATAATATGACTCAAATACCATGGCACTAAAATGGCCCTGGGAACTCTCAGGATCCTAAGTTTGATTATCAGACTCCCCTCTATATTCATAATCTAGTTGATGCATGTTGGGACCTTGGGTGTAGCCAGTTTCTGACAAACTAAAGAAATTGGCATTATCTGCGAGGATACTACCATTATTGGGATGTGTATTCCATCTCCTATACATCCTTTGTTTCCCAAATTGTTTTTCTTAAGAGCCATTCCCACAACCTCCTCCATTGTTATTATTGTTGTTGCTATAGTTTCCATAATTACGATTCTAGTTTTGAGAGTAGGTATTTGGGGTAGCAACTGACCGTGGATAGTTTCCTTGATTTGGAGTTGGGTTGAGCTTCATCTGGGTGATCTCTCTAGTCAACTGCAACAACATCTTCTTCATGGCATCTAACTCGTTTACTATAGCTTAATCTGGTTCATTTTGGACAGTGACCTTTTGTTCGCACAAGGCAGCCTTGTGCATATCATATCCCGGGTAAGTGATGGCCAACGGTGAGGCAGCAACATATGGAGTTGGTACTAGATTGATCCTTGGGGTTAGTTTCACTAGAAGTTGATTGTTTGCTGCAAATGGACTAGTCGCAACAACATTCCCCAATGTTGGTGGGATGCCATAACTCCCTCCTACTTGTAGGTCCATTTGTTGAGTGAACAAGATAGCTTCGTTGCATACTTTCTCCAAAGTGTCAATATCTCCTGGAGGCAACCTTTTCAACAATATAGACATTAATGGGTCCAAGGCACACAAGTACACTTGTATGGTAGCACCAACTGGTACCATGTATGGAGCTTCAAGCTTCTGGTACATCTTGTGAAAATGGTGATTGAACATAGTGATGGATTCATTGAGGTCTTTTCTCACTGAAATGAACTCGTGATGAAGAGTTGCCGGATCCACATATAGTTTGAATTGATTTAGGAACTTTGTTTCAAATTCCTACTAGGTAGAAATGGATCCTCATGGAAAATTCAGATACCAATTATATGTGAACTCCCCTAACATGTAGGGGAAGAGGTGACACACGATGTCTTGATGAGAAATCTCTTTCCAATTGCACAATTCCTTGATGCGCGAACGTGTTCTTCCACTATTCTAGATTCTCCATAGATGAAACGTGGGAAGAATTTCTCAGGATTCTTGGGTAGCTAATGGAGCTATCCCTACAAGTTTAGTGGTGAACTTTGAGCATTTGCAAAAAATTCTATTGGGGCCGATGGTGGAGGAGCAGTAGGTAGGGCAACAATGGTTGGAATTAGAGGAAGATTTGGATGATCCAAAGTATCCTCTCTATGCTTTGTTTTGCTATTGCAAGGTCTGTGAAACTCTGTAAGTTTAATGAACTCTCCTTTGTTGGGTGAAGATCTAAGGACTTGTTGAAATCTCTCAGGAGAGAATGATCTGATATTCTAGGGTGTCCCTTTTGAGGGCCCTCCTTCTAGCACCACTTCTGTTGAGCGTCATTTTTACACGAAGACAATGGATAGGAATTTGTGTGAGAAACTTACCCTCTTGGAAGATTGATGGAATCAATCTCAAGGTTCCTTCTAGCTGGGTCTCAACCACTTGGATAGCTCAACAAAAGAAAAATGTGAATTTTTTTACAAGGCCTTTACTGGTTCTTCTCTCAAAGGAAACTGCAAAACAAACTTTAGGAAACCAAGATATCTCTTTTTTTTACACGATTTTCAGATTTAAGAATGAAAGCAATGCTAATTTAATTAATCTACTAAAATTAACTTGCAAAGAGGGTTAGGAAATGTAAGGTAACAAGAGATTTTAATGAAATTGCTGAAAGAAACCTAATGGACATATGCTAGCAATCACACCACCATGTGAATTAAATAACCAAGAAGATGAGGAAACCCACAAAACATAGATCAGATCATGTCACAATCTTTAGCTAAATGGATGCAATCATCAATGGAATCAAGCAAATGTAGATGTATGATAAGTCAAAGCTCATCAGATCATGAAGCCACTCTAGATGTGCACACACATGAGACAAGTTAATCTTCAAGCACCAAAGAATGATCTTCTGAGAGATTTGTCACAACACAATAATGGAATAGTAGAAAACACCAAACTAAAAGATTGTAGACTTAAAATCATTAAACAACCAATTGGCTCTTTGAAATAAAGAATAAGCAATTCACACATTTACATATTTCACATAGATAGTAGATAAATCATAGCATGAATGAAGCACCAATTGTATTTGTTGTATTAATCATCAAGGCAACCCTCATTACATCATTTTATTACATTTTATAGAGCTCTGCTCTTATTTTCGCAGCTAGGGTGTTGCTGCAACTAAAACTTGAAAGTAAATCTAAACTAAAGCTTGCATTAAAGAAACCAATTCTAAAGCTTAGCTAAGCCATCCTAGCATGGAATTAATTGTCATGCATTAAAAATATTTGAATAAATCAGGCATTAATCAACTCAAAAAGGGAGCTAGAACTTGTGCATGCTCTTGATAATCTTCATGTTTGCACCCTTGACCCTTGGTTCCAGCTTCTCCACGTGGACCCAACTGGAAGAGATCCCAAAATCATGCATAAACGATCCCAAAAAGGAAGCCCAGATGACTAGAAAGTGATCTCTATGATAACTAGAGTTAACTTTCGGATGTGCCAAAAACCACCCAAATCTTGACAATTGGTCTGAAAAAATCAAGACCCAAAATTGACTAAGTGTTAAGTCCTCTATCTCCAAATTTTCATACTTTTTGGACTTGTAGGTGGTAGAAAATTCCCTATGGCTGAAATGTCAAAAATTAGGCACTGCAAAATTGGCCAAGTGTCAAAACTAAATTTCCTGTACACAAAATTTGGTAGATTTTGAACTGGAGCCTAACTAGCTGGGAGGCACTTTTGGATGTGCCTTCTTGAACCTATCCACTATCTCCAAAACCTCATCAAAGTCTAACATCTTGATCCCTTGAAGGATCTCTTTCTACCTATCTTTGAAGTCAATCAATTCTTTTGCAAAAGCCTTTATTTCTTCCTCTTGAGATAGCATTTTTTGAATTTCCTCCTTTTGATAGAACATCTACTGGAGGTCTTCCTTAGACTTCACCCCTTGGAAAATGCCTAGGTACTGATTGATGATGTCATTTATTGAATACATAGTATTATCATCATCTTCATCAAACAAATCTAGATCTAAGCCTTCAAAGAACTCCAGCTCCTTTGCAAAAAGCGTATTGTCATCTCTCCTTTTGTTCAACCTTTTGAGGACCTTTTCAAATACGACCAATGTCACTACTATCATTAGCTCATCCAACACTTTTTTCCAGTTGAGGATGGTCTCTTCTACACCATTTTCTTCACTCATGATCTCCACTAAAGAAGTTATTCCTACTAAAATGTTCCGGAAGAGCCTTAGGATCCTCCTGAGAGATAAGCTAGTGAACTGCTCAAAATCTAGCTTCCACTCAACACAAGCCTGTACAAAAGAATGTGGAAAATTTGTATCTCTATCCCCCTTCTTCTCCAAAATTGCTTGTAATGAGGCTTTAGGGTTATTAGGGTCAACTGGACCCGCTATCTTCATAATGAATTTCTTCATAGCTTCATTTTGCTCTTCCAGAGCTTTTATCCTTTCTTCATCTTTATTCATGAAGCCTAGAGTGTGCTTCAAGCTCAAAGTAGCTAAGTTTTTGCTACCTTCCCTAGTTGGTTCCCCTAAGTCTACCTCCTCCAACACATAATCATCTGGAGTGATCTTATTTACACCAACATCCATTGTAGGAACATCCACCTATGCTTTCCACCTCCTCGTTTGGTCTTGTGTTACATAAGACATTCTCCTCGCTTGGAGAACTAGTGTTGTTTGGTAGAAAGCATGCCCTGGCATGGTCATCTCAACCTCATCATCAGTGTATACTCTGACACTCAGCTGCACTTTTTTGGTAAACCATGTGGGCTTTGAGAATGCATTCAATGGCTCATAGGGAGGAGCCAATGCAGAAGAGGTTGCTAAGTGTTCTGTCCTTATTTCCTCTTGAGTTTCTTCTTCTTCTCCCATTTCCTACTCATTCCCAACATCTTGTTCATGTTATCCCTCATCAGCAACCTACTACTCATCAACCGTTTGTTCTTGAGTATCTATTTGTGGCTTATCTTCTTTAGTATGTGGCTCCTCTTCCACCTATGACTCTCCCTTCTCATCTAGCTCCTCGGATCCTATATGAATTTGTTTCATTTTATCTCTACCAGTGACTTTTGCTTCTTTCTCTGGCTCCTATGAGCTTTGTGGCACTAAGTCATTGTGGACCTATGGCAATGGCACATGAACTTGGGGAGGAATATTGAGTGGGGGAGGCATAGGAGACACAAGGGGAGTGGTTGAATGAGCTGGTGGAGGTGAAGTCGAGAGGGGAACATGGGATGAAGAAGGTTGCTAAGGCAATGGATTATTCTATACTGGATTGGAAAGTGGAGTAGTGGGAGGCTCTTCGAGTGGAACCATAGGAGGAGTTGAAGGCCGAGGTGGAGATAGAGGTGGAATGGATGAAACCAATGGTACCTATGTACTTACTCCTTCTTCTGAGGTGACCCCAATAGAAGAGTCCTTTTATGGCTTTATAGTTTCTCCTTGGGCCTCAGTCATCTCAACATCATTTTTCCCCTGAGGTCCTTGTTGTAGATCCTCTCCCATGCCACTGAAAAGAATAGTGAGCTTCATAGGAGCTTTTTGCTCAGACTCCTTGAACCCATGCAACCCCTCAAAATCTATGATGTTGAATTCATCATCGCTGAGGGCATCCAGATTTATTGGATCTACCTGTGTAGCCCCTTTAGCATCCTTAGGATCATCGTCCTTCATCCTTCTTTTCTTTAAGAATCCCATAGACTAGGTCCTCCTACTAAGGGGAACTTCATCCATTTGATCTTCATCATCCTCTACCAAGGTATCCATTTGTGTGGGCATTGAGCCTCTCTTCCTCTTGTATACATGACCCTTGACCACTCTAGATAGCTTAGGCCTTATGATCTTGAATTTTGTTTTCTTTGTTGAGCTTGGAGAATCATGGTTGCTAGGTTAAGGTGCTTATGGTGGTGCAATATTTCTGGTCATCCTAGTTTTCACTTCCTTGGAATGTATGGCAAGACTATATGCAGTGGGGCACTCATGTCGATACATAGTTTTTGGCTTCAGAGGAGTAGCCTCTTTGAACTGTGGTTTCAATATCTTTTCTCCCTTCTTCTTTTCTCAAGATAGTTTCTCTGGGAGTCACTTCATGGGGAGTGACTACATTGGGAAAGGATGAGCAACCCAAGATTTAGTCAGCTTGATTACATGTTGGGCTCTAAAATCCATGCTCTCATTCTCATCCTGATCTACCTCCACATTCAGCATGGCCATTGCGAATACCTTGTCTGTATTGTATATGGAATTCAAAATTTTATCTAAATCAACATTTACCACCTTCTACAGAATCTTCAACAAAAATGCACCCTGTGCTAGCTCTAGACTCATTCGACAATAGTCATAAACTCTTACCTCATAATCATCTACACAATTGGCCCAATGGTCTTCAATATGCAACTCATGAACATAGTGTCTTCCCATTATGTGGCTATAGGTACCAATGGGGTCAAAGTGAGGCCTCACCAGATTGTAGGTTGCTAATGGGAATTCATCCCATTCTCTAGTCAAAGACTTGGAGACCTTCATGTCTGGTACACAGTGGGGGCCAATGGAAATAGGAAAGTCCCAGCAATGTTTCTTCTTGTGCTTGATATACTCATGGCATCAGACAACTGCCTTGCTATCTCTAGTAGAACTACCCTGTCAGAAGGGTACCTTGGGAGCTTCTTGGGTGCCAAAGTGCTTCCTGCCACCTGAATGTATGTGAATGTCCATAATTGTATATAGAAAGCCCCAATGGCCTTTACTTTAGCTGTTGCTTCTGTTGATAACCTTTTAGCATAGTCACCCTTAATGTAGTGTATGATTGTGAAGATGAAGGCATCATTAACTATTCTGAACTTTGGGCTATTGTGTGTGAAGAAATCCTTCCTCACCAATTGAGAGTACAAAGTGAATGGCTATGTGTTCTGTTCTTTGATGGCTCCAACTTTGGTTAATCCTGGATATACTACCCTGGGAGCTAGTAAGTACATGACATAGGATGTCATGTAGAAATGGGGGTCTATCTTCACTCGAATCAGTTGTTCATCCAATTGGTCACTTAGGATAGATGCCCAATCAAACCTTGCCTGCCTTTCTTTTATTTTTTGGATCGGGAAGATCATCCAAGGTTCTAGTTGGTGGGACTTGGGCAGCCCATACACCCTACTTATCATTGTTATAGCTACTTGGATATCTTCTTTCATATAGCCTCTCCTCATATCAATTCTTTCTAGTTTGTTCTTGGGCAATGGTTGCATCAGGTACTTGTTGTTGACAATGTTATGAACCCTTTGTACGTCCTTGTTGTAAAACTCCATCCCCTTGTTGATATTTAAATTAAATAACTTATCTACCCCTTTAGGCAAATGGAAAACATCTTCAATGTTGTCGAGCCTTAGGTCTAGGACCACCTCTCCAATGTTGTTCTTAACCATGTGCTCATCTAGCACATAGTTACTGGCCAGTGTGCTGATCAATTCCGTCGACTAGATGGAGACTGGGTGTGCTGCTATATTCACCAGAGAGCAATGGACTAATGACGTGCAGTTCTTTAAGCATCCCACCGGCTGAGAAAACTTAGTCAAGTACTCATTCCAGCTCACATTCCCAATATCTGTATCAGTTATTCTTTCATGTAAGTCAGTCACCTTGGATGGTGGATTGTATCCCTTGAACTGATACTTTATTACCGGTGATGCTACTACCTTCTTGGCCATATCTACAAAGAGGAAAAGACATGAATGAGTAACATGATGAGAGAAAAAGATCCCAAAATAAAGTATATTACTAATTTTCAAGCTCAAATGGGTTAGAAAAGTAATTTTTAGCCTTTCAGACCATCGGGGGTGTCGCATCTCCGAAAGGTCAAAAAGGCCAAAACCACCAAAAGAGACCTTATTGCCATATTCAAAGAGCTTTCAATGAATCAGAGGTGAGAAAACCCTGGAAGTCAAAAAGGCCGACACATCTGAAAAGGGCGAAAGGCTGAGGAAGGGTTCCTATCTTGAAAAAATTGACAATTTGGGGATTGAAAGATCTTCGACATGTGAAAAGGCTGATATGGCTAAAAGTGCCAAAAACAAGGAGCATAAGGCAAGGTCCACTTCAGTGTTTCAGAGGTGAGAAATGTTTCGGTGTGTGAAAACACTAAAATGCTGAAAAGGTGCTAGCACTTGGATATTTTGTTGATTTGCGAGCACTCTGAAAGTTTCAGACCCCAAAGGTCAAAAACTAGGGTTTACAGTCAGACTCAAAAAGCAAGCCCAATGGTGAGGTTGACCACAAACTTGCTAAGGGATGCAAGGTGACTACCTTGATAATCCCTATGGCTAAAAAGGTTGACTCAAAGAAAAAACACAAACCCTAGAGACTAAAGGACAGGGTCGACAAGATGACAAACCTAAAGACCTAACCTAAATACCGAGGGCAAAGAAACAATAAAATAAAACAAAGAAAAAAGGAAAAGAAAGGATGAAAAACCTAGAACAAACACTGAAGACTCGAGGATGACCAGCAAAGTGATAGTATGAGCAAGGAGCAAAAACACGTGACAAAGGCTTTGGAACAGCGAGAGAGGGCGTAAAAGTGAAGGTTTAAAATCCCTCCATGCCTTTTATAGGTTTCTTAGGTGGCTGATGTAAGCACCTTGGGAAGCTGGCCATTCGACCATTTTGGGGGTACGGACCTCCAAAAGGTCGACAAACCCAAAAGGCTGACTCCCACGAGAGTCAAACTTCTAGTGTTGCGGACCTCCGAAAGGTCTAAAAAATGTTGAGAATTGAAAGACCCAAAGATGAGGTGCTATTTGCTCTACCAAGCCTTTCGCACTTTTGAACATCCGAAAGTGCGAAAGGGGGACAAGGTCGAAAAGGTCAAAAACTAAAAATATCAAGGGACAAAAAACCAAAGACAACAAAAGAGAAACAAGAAGAAAGTAGAAGGGGGGGCCCTGAGGCCATAAGGGCCATTAGGGGAGTGTGGTTGTGGGACCACAACAACACCAATGCAAATGGAATTCCTAGATTCTTCTATCATGAATCTTTCTTCTAGAGAATGGAAATTGTTCTTTGATGGCTCCTATACATAGAATGGATCTGGAGCAGGCATATTGTTTATCACTCCTCACAGATACTCCATTCCTAAGGCATTCATAATCAAATTTCCTTGTAAAAATAATATTTCTAAATATGAAGCCCTTCTAAATGGTATGAAAATAGCAATTGAGTGAAGATTAACAGAACTACACATTCATGGAGACTCACAACTTGTAATACACCAAGTCAATGATGTGTATCAAACAGAAGATGAAAATCTCATTCGATACAATAGAATGGTAGATGATCTAAAGAAATATTTCATATCTATCACCTTTGAGAAAATACCTAGAACAAAGAATAAGGTTGCCGATGCAATGGCAATGCTATCTACTTTATTACAGTAGCCTAAACATGAGCTATGCTACGAGTTCCTGGTGGAAGCACTATCTTATCCTGCATATGATTCCCCTAATACCCATATGATTTGCACTATTGTATGTTATGATTCATCCTGCTATAAAAACCTATTCTCCTATCTCAAAGATCAAATCATTCTTGATACCTTTAACCACCATGAAAAGAGATACCTTATCCGTAATGCATCTCGATATGTCATCATTGGTCACGATCTGTACAAACGAGGTCTAGATGGTATGCTAATTACATGTTTAGAATGGGAAGAGTCTCAACATGCGTTAGAGGAAGTCCATGATGGTATTTGTGGATCACACTCAAACAGTTTAACACTAGCCTTAAAACTTATTAGGGCTAGGTACTATTGGCTTGAAATGGAGAAAGAGGCTATTAAGTTTGCTAAGAATTGTCAAAAGTGCCAAGTACATGGAAACTTAATTCATGCACCAGGGAGAGATCTAATTCCCTTTACTACACAATGGCCTTTTCAGGAATGGGCAATTGATCTTATAGGATCCATACATCCTCATTCTTCTAATGGACATACCCATATAATAACAGCTACACATTATTTCACAAAATGGGTAGAAGCAATCCCTTTGACACAAGCGACTGGCAAGAAAATTTCTATGTTCATCCTAAACTAAATCATATGTCGGTATGGTATTCCACATTCTATAGTCACATATAATGGTGGACAATTCAAAAACAAAGACTTAGATGATCTATGTGCCAAATTCAAGATTACACAACATTGGTCATCTATCTACTATCTTCAAGGGAATGGACAAGCAGAGGCTTCTAACAAGAATCTATTGAAAATCTTGCACAGTATAGTTAATAAAATAGGAAGAGACTAGCATCTCATGATCAATCTAGCTCTCTGGGCCTACAGAAAAAGTATCAGAACACTCACTGGGGCTACACCATTCACTTTAGTTTATGGGTCTGAAGTGGTACTTCCTATTGAGGTTGAAATCCCATCACTAAGAATCAGAATGCATGGTCTAGTAACTGATGATGGCTACAGAGTGTATATGTTGCAAGAACTTGAACTACTAGATGAGCATAGACAAGAAATGTATGATCATCTCAAAGTATATCAGAAAAGAATGTCTAAAGGTTACAATAAGAAAGTTAGACATAGACATTTCAAGTTGGCGATCTAGTCTTGAGAGAGAATCCTAAAAATCAATCACATAGAGAACACAAGGGGAAGTTTGAACCCAATTGGTTGGGTCCCTTTGTTGTCACTGCTACTTTTGGCTCTGGTGCCTATCAACTCTCAATGGCTGAAAGAGAACAGCTCTGAGAACCAATCAATGTTCTCCATCTGAAGAAATTCTACGCCTAAGGCATTCAGTCTATGATAAAATGTTCTGAAAAAATCTTTAAAATTAGAAAAGGTCCTAAAAAAATGAGCATCTTGGTGAAAACCTAGCAATGGGCACCTTGATGATTCACAAAAAAAATAAAAAAATGTCAAAAGTACAAAAAAAATTGAAAAAATGAAAAATACAAAAAAATAAGAAAAATAAAAAGTGTCTTGGTGAAAACCTGGAAACAAATGCCTTGGTAGAAAAAATAGAATCTCTACCAAGATGGTGAAAACCCAGCAAATGGGTGCCACTTGTTTCAAAATGCTCCATCTATCAGCACAATCTTGGTCTTTCCCAACTTTTAGTCTTGCTTTAGTTTGTACATATCTCTCGGTTTGTTCTATATTCCTATTTTCAATAAGTCGGTCTATACACCAATAAGCTCAAGTGTCTATATCCTATCAATGTTAAAACTTGGGGGAAACCAAAGTCATATCATATGGCCTCTAGTGTATCTTAGACGTGTCATATCAAGTCAGAGTGATGACCCTTCAAGTTCTTTGATGATGTACTTTATGAGATTTAGAAGAGTGATGACTGGGGGCATAATCTTTTCTTTGTTTTTTTCTTGTATGTGAAAATCCAATAACTTTGAAAATTTTGAATTGAAATGGTGTCCGTCTGTAAGAGCCTCTATCTCGAATTAGATGGCCATGAGTACCTCGACCATTGATACCTGGAAAATTCAAGGAAGTTTGATCTAACTATTGCCTTTTTGAGTAAGTTCTTTCTCCTACTGTGAAATGTGATCTTACCTAAGCATGTGAACGATAAAGGGTCACTATGGGTAATTCACATTGGATTTTGAATGATCTCTTGATTGCTTGATGTGTTTGTATGCAAGGCATATTATGGTCGTCACAACATTTATGTTTTGATGCTTATACAAATTGCTATATCAAAATGGACATGATATTCAGGTCATCCTGGTGTTTGTGCCTTGGTGCTTATATCTAATTCAACATTCCAAAAACAAAATCAATATTCATATGTCCATGGTTGTCTAGCCAGTGGGCATTGTATTGATTCTTGCGCATACAAATCAATATTCATATGTCTATAGTTTCATAACTAGTGGATGTTGTATTGATTTATCTGGTTACCTAAAAAGTTCAATGATGATAAGAAATCGATACATGATCAGTGACTAGGTCCTAGGTCGTAGGTTTGCATTTCATTCTGCATGTCATTTTGCACTTTGCATGATTGCATGATCTCACAAATTGCTTTAACACTTCAACAATTCTTCTAAACTAAACTTAAATTGAAAATGAAGAGATGAATTTCACACGAAGGTCCCTCTAACGAAACAGCAAGTAGAATCCATTTTTGGGATCAAAATCAAAATCTAAGATCATTTACTATGTCAAAATTAGGATTTAAAATTTTTGGACCTAGGATGTCTGACTGCTTGCATAATCAACCTTCAATCATCATAGAAATCTAGAATTCAACTTAACTGATTATCTTATATCAAACTATCAAAATTTCAACTTGGTCACCCATCGTCAACTCATGGTTAAACCTAGTCAAACTTGGTCTCCAAGACCTCTAAATGATGCAGAACGCATTCCTGAACGTGTATAACCACTTATCAAATCAATTAACATGCTTCTAAACTATATAATGCTGACTTTTCTTGTCAAATTTCAATTTTTATCCTGAAGGGGGCATGGTATTGCACATCATTCAAAGTCTGTAAATCTTATTCTGTAAATCAAATCTTTCCTCAGTAATCAAGTCAGCAACCACATATGGTTGCTGATTCATCTAAAGTCCTCGTCGCTTGGGGAAAATCTATTGATTCTTGGGGCATATCAGATTCATCGAGATCCATATCAATCTGGTATCCCAATCTATCTTGTAAACTATATCATCTTTTCGTAACCATCGATTCATTGGTGTTATTTTCCTATTTCTTCGTAACTAATGGGTTCAGGATGTGATACCAACATGATTCTTCTTAGGACAATCATGTCTAGTGGAATCGGTCACTCACTTCTTCACAATCATAAGGTTCAGAATCAGGCATTTTGACACTTTTTCATAATCATTGGTTCATTGTTGCTATAGTTAACATTATCTTTGGTCATTCAGGACCTAAATCTTACATCTTCAAATCTTTCAATCAGTTTTTGTCTCGAAATCAGTTAATCTTTCAAATCAGTTTCATACATATATATCAGACACAAACTATTCTTTGAACCACTGCGCTTCGCAAAGTAATTCAAAGAGGCGCAAAATGTAGTACCCAAAAAATGGGCTATAGGTTCATTAACCTCCTACATCTTCAACTCGAATGAAATCAACATCAAAGTCCTAACCTAAGGCACATGTGCATATTATCAAATCCTAATTGATTTTATCCTAAATTTTGCATTGGGGAATATTCCTATTTATCCTAATTATTTTTTATTTAATAATTATTTGGCAATAAATATTATTTATCCTAAAGTTGATTAATTGAATATTCTAAATATTTAATTAATTAATTTAATACTGCCACTTAATTATTTAATTGAGATTTAATTAAATTATTCCTAAATTGCATTATTTAATTTTGACAATAAATCTAAAATCTTATGACTAATTGATGAAATTTTTATTTAATTAATTAAAGTCAGTTGTCAATTTTTAATAATATAGTTTTTGAATAAAGTTTGATTTTATAATTGATTAACCCATAAATCAGTTGTTTTAATTCAAAAATCAGTTAAGTTAAGAATAAATCACTTTATTTATTAAATTAATTTATAATTAAATCATGCACAATCAGAAAGCAGTCAACTAGAAATCAACAATCAGTTTTAAAATTAAACTCAACATCTGATGATGAGTTAAAATTTGATCTAAACTCTATTTTGAGTTAAACACTACTTTTGCATGATTTTTTTGAGTTAATTATCTCTGATTTCTTGATAACTCAAAAATCAACTGGAGTTTATCAAGAGTGATTTATGGCTTTTCTCCTACATCCTCAAAGCCCTGGATTTCTATAAAATCAAGGCTTAGCTCTTCACAATTACATACCTCAAATTTGCACAATTACTCTAGCAAATTTGCGATTGAAGGATTGAGCACTTGGGATAGGCGATTTGTGAGATCTTTCATTATTGGTCATAGTTTCATAGTTTCGATATCATAGCTTTGCATTCATAGCATTCATATCATTCTTAGAATTAAATTTGCATTCAATCTCAATTTCATTCATTTAGCTTAGTGAATAGAGGTAAAATGGAATCACCTCTATTTAATGTAATGGAATCACCAAATTGAATAGAATGAAATAGGATGAAATCCTAAAATGTGTGGGGAAAATATGAGATCTAATTCTAAATCCAAATTCTGAAGGGAGAGATCCAAATTGATCAACCAAAAAGGTTAATACAGAATCAAATCAATCTATAGAGAATATGAAAGAGGAAGAAAACCTTATATTTCCCTATAATGGAATTGAAGTGTTTGAAATCTGAAATAATTGAAATACAAGTACTAACTCAAATTAGGGAAAATTTGAAAAATGCCAATTTCTGATGTTTGAGTGTACTTTCGGGCAATTCTGCAACCTATTTCAGACTAGAAATGCCAAGACGAAGAAAACCCATAAATATTTTGTCTTTCCAACTGCAGGTAGTCTTTGACCCTCATAAAAGGTCAAAGGTTACATTCTTTATTTGAAGGTCAATTCTGACTTTGTTCGCAAATCCTGGAAGTTTTCCAAAAAGGGTATCCAAATCTACTCTCAAATCCAAAATTCCGCACATGTACCTACAATAAAAATGGTTTTGTTGTTTGTTTGCGGGGTTTGCCTTGGTCAAACCCTGGTTTGGAATCAACCTTAATATTGAAATTGAAATAAGAATGCTAGCAAGTAGTAGAAATGGATCTAATAATGAAGCTATGCAATTCTATAGATATGTAATTGTATTTTGAATGTAAACAAGTATATTGATAGGAAGCTTGAAGATAACATCAATAAATGTAAATCAAAACCATGAAAGTAAATACAAGACCTCCATGCTTGTATGCTTGGAATCCACCTTGATAAAATAATGAATGGATCTTGAAGATGAACAAAAGGATCTTGAAGGAAGATCACACCATTATGATGGCTAGATCTAGGGTTTGAATGATGACTCTTGAATGCTTGAACCAAATCCCTTAAATGGCTTGAATGCTTGAATCCTTGATCTTCAATGGAGAACTTGGATGGAGAAGAGGACTTGGATGATTGAATGGATGCTTGCTAGATCACCTTGAGAGCTTGCAAGAGGAGATTGCAAAACTTGATTGCTTGATGGCAAAAGAAGATGTGAATAATGGATGTTGAATGTGAAAATGAGAGAGGAAGGCCTCCTTTAATAGTGAACTAGGGCACAATCCTCTAGAGGGGCCACCTTGGAGAATTAAATCCTAATTAGGTCTTAACCTTTCAAAAATATACCTAGATTAAATGCAATTTAAGGATTTACCATTCCGAAACCCGAAATGGCCGACCCAGAGGCGGGAAAACAAATATCCCCGAAACTCGACACCCAAAAATCAAGGAAATTTGAAATATGGACAGGGGGTCAAGGATGAGATTGTATCTGACTAGGTCAGGGTCTAGGTCGATCCTAACCAGTTCAGGGTTGAGGTCAACTTTGACCCCATAAGGTTGACTTTGACCTTGTGGTCAAAAACCTCAGGATCCTAACCCAGAATGCTAGGAAATGCAGATTGGAGTGAAAATCAGAGACATATTGAAGCAGAATGAGGAGAACAAGTATGATCTGAGCAAAGAGCTGATTCAAGGTTCTTGACATGACCCATACCACTCACTCGGAGGGCTGAATGCTCTTAACATTTAAGTGCTTCCATTTTAAGATGATACATTAAGCCCCCACTTTAGCATGAGTATGGATTCGATGCAAACTCTTGGTAAAGGAAAAGGAAGAAGAGATCCAAGTGGATTTGAAATGAGATAGAATGACACTTAGTTAGGGACACAAGCCCCTAGGCTAAGGATTCTAACTCAATATACGCACACGAGGGTGCAAAAAAAAAATGATCACAAAAGAGGGGTTAGTACTAAAACACACCCAAATCAACTAGCATAAGAAACCTTGCTAAGAAACATTTCTTATACTAACATCATATTTGGAAAGCTATCATAAAAGCATAAATGTTTACATAAGAAAGACAAGAACAATAGTATAAATGACATAGCTTCATGATCCAGTCCTACTAGCATGAAAGTGAAAAGAGAGAGAGGGAAAAAGAGTGATTACTTCACCTAGTAAGATGCCCACCTTACCATGAATCACCCTAGAGGGAGAGCCCAACAGGTTCACCCATAAATTGTGCTTGCAATTATAATGCGTCTTTTGACAGCTTCTGGAATACTCATAGATCCACCTTCTTGTATCACTATGAATATGAAATGCATGTCTCCTCAAGATTTAACAACTTATGTGCATTACCTTCAAAAGATTTAGCATATGAATGTGTGTCTTTTTAGGATTTAGCAACTTATGTGTGTTACCTTCCAAGATTTAGCATATTTGAAATATTGGAAATGCATGTCTTTTTAGGATTTAGCAACTTATGTGCATTACCTTCCAAGATTTAGCATATTTGAAATATTGGAAATCCATGTCCTTTTAGGATTTAGCAACTTATGTGTGTTACCTTCAGAGGATTTAGCATATAAATGCATGTATTTTTAGGATTTAGCAACTTATGTGCATTACCTTCCAAGATTTAGCATATAAAAATAAAAAACTATAGTACAAGGGAGACCCTATATATGCCCTCCTCCTTAATATGGAAAAAACATACTATTTTGACATGTTAAGGAAATAAAAGAACAAGGATAAAGCCTTCTTCAACATCAAGACAATATTGACAAACAACACCCAATCCAAGCCAAGAAGGTCACAGCTCCTATGAGGCCATGGAAGGGACAAATATAAAGAGATATCATGCAAGAAGTGAAAAGAAAGTAATCCTTATGAGGGATAGCACACTGTTCAGTTTCCAAGGTGAGAGATATATCAACCATGGAAACCCAATATCAAACAACAAAAGAGGTTGTTATCAAGGACATAGATCCTCAATGCAAACCAAAATTTTCATGTATGATTGGATATCACATAATAGATAGATACTGCTTAACCAAGGAAAGAGGTGAATCCCGGAAAGATAGAAAAGAAGGAGATGACATCCTTGCCCCCCAAGTGTAGGAAAAAAGATGAAAGAGGATAACTACTTCACAATGCAAGAAGATATCCTATTTACAACAATATACACCATATCCTTAGCGAGGGATATTGACCCCTACATCTAAGAATATAGATAATCGTGAAAAGGATATATCACTCATGGAAAAGGATCCTCAAAGAAAAAGATTTTATCAACAAGACACCCACCAAAGAGGAGTGCTTTAAATAAAATATCATCTTTCAAAAGGTGGGAACAAATATTCAATCATCAAGCCCCTTGCAAATAAGAGGAAGAGGAATCTTTGGAACGAGGGAAACAACTCTAACACCAAAGCAAGGGTGAGAGTTTATAAAGAACATAATTTGCAAAATAGAGAAGAAGTGTCAACTTGGGACAACAACTTCTCATATAAGAAGGTTATTTGTAGTCAAAACATCTATCAATATATTGAAATAATATTGCAATATAAATAAATACCACTAAGCTAAGGAAAGCTACTCCCTAGACAAAGAGAAAGAAAGAGATACCTTGCCCTCTAGAGATAGAGACAAGGGATACCTTCACAAAACAAATGTCTTAGAAAAGATATCTTGAAAAGAAAGGATAGATTCTATGGATGATTAAAAACATAATGCAAAGCCATAGAAAAATAGGAGAGAAAGAATACCAATTAAGCCCCAATAAAAGACCTAATGGATTTGAGGAGACTGGATGAAGATACCCCTCTTGCCTCCCAGTTATAAGACAAGAGGAGAGGAACATCTACATTACATCTAAAGGAGGGGAATCCCCTATATCAAAATTATGAAGGAATTGTAAAACTACATGAGAGTGAGATATAATTCCTAAAGCAACTCTTTCTCTTACATATAACTTGAAATGTTTACAATCAGCAAGTAAATGTTTGTTACTATAATGAAAAGGACATTTGTATTTGTATAAAGCATTGATCAACATAGGTCTAAAGATTTCTTTCTTGGAATTCATTAGCTCAACATATACCTTCTTAGCCACTTCTTGATGATTATTAGGGTTATCTAAGATAGGTGTGGGGAGAAGAATGTGAATAGGAGGATGATGTTTAGCATCACCTACCTTAGCTTGAGATCTTGAACAACCAACACCATACATATCCGGTTTAGGGGGTATATGAACTAGAAACCTAATACCATGCTCATTAACCCCAAGCCCTAAACCTTTATAACCTTGTTTAGTCACCATATTATATCCAGTAGTGTACATATTATGTAAAACTTCTACAGGAGGTGATTGTTTATCATGTTCATGAGTAAAGGTTGTATAAGGTGGGATAATAGGTTTTGCAGAAGTTTCTTTACCATTTCCTTTAATATCATCATGAATCGGAGGAGAAGGTAAATCAAAGAAATCTTGCACATCCGCATCCTGAACTATTGCTTGAATCCCATCATAAGTATGGGAAGAGCGAGGATGAAAAGATGGAGAATTAGGTATCGGATTAGGATTAGGAAGATTAGGATTAGGATTAGGATTGATAGGATTAATATTAGGATTGATAGGATTAGGATTAAGATTCATAGGATTAGGATTAGGAAGATTAGGATTAAGATTAGGATTGATAGGATTAGGATTAGGATTGATAGGAGATGGTGTATCATCTCCCAAATTATTCACATAATCCAAAAGATTAATAAGGCTACCACATAAATCTTTAATGAAGGTTTTTAATGTAGGCAGACTAGTGTTGGTCAACTTCACAAAAGCATAAGCAAGAGAAAAGTGAAGGGTCATCAACATAATGAAGTGAATGATACTCTCATAAACATCATAGGTATTATAAAGAGATGCTAAAATAAGAGTAATAAAGAACATAACTACACACCAAAGCATCTTAACAATCACCATAGAAAATGAAATGCAAGAAATATTTTTGGATTTGATTGAATATATAGATTTTTTTTTTGTATTTTTGAATTGTAAAATGCAAGAGCATAAACTAGACCTAATCTAAAAGGCAATCTAACACCAAAAAGAAAGAGAGTAAGCTTGTCGGGTTCACCAAAATGAATAGAGGTAAAATGGAATCATCTCTATTTAATGTAATGGAATCACCAAAATGAATAGAATGAAATAGGATGAAATCCTAAAATGTGTGGGGGAAATATGAGATCTAATTCTAAATCCAAATTCCCAAGGGAGAGATCCAAATTGATCAACCAAAAAGGTTAATACATAATCGAATCAATCTATAGAGAATATGAAAGAGGAAGAAAACCTTATATTTCCCTATAATGGAATTGAAGTGTTTGAAATCTGAAATAATTGAAATACAAGTACTAACCTCAAATTAGGGAAAATCTAGAAAATGCCAATTTCTGATGTCTGTGTGTACTTTCAGGAAATTTTACAACCTATTTCAGACTGGAAATGCCGAGATGAAGAAAACCTATAAATCTTTTGTCTTTTGGACGATAGGTAGTCTTTGACCCTCATAAAAGGTCAAAGGCTACATTCTTTATTTGAAGGTTGATTTTGACTTTGTTTGCAGATCTCAGAATTTCATCAAAAAGGGTATCCAAATCTACTCTCAGATCCAAAATTCCACACCTGTACTTGCAAGAAAAATGGTTTTGTTATTTGTTTGGGAGGTTTGCCTTGGTCAAACCCTAGTTTGGAATCAACCTTAATATTGAAATTGAAATAAGAATGCTAGCAAGTAGTAGAAATGGATCTAACAATGAAGCTATGCAATTTGATAGATATGTAATTGTATTTTGAATGTAAACAAGTATATTGATATGAAAGCTTGAACATAACATTAATAAATGTAAATCAAAACCATGAAAGTAAATACAAAACCTCCATACTTGTATGCTTGGAATCCACCTTGATAGAAGAATGAATGGATCTTGAAGATGAACAAAAGGATCTTGAAGGAAGATCACACCATTATGATGGCTAGATCTAGGGTTTGAATGATGAATCTTGAATGCTTGAACCAAATCTCTTCAATGGCTTGAATGCTTGAATCCTTGATCTTCAATGGATAACTTAGATGGAGAAGAGGACTTGAATGCTTGAATGGATGCTTGCTTGATCACCTTGAGAGCTTGAAAGAGGACATTGAAAAACTTGATTGCTTGATGGAAAAAGATGTGAATAATGGATGTGAAAATGAGAGAGGAAGGCCTCCTTTTATAGTGAACTAGGGCACAATCCTCTAGAGGGGCCACCTTGGAGAATTAAGTCCCAATTAGGTCCTAATCTTTAGAAAATATACCTAGATTAAATGTAATTTAAGGATTTACCATTCTGAAACCCGAAATGGCTTGGTTAGCTTAGTTTCAATTATTTGCTAAATTTGGATTTTTCCTAACCTCTAATGTTTTACTGAAGTGTTGTGTCTACAGATAGGTACAAAATTCACACACACAATTACAACACTCTTCAAATTACTTCTAGATCTGATTGTGTAAGTGTTTTTCATCTTATGCTCTCTACCATTTATCCCGTGTGATCTGAAATGTTGATGCAAAAACACTTCCCCAATCGAATATAGAAACAATTTGAAGAATATTTATAGATTGTAGAAATCTACTTGCTCTTATAGAATAAGACTATACTTTCACGAACTCATAGAATGCATTATACATCATTCTTGGTACTTCAAGCATATGTTTATCTTTCATATCTAGCTATGGTTCATGATGTACCAATCCCAATAGACCTAACAAACTCGTGAAAACTTAAGAGGATGTTCTATTGAATTTTCTAAGTTGATTGAATTTGAACGGAAGACTGAGATTTTTGTGATGTGAAAGGGTGTGAGAGAGAATCCTTTGGGAGTAACAAAGGCTGAAATAAACCATGCAAAAAGAAAGAAACCCATATTTCATCAGTTCTATCATTTCCATATCCATACAGAGTGATTGCATAACTACCATTCCACTCACACTCAATCACTTCTGCCAAAGTCATACATGGAATAACTGCATAACTACTATTCCACTTTCGTTTCATTTCACTACTTTTTCATGTCCAGAGATTCTTTGGTTACGATCACTAATAAATCTGTAAGCTCATGATTGTGTACTCATACTTACCCACTTCGTTATTGTGGCACATAAATCCATGCAACCTAGATGTCTATTATGGCATGGATGATACTTTGCAAATTATGTCTTTGTGTAGAAAATATCCACAAGAATTTTTGTTGATTGGGAATGTTGTTGATTCAGTGCACGCTCTTTCAATGAATCTCTAATTGTCTAACACCATTTTCGATGCCATCGATTTAAGCCCCAAGAAAAGTAGTAGTTCTTGTTTTTGTTTGCTAGTTTAGTCTGACAGTTTCCTTTCCTTGTGCAGCAATCCATTGTAAGATATTAGACGGAGAATATAATGTTTATGATAAAAATGGTTCTATATTTCTATTTAGTTCGGTAGTGGAAGATTTGTGTTCTAGAGATCATATATTTTAAATCTTATGGGATAAGGTATGTATGTCTTGTTTGTAGCAAGATCATTTGGTATCATGAGCTATAGATTATAAACTAACATCTCTCTTTTTCTTTCTTTTACTTTTGAAATCTTTCTCTCTTTTTCTCTAATTTGGAGGAGCTCAATTTATCACATGTTTATTCATTTCATTATCAAAATGTAGCATATCATATAATTGAAGAATCTATCATTTTCTTGGAACTTGATTTTAAAAATTAAATGGGTAGAATGCCCTAGCTTTAAACTCTCTTAGTGATGTTTTCCCACTTTAAATTGTGGCAACAAAAAGTATTTTTTTTTAATCATTTAATAATTTATTTTAATTTATAAGTTTTGGCTTTGTATCCTTGTTGAATCATGGCACTGGCAACAATTCTATGCCAATAGTTTTATCTGTACATTATATATGATAAGTTTTTATATCATGACATGTCTCTAGGGTTCATTGAAATGTAGTCTATATGTCCCATCCAAAGAATCGTATCTTTTGTATAGTTCACTTCAAAAAATTTAACCGCTTCCATTTATATCAAAGTTACACGTTATAATATTACAAGCCAATCTAAAAAGTCAAGTGAACAAATAATGATGTGTAATGTAATAGATAATGTTATTTTATGCCCAAGAATTAATTTATTTTACAACAAGAAACACTTCTAGCTTCTCTAGAAGAACTCCAATAAATATAGTTGATAGCATACTTATTTAAATTGTTGTTCAGTGAATAATAAATAAAACATTAGAGAATGCTTGAATAAAATTAGAAAGAAAGAGAGATTAACCAACTTAAGTAGTACACCAATTGTAACAAAATCTTTCTAATGAATAATAGTACATGTTGACTAACATTACATTTTTCATTTTCCTTCTAAATTCTTAGTTGTATTGTAAGTATAACCCAAACATTTGATTTTGCAATATTGTTGTTGTTCTATAAGTTCTAAGTGTCATAGTCATGTAAAATAAAACTTTTTCCTTTCTAACAATATTTATGCAAAACTCTAAGTCGTTACCATATTATAGAAATATATTGATCAATATGATACTACAAAACTATCTTAAGTATAAAAGACCTTGATTGATTTTTACAAGCATAAGCATCCTTGAGAATATTTTATCTAATATCATCATATAATGAAGGTAAGTGTTTGTCTATAACAAGATCCATGTAAAGGAGGAATCTTAAAATATTTAAGATTCACCATATATTCCTCAATATAAGGTGTAAAATCAACTAATCCCTAATAATCCTAAGATTAGTGTTAAAATCAACTTGGCCCCTTGTTTAGCTAGTTCTAGAAAATATTTCTCCTTCTCTTCTACAAGGAGAATTTCCATCATCTTGAGGAGACTCTTATTGGCTTTTGCAACATCTATGTCATTTCGGGTTATCTCTTCATCATCATTACCAAAAATTTCAAAATTGCTTGGGGCTTGATCATGATTCTAGTCATTTTGAGAGTGATAGTGATATTGTTGCTGGTTGTTTTGAGATTGATCATGACGTTGGTCATTTCGAGATTGATCACAATGTTGGTCATTTCAAGATTGATCATGAATTTTTTTGTATTTCCCCTCTTGGAATTGGAATGGGTCTCCCATCTTATTGGTGTGCGAGTGTGCAAAGTGCACAGACTTAGTATGAGCGTGTGTAGTATTATACTGAGAGGTTGTGGCAACAGATTTGATATGATCAATAGGATTGATAGGGTCAATAGGATCAAAAGGGTCGATAGTGTCAATAGGGTTGGTTCGAGAAAGTGACCTTTCAGAGTTTTGCTGATCTTGGAACAATGGGTTGTGTTGTTCTTGAAACAATAAGTTAGGCTATGTTTGAAATAACAAATTATGACACTCTTGGAACACTGGATATGAGGATTGAGGTGGGCTCTCTTTCGATGCACCCAACGAGGAGGAACGTGAGGATCCCTCACAACACTCAGATTGCGCGACAAGTTTGAAATGACCTATTCCTTGGTTGCGAGGTCTACCTCTACCTTTTATGGTACCACATAAGGGGAAAGTGTTGCCACTTCTAGTCGTAACAGTCATAGACAAAGATTAAGAAAGGAGGGAGGACTAAGGATTATGCTCAGAACTCTATCTCTGGGATAGAAAAAAAAGGATGATAAAAGTGAGATGCACTCGGCATGAATCATCGAGAGTAAGGCTAGAACAACCAAGATGTGACTATCGCATCACAAGGTACAAGAACATAGTAGGATAGGACAGAAAATGGAGAGACAATGTGAGTTTAAGCGGTAAGAGGTAATAGGACAGATAATAGAGAGACAATGTGAGTTTAAGTGGTAAGCGGTAATAGGACAAACAATAGAGAGACAATGTGAGTTTAAGTGGTAAGTGGTAATAGGACAAACAATAGAGAGACAATGTGAGTTTAAGAGGTAATCAGATTTTAAGACACATCGTGAACTGTTCTCTGGCATAATTTCAAGTTTTCAGACAGTTTGAATCAGTAAATCTCAGGTTGAATGTTGAAACCAATCATTTACAAGCATAAAGTTTGTGCCAAGAAATAGTGACGCAATCAGTAGTCGCAAACAGTTCTACCGAGGAAAAAGAAACTTGGAAGAATCATGGGAGTCTATGACAAGTTTGATCACGTTGGATAGTTTAAGACTTAAAAAAATCACTCAATTATCCCTACAAAAAAATGGTAGAGAAGACAAAATTCGTGCCCCACAACTTATGTGCATGCGTTCACCTCACACAGCCATGTCACCCCCTAGAGGGCACCTGTGTTTTTGGTGTTTCCAAGGACTCAATAATATATGTTCAAAGGTTACCCTTGAAGCAGGGGCCAGTTTCATATACCACCTTCAAACATCCAAGTGCATGCGTATGGTGAGAATCTAGGGGGGATATTCTTCCCCCTCCCTGCACAAATATTATGTCTCCTTTCGAAAGTGATCTAGGTAGGTGAATAAGTAAATGAGTTTTTAGTGGGCTTTCATTCACACTAACCTTTAGTGCCCCCGATATAGGGTTGAGGCCTTGCAGCCACACCAACACCTGAAAGTCATACACCCCCACAAGAAGGGCTAGGAGTGGCACCGCTTAGTACAATAGACAGAGCTTCCTCAAGATGATAGTCATAATCAAGAGAAAGAAGTTAACATGGCTTTGGAATCTTTAGACTCAAAAAAGCTACTTTATTATAGTGAGGTGGAATCACCAGCAATAGGTGTGTACTCACTTGGGTCATTCCCGGAGGTTCAACTTTTGGCAGGCCCTCTAAAGGTGACACAGACTTTGGCTTGGATCCAAGGGTCATATTTTCTAATTCTCTCAAAGAGAGAAGAGCATACTTCTCTACCTCTTCACCTTATCCAAACACAAAAGACATGTCTATCAACCAGCTAACTCCTCTTCAACCAATCCACAAGCTTTTGGGTTTCTGGTTCTCTCAAAGAGAGAAGAGCATAATCCCCTAAAAAATGGATGTGCTAAAGATTTGTTACCTTTCCTTGCTTCCCCAAGTATCTATCATGCTAGCAAAATCTAGGTCTTAGATTCATTCATGGGCATCACTTCCATGTAATGAAGAGCCTATTACCCTATCCTACTATCAAGACCCTTAAGAAATCTTCACAAGGCCCTAATTAAACTATGTGAATAAAGCAATAAACAAGCACAATGTTTTTAAATGTCTTTGAAAACCATCTTGCAAGTAAACCGCCAATAAGTTATGTCTTCGTCAAGCATCTTGCACCCCACTGTTATGCTGTAGCAGAAAATAGAGATATGAAAATCACAAAAAATGATAAATATCAAAAAATAGTAATAGTAAATTGCAGAAAATTGGAAAAATGTTAAAAATTGATGGCAAGACTTGCGTGAGGAAGTACAAAGCTCCATGCGAGAAAATGTAGGAACCTACGCGAGATAGTGCTTTTTTCACACGAGAAAGTGCTAATGAAGGCACAACTTCGTGTAGCATAGTGGGAATCTTCACGTGACATTTTCGTACATAGTCGTACGACCGTACGGATAGAGTATTAAATGCTGACAGAAAATCCAAAAAGAATGAGGCTAGAAATGAATTTTCTGCCCCACAGTGGGCAACAAAATGTTTACAACTGAACGTGGACCTTGGATTCAGCGATAGACTTCAACATGGTCATTGCTCATAAGCTAATTATGAAAATGAATATGAATTATTCACTTCGCAAACATACATGAATCGACCTGTCGCCTCCTATTTAGATGGGGTTTTGAGTCACTCTCAGAATTGAGAGCCCAACAACCATAGACCAAGCTCTAAAATGGAGGATTTAAATGCTAAGAAAATGATTGCAATTGAAGTTAATCTAAGAATGATAGTACAAATTAAGCTACAAACTTATAAGAAAGATGAGTATTATTCTAAGAGCATGATAAAACAAACTAAATTAAGAATTGAAATTGCATCATAATCTAAGAATGAAATTAATCTAATGTGAAAAATGGAAAGCTTTGAGAATGCAAAAGTGAGACAACAATTCGCTATAGTTTTGATACTAAAAAATTGGCCTCCCCAAATGAGGAATGAGAGGGTCATAATATAGAAGAGCCCGGGTGGAGACTAAAGAGTTTCTTCCAAAGAAATGGCCGACTCTTCATCTCCTTGGTGGGAGGTGAAAAAAATTGGAGGAATTATCTAATTAATTAAATGAAATATTGCCACATAGGTGGCTTTTTGAATTATTTGAATAATTAAATTCAAAGGAGGATATTTCACTTAAATAACTAAATAATTCTTTAATTCCTTTTGATGTGTATTAGCTAAAGGGGGTGGAATTAATTTAATAAAAGAACTAGGACTTTGTAATTAAATTAATTAATCATAGGGATTATTTAGCCAATAAATGTTGATATTTAGGAATTAAATATAGTATTTGATTAATACAACTTCGAGGTTTACTGCATTTGACACCAAGTCAAATAAAGTCAATTAGGGGACAAAATTTCCTAGTACAATAGGACTTTGACGATGTAGAAATTTGAAGAAATCCACCAAAATTGATTAGAATTGCAGGGTGCCAATTTTGGGGTATTACAAGAGCTAGTGTTGTGACCCTAGATTGGTCATATCAATGGATTGGAGCATAGTATTGTTCCTAGTTGAAGGGACCTTTAAAAGACATTGAGATTCTTTGGAAGAATCTTGGAACTCACCACTCCACTTACATCAAAGTGGTATCAGAGCTCAGAAGATTCTGAGCGTGTAGAACGCAATCTACACCAGGTATGAGCATTGTGGGTTCTTGTGATGAAATTCATGGTTGCAAGTTGAGCCATCCAAGCTGCAGAAGGACAAAGGTGTTCTTCATGTGTGAAGATCTCAATAGGGGTCTTGATACTGTCTCTAGCAAGATAAAGCTGGATAGAAGGTGCAATGAGAGCAACCGCTAAGAGAAGGGTGAGAAGCATCTTCCAGAATCTTGTGTGGGTAAGATGGCAGTACGATGGTGGTGTGAAGTAGTAGCATGAAGAGTGGTGGACAACAATCATCATAAACTCCATTGATAGGAGTCATGTGAAAGCAACAGAGGAAGCAACATAAGCATTAACCTAGTGATGTAGCCAAAGAGGCAAAAATTTGTTTGCAGAACTCTCACAACGCATTTCCATGGGACATGGAAATATTTTAAGCCCTAGAGTATGGTGCAGAGGCACCTTGACTTTTGAGCATCATGCCAAGTTGCATAATATTGATATGCTTATGTTATTTAGGATTTTGTGGAACCATGTCAATAAATGGTTAATTTGCTTAAAATTGTACTGATGTATTTAAAATGGCATTATGTAATCAAGGGGGTGGACTATTTTACAACTACCCTAGAATCTCTATTAAGATACAACATTGTAACTGAATAGACACACAAAGGGCATGGAAAGTGGACGGTTTCAACTGTCCAATATGATCTTTAATAGACATCTTTATGTAATTAAGAAATAGAGGATATAAAGAGATTACGGGGAATAGAGGAGAGGATTAGGAGAGAGAATCCCAAACGGCTCTCTGGCCACAGCCAAAGAGCCATGCACTTGTAATTTTTAAGTTAATGCTAAGGAAGTTATGAGTAACGAAAAAAGGAATGCATTCTTTGCATGATTTATTGTGTTGTTTCTCCTGTAACAGTCACCTTTTCAAGGATTTGTATCCATCTAAATGTTTGTGCTTTGGAAGTTTATTGTTTAGGAATGAGATTAGTATGAATTAAGTTCATTTTTTTTGGAATGATGGCATTTGGTTAAGAAATAAGGGAGTTATCTGTGTTTTGTTCTTGACTGACATAGACAAAAATAGTCTTAGTGCGGGGGGCCCTATCTCCCTAATGCACTATTGGATTTTTATGAGCTTTGGATATGTTTTGATAAACCTAATTACGCCCCTCCTCACTAGAGCGATCAAATATTTTTTATCTGGTTCAAAAGTTATGAATAGGTCTGTATGTGGGTCTATCCAGAATGGTAGAGTTGAAATCCATGTTTTAAAGATTGATTAGTTATTTATTATATGTTGTTCAATGACAGTGACTGCGTATGTGTAGGCCTATGAAGGAATTTGAATTTTTCTAAGCACTTGAATGGTGTGAAGTGAAGTGGAGGTGAGAGCTAGTGTTGTGACCCTAGATTGGTCATATCAATGGATTGGAGCATAGTATTGTTCCTCGTTGAAGGCACTTTTGAAAGACATTGAGATTCTTTGGAAGAATCTTGGAACTCACCATGTTCCACTTACATCAATTAATTTTATTATCTGGCTTTTATTATTGACCATTGGCTCTCCTTTTCCCTCTTGACATTTCATTTAATTATTGCATCTATTTACTTTTTGAGTCAGATTTCTATTTAATGGGCTTTCTTCTTCCTTTTTGGGTTAACCACAATTCGATTATCCTCATTGTAATAAACATTTTCATACTTGTTTTTCAAACATTATTAGTATAATTTCCATATCAAGAAAACCATTAATTGGATAAGAAAGAAGAAGAATGGAGCACTCTATTGAGTTTGCATGGAGTAATTTAAGCTTTTTGTTATTTTATGCAAATTTATGTAATAGCTTCATTTTAGTGATTAGGGATAGTTTGAATATGATTTTAATTGCTTTTCATGGTTGAGCTTTTCATATTTTTATACTAACAATTTTTCTAATTTGTAGAAGCAATCATATAGTATGCCTTAGTAATGTAAGTAACAGTGTCATAATAATGCTATGGTTTGATGATGCACTATGCAATGCATATATCTAATGAACAAGCTTTTGATGCATGCTAGATTATTCAAAATGAATTAATGTTTTTCTTTTTAATAAAATATACTAGTTTACAAATTTGAATATCAACAATCAAGTTGGAAAATAAATGCTAATCAAGGAAAGAGGGCTTTTTGAGATCAATTTTCAATCCAAGTAAGGAAGGGTAAAATTGTATAGATCAAAGTCTAGACTCTTAGAATGACAAAAACTATGTTTTTAATAAAGACTCATTTTATTTACTATTTTAATGCAAAAATGTACCTTAAACCAAAATATGATTTTTAACTTTATACTTATAAACATTTTAATCTTCATAATTATCTTTAAAATCTTATGATCTCATTTCATTTCATAATTAAAATTAATTCTAATATTTTATAAATAAAAAAAATTAATAGGTGAAATCATATTATTAGACTCATAACCATTATCTTAATTTTCTCAATATTATATACGATCATGCCATATCTAAACTATAAGAAACTAAAAGGAAATATGAAGTCTCGCTTGTATCTATAAACATAAAAATAAAAGTGTCATAATCATATATTTAGAAAAATGACACTTGTTCAATAGTTTTATACAGATATATATACATATACATATACATATACATATACATATACATATACATATACATATACATATACAAATACATATACATATAATAAGTGATGAGAAATATAAAGAAAAATATTTGGAGAGTGATATCTATTCAAATATTATAGGAATTTTTAAGTTGTACACATGGTTAATAGTTTGATTATTATCTAGTAGGAAACTTTAATGTAAAAAGATGTTGAATAATAAGAAATTATCTAATATAATTTCAAATGTTGGTACTATAAAGTTCACTACTCCATCTACGAAAACTTTACAATTTGCATATATACATACTTGTAAAACGGTTTCTTATAGACTATAAATCTTCCTAATGTCTATGCTCTATCCCAAGTTTCCCTTGTACATAAAATCTAAAATGAGAAAACAATACAATAATAAAAAAATGTGATGATTGAAAGAAGTTAATATGGCCATCAAAATCAGGTCCAATCTAATGCTCTAGCAGCTAGTAGCTACCTCATGATGACCTAATTGACCTCGTGACAATTGAGCGACTTAACCACCAATGGATTTGAAATGCATAGAAATTGTTACCCCAAGAATGATCTTGATGGTAGAGAACTTCTACTATGCAAAGAGAGGTCACAAATTCAAATCTTGTAGTAGGTAGGATATGTACACATTTTATTTGAAGCACAATTAAATGCTTCCTCTATATTAGAAACTAAAGGATGAAACTATGATATTGCTAACAAGATTCAACTATTTAGTTTTTGAGTCAAACTCATTGACCCATCTCTCATGAGAATAGATAGAACATTTAGCACTCATTGCATCTAGGTGAGCTAAAAGGGCTCTATAATGAATGATTAAAAATCACAATACTTGTTGAAGGTTTTGCAATTGAGTTAGTAAGCTAGGGGGACTTAACCGCAGTGAAAACTCCCTAGTTAAGTGCGCTTGAGCTGGAGTCGTGTTGGGATGGATGACCTCTTAATACTTCATTGCTATGAATATCACCTAGATGTAATGAGTGCTAAGTGTTCTATTCATTCTCATAAATGTATTTCATAATTTAACTTGCTACGAAAAATATTAACTACTTGTCAACGAAGAAACTTTCCCTTCTATCAATATATATTTGAATAATAAAGATTTTTCACTACATAAAATTTTAGTATGCTAGTCGTATTTCCCACAAGGTCCATTACTTGGCATGCCCTCAAAGTTCGTGAAATTCAATTCAAATCCCTTTTCGCACTCAGATTTTAATTCCAAGTCAGAAATCAGAGTGAATGTGTTGCTACAAAAGGCCTGCGGGACATACTAGTTGAAGGGTAGCGTCTACCATTCCTTCTGCTTTGCTAACTACCAGTCCATTGTCTTTCGACTGCAATTCCTATATACCCTTAGTTTTGATTGTATTTTGTCGTTCAAAATTTTCAGCCACGGAAAATGGTGGAAACCAGCGGTACGGGCCTTTAGGGGTTGCTTGTGACATTGGCCGTATAAAGCACAATTCTTAGGCTCTTTCTAAGTTAGATCTTGTTGTGTAAATTGAGTATTGTAGCATGAAATAGGCTCTCTTTCTTATTATGTATTATAATAATTTTCAAACTTTATAAAGGTATTGTATCAACTCTTTTATCAATTAAAATTAAGTTTCGACCTTTTCTATAATGTCTTATTGTGCAAGTTTGTTTTAGATGATTGATACGATTATGTGCTTGTTTTTTTTTTCTCATCTTCGTTGTCTTTATATAGAAAGATGCTTATTTTTCAGGTCACAACTTGTGTTGACCAACTAAGGATAGAGTATAGGTTGTGGTTTTTTTTCTAGCTCCTTTTTAACATCGTCCTTATTATTTTAAACCCGGTTATGAATCAATTTTAGAAAAAACACCTCTAAAATTCTAAATTGTGTATGTCTAAAAACTTGAAAAGATGAGTTCAAAATAACAATATAGGTTTTGAAAGCTCATTTGGTACATTAGAGAAGTAGTTAGAGGTTTATTTCAAGCTATCTCTTTCCCCTTTCCTTGGTGAGTTGGTAGTTTAGTTAAGTTTTAAGGGATATCTAAGTTAATTAGAACTCTCTGTAGGTCCATTCTCACTAGAGCTTATCCTCAACCTAAGAATGATCCCACATTTGAATAGGTTGTTGATTTAATAGATCAACAAGAGTGTAAACTTCGTGGATACACACTTGTTTCACAAGACCATTTTAAATACATGGGGTATCTAACATGGCTTTTTTGTTAGGACCCTTATTTGTGCATTTTGCTCTCTTCCTTTTCCCTTTCTAAGTTGCATTTAAGAGGAGTTTTGATCTGAAAATGGTATGTTTCCTAATGAAATCATCATCTAGGTCTTATTTGGACCTAGTTAAGCTTACTTAGGGACATTTCTATTGTATATGTTACATATGCATTTTTTTATTCGTGGTGTATCATATATATAACCACCCGTTTCTCTCATATGATCATCCATTCCAATATTTTCTCATGGATTATATCCTTTGATAGTACACAATTTATTCTCTCATATTGTTATTTGTTTTGCTTTCCATTATACTTTCTCAATCTCGGGTGGTTTCCTCGATAGTCAAATCATATGCATCATCCAATCTATTTTAATTTTTTTAATCCCTTTTACTAGTCATTGCAATCCCATGAAACCCACATTTAATGGGACATATTCTTATGTTATGGTATTTAATTCATTCATTATGCACTTAAACGCACAAGGAATGCCAAAATGCAAGATGAATCATTAGATCTTGGTTCAATTCTAAGAGGTAGTAAAGGAATTGAATTTGCATCACTATCATAGAGGCCATATGCGTGTTTGTGAATGTTATCTTAAATCTTTTCTTATTTTGGTCAATTCAATTGACTAAAGGGCTTGACTAAGGAGAACCCATTCACCTATTGATTTGGTGAGTTCTTAATGTTGTATATGGACACCACCTTGATTTCTAAGATATCCAATATGAAAGGAAAAATATATTTTCAAGCGTACTTTTTTGTCCAATTAGTTTTATGTGGCTGAGTTCAATTTTACACATCAAGATCAAGTTCATAAGAAGTGCGATTTATTGGATATGGCACGAGATCGATCTACACAATTTTTGTGCTAGTTTAGACATTAATCTTTATTTATCAAATCTAGACAATTAATTTTATAATAGTGATTAATTAGTTCAAAATATTATCCATAATACTTATCAATCATCAATCCTAGACTATAAACTCATTTCTTCATAATTAATTCTCACATTCATTTTTTATTTTAGTGTCTAGATTATTTACTTACTAATTAATTACATTTATTTGAAAAATAACCTAAACCAATTAAGATAAGGAAAATATTTAAATATTTTATATTTCTAACTCATCCACTATAATCTATAAATAAATTGATATATACTTATACATAATAGTTCAAAATGATAATCCTAGAAAATAAATAATACCGCTTAAATGTTGAAAAGTTATATTTAAATATTTTATATATTTCTGACTCATCCACTATAATCTATAAATAAATTGATATGGATACTTATACATAATGGTTCAAAAAGATAATCCTAGAAAATAAATAATACCTCTTAAATGTTGAAAAGTTATATTTTGTAGTATATTTCAATAATATATAATTTTATATTTCTTTGTTAATGTATAGTATTTGAATCTTTTTTATTTGTAATATTCATAATTACTTTACACATATAATTTTCCTTTGTTAATCTATAATGCTTAAATCTTTGTACGTATACGTACATACAAACATACAATTATTTTTATATAACTTATACTTTCATTCCATACATGTATACCTATCTATGTATGATATTGACCAAAGTATTAGTCAGTTTAGGTTGAGCTCCATTAACCAAACAGCTTCCCACAATCAATCATACACTATTGTGTTAACCAATGTGTCATAGTTGAATATAACACTCTTCAAATTGCTTCTACATTGGATTGTGTAAGTGTTTTCTTCTTATGCTTCTATCATTCATTCTGATGATGGATCACAATGTGATCTGGAATATTTATTCAAAAACACTACCACAATCAAATATAGAAACAATTTGAAGATTATTTATAAATTGTAGAAATCTACTCACTCTTATGAATATAACACTATACAATCACAAGCTCACATAATGAATTGTACATCATTCCTGCTCCTTCAAACAGATGTTTATACAGATAACGTCTTTCATATCCAGCTATGATTCGTGATTTACCAAACCCAACATACCCAACAAACTCATGAAAACTTGAGAGGATGTTCTGCTGAATTTTCTAAGTTGATTGAATTTGAACGGATCCCAATACTCTGCACAACTACAATATGACATGGGAAGACTGAGATTTTTGTGATGTGAAAGGGTGTGAGAGAGAATCCTTTGGGAGTAGCAAAGGCTGAAAGAAAGCAACCCATATTTCATCAGTGCTGTCATTTTCATAGCCATACAGAATGATTGCTCAACTACCATTCCACTCAATCTCATTCACTACATTTTGGTCCACATAGATTCTTTGGTTACGATCACTGATAAATCTGTAAGCTCGTGACATACTTACCCTCTTCGTTATTGCGGCACGAAAATCCATGCAACATAGATGTCTATTGCATGGCTGGTACTTCGCAAATTACGTCTTTGTGTAGAAAATACCCAGAGGAATTTCTGTTGATTGGGAATGGTGTTGATTCAGTGCACGCTCTTTCAGCGAGTCTTTAATTGTCTAACACCATCTCCGATGTCATGGATTTGCCAGTTTAGTCTGACAGTTTCCTTTCCTTTTGCAGCAATCCATTCTAAGATATTAGAGGGAGAATATCATGTTTATGATAAAAATGGTTCTAAATTTCTAGATAGTTTAGTAGTGTCTTGTTTGTAGCAAGATTGTTTGGTATCATAGTTTATAGACTACAAAATAAAATTTTTTGTTTTCTTTTTATGTTTTCTTGTAGCATTCTGATGATGGATTACGGAGTGTGATCTGAAATGTTGATGGTTAAAAATATTATATAATTGAACCGAGAAACTCTGACACATTCATATGAATTGTGAAAATCTAATGACTTTGATCTCTTTATTTCTTTCTTTTATCTTTGAAATCTTTCTCTCCTTTTTAAAATTTTTTTGGAGGAGCTTGATTTACGACATGTTTATTGATTTCATTATCAAAATGTAGCACATCATATCATTGAGGAATCTATCCTTTTCTTGGAACTTGATTTTAAAAATTAAATGGGTAGCATGCCCTAGCTTTAAACTCTCTTAGTGATGTTTGTCCACTTTAAATTGCGGCAAAAAAGTATATTTTTTTATCATTTAATAATTTATTTTAATTCATAAGTTTTGGCTTGTTATCCTTATTGAATCATGACACTGGCAACAATTCTATGCTAATATTTTTATCTTTACATTATATAGGATAGGTTTTTATTTCATGACATGGCTCTAGGGTTCATTGAAATGTAGTCTATATGTCCCATCCAAAGAATTGTATGTTTTGTATAGTTCACTTCAAAAAATTTAATCGCTTCCATTTATATCAAAGTTACACGTTATAAACTTACGAGGAAAGCTAAAAAGTCAAGTGAACAAATAATTATTGTGTAATGTAATATATAATGTTATTTTATGCCCAAGAATCAATTTATTTCACAACAAGAAACACTTCTAGCTTCTCTAGAAGAACTCCAATAAATATAGTTGATAGCATACTTATTTAAATTGTTGCTCAATGGATAATAAATAAAACATTAGAGAATGTGTGAATAAAATTAGAAAGAAATATTTATTAACCAACTTAAGTAGTATAAAAAATGTAACACAATCTTTCTAATGAAAAATGATACATGTTGACTAACATTACATTTTTTCATTTTCCTTTTAAATTCTTAGTTGTATTGTAAGTATAACCCAAACATTGTGTTATGCAATATTGTTGTGGTTCCATAGGTTCTAAATACTATAGTCCTATAAAACCAGACATTTTCCTTTATAACAATATTTATGAAAATTTTAAAATCCTTACCATATTATGGAAATACATTGATCAATATAATACTACAAAACCATAAGTATAAAAAAACATGATCAATTTTTACAAGCATAAGAATCCTTGAGAATATTTCATCTAGTATCATCATGTAATGATGAAGGTAAGTGTCCATCTATAGAAAGACCCTTGTCAAAACACATGCCAACATGCCTAGCCCTTTTTTTAACTCATTTTTGTGTTCAATATGTTTTTACATTTCCTATTTTAGGTGCCGGACTCGTGGAGGCTATAACTTTTGAACTAGGTGTTTAATTGACGAACCGTTTGAAGTACCATTTAAATATTACAATGTGTTCTATCACCTTGTAATTAGTACATCAATTACAAACATTTTTGGACTGTTTTGGATCATCTAAAGCCTTCAAATTGAATTCATAAAATTTTGTTGGCAACTTGAAAACTTTATTATCTTCAAATTGCACATGATCTTACAACACAAATTTATCAGGATGCTTGTCTAGCCCATTCGAATCTTTCAAGAAAGTTTAGAGAAAATTTGTGCTTAAAAGAAACTAACTCTAAATAGTAACTATATGTAAATGCAATGTCAAGACACGATTTCCTAACATGTTTGTGCTTGAGAAAATAGTCATTTAAGAGTCATAAACTACCCTTTTTAAGTAATGCAATATTCTTGAATTGTCTAACCCAATTGTCTTAGGTAGTATTTGTGCTTGAAAATATG
Source organism: Chamaecyparis obtusa (assembly GCA_027943335.1). NCBI lineage: Eukaryota > Viridiplantae > Streptophyta > Pinopsida > Cupressales > Cupressaceae > Chamaecyparis > Chamaecyparis obtusa. The sequence goes on along the minus strand of BSBK01000137.1, from coordinate 560,600 downwards.
CTTGGAACTATGATTTTACTTCTTATGTACTCAAACCCTTGTCCCAAAACCTATTATTTTTATTCTCTTGAGTAGACTACCACCCCTTAATAATATGAGTGCTTATACATTATTAGAAATGATCTTCTATGACCCATGGTTGTCCTTTAGGTCTCATTCATCTCACAAAAAGACCATTAAAACCACCTTAGTTTATGCCACTATCTTTTACAAACTATTCATGATAATTGTGGTATGTCTTCTTGATATTGAAATAGTCATGTAACCCTTGGAAAATGACACTTCCTACTATTGTATTTACTGAATGACATGATAATAAGTGGATATTTAGGATGGAAAGAAAAATTATTTACTTCGTAATTTTATTTTCATTGAGTTTTTCTCCTTGGTTCTTAAACTAACCATCTTTGCTTTCCATAATTTTGTTTCTTTGTTCACATAATCATATGAGTTTTAAGAGTCACAAAATTATCTTCTGCACAAATTTGTGCAATCCATTTGACCTCTAGAGTTATTGAATATATCCTTTATATTTTTATAAAGTCATGACCCAAATATCCATATCTATCTCCAACCTAAAGATGACCTTGTTACTATTTTCTTTTTTTTTGCTCATGACATTGATGAATTTCAAAGGATTATCTTCACCTTTAAGATCTTCCAACCATAATAATAAGTATCTCAATAAAATTATAAATCATCTAAATTATAACAGAAGGGTTTTAATAATACCTATTGATTCTTCTAGGTAGGGTTGTTGCATTGCCAAAATGTATAATTACATTTAAGAAACTTGAAATTTGGATTGTATTGAACCTACATGAACTTGGTGTGATCATTATTGTTTATGTTAACTTCTCTAGAATTGAGACCATATAGCTACCACTATAGTTATGAAGCTAATACATAATAAAAAAAACCATGCAGTGTATAAATAGGATAACATCTTGACCCTAAAGTCAACATAATGAATATGATCAACTCTTAGTAATATACACAATGTGATCTAGATAAATTTTGGAATGTCAATTATAAATATCCCACCCCTAAACTATATATGGTTCCTAACAGGGTGCCTACAAGAAGTTGAGTCCCACTTTTGGCCAAAAAGTTGAAGTGTTTTCTCTATTTTTCAAAATTTTTGTCAATTGATGTCCAAATTTGAAGCACTTAAAGATTGAATCTTGAAAAAATTCAGTAATATAAAATTTAGTGCTCGGAGTCTAGTTTTCAAATATGTAATTTATTTCAATATCGACATGGTATAAATTGAATTTTAGTATGCATGTACGGACACCCTTTTTTGAAGTAAATGAATGTATTTTTGTGAATCCTTTTGGGAAAAGGTACCTAAAACACTAAAGATTGGTTAGAATATTTTATCTTTTTTTTTTTAAGGAATACTTTTTTTAATTAATTTTTAATTGACTATAAAGTACATTTTTGAAACCTTTGGTGTACGAACACCATAATTTGATGATAAATTCACTTTTTTTTTTAATTTGAAGGAAATTCTATGTAGATTGGTCTCATATAACTCATTTTTCAAAAAATGTAAAATTAAAAAAGTTATTAAAGTTTTAGTTAACCTTGGTATTTCAAGTTTAGGTACCACGTTGGCTTAATAAATATTGTATAAATATTAAAATTTATCATATCACTATAGAATTTATATTTTTATAATCTGCACAATAAGAGCTAAAATGGGTTTTTGTTTTATCAAAAAATTCATTCAGGAAGGTGTCTAAAAAATTATGGCAAGGCAAAAATTTTATTTTGTAATGCCTTAGCCATTTCTTTGCAGGGTCAAGCATAGGCTTGGTCCCACCAAGCCTGTCCTGAAGCAAAACCCAAGCCAATAGGTAAGGTTACCGCTCATAGATTTACAAAACGGGCGTGCCCATTTTTTTAAATTCACAAAATGGGCACCCATTTTGTGAAACTACAAAACGGGTGCCCATTTCGTAAAGAGCCATTGTAATTAAAAAAGCAAGACTGTGGGCCTGATCTAATGATTGACAAATTTTCAATCTTTTTTGTATAGATCCATAGTAGACAAAGAGAATATTTCTGTCAACATTTTGTATTTTTATCTTATTTTGGATTTGACATTCAAAAAAGATTGTTTGAACTCAAATTTTGGTGAAAAAATAGGATCAAACTGATGTAGAAAGAGGTCAACGAAGGTTCTAACATCTAAGGAGGTTACAGAAAATAGAGAGGAGGCAAAATGACAATGAGAAAGAAGAGAAAGACTTCAAAACCTGAATAATGTTGCAGCATCAAGGTCAACAATTGTTTCAGAAGAGGAGGAAAATGAAGACACCATAATGGATGCAGAGGTTGAAGAAGAAAAATCAGGTGCATCTTCTAATATAGTATTGGATACAGGTATGTCTTCACATCCAAATGTTACAACTTATTCTGATAAAGATGTTCATGATTTGGTAGAAGCAGGTTACAATAAAAATAATTTAAATTTTATTCCTGAAAATAGATTAACAAATTTAATTGCATGTGAAATTTCAAAAATTAGTAATGTTAATCATAATGATAAAGGAACTGAAAGTCAAACCCCAATTGAAATTGAAAATCAAACACCAATTTAGATTGAAATTAGCAATGTAAATGTAGACATAGAAACACCAATTGAGAAAGAAACTCATTTGAATGATAATGAAATAAATGAACAATTTCAAATAAAAATTGATGTGCTAGACTATCTGCATGGTTTGTTTCATCGAGATAGATTGGACACATGCGAGTAGATTGTTTACACAATTTTTTTATACTAAGAAATTTGGGTTTCAATGTCAATTAATGTTACAATTAATTAAAATGTCTAAAATGCGAAAAGTGATGAAGAGGTTAGGCATTTATGTGAAAACTAAGAAGAAGGATGAGTCTCTAAAACAAGTTGTATCAACTGTTGCTAGTGCCTTTGACACAATTGGAAATAAAAGTCATTCTAAAGATAGTAATGTGACACGATGAGAAATAACAATAAATTTAGTAAATAAAACTACTACTGATAAAAGAATGATTTCAAACAGAAGTGGATATCTTAATATTCATTGTAAAACTTTAACAAGAGCTATAAAGAGAAGAGTTAACTTTGAAAGTGATCTGGCAAACCATTTATAGACCTTCAGTGGTAGACTCCCGAGGTCTGACATGAAACTTACTGGTGAAGTCAAAATTTTGATTGAAAATTTTTGGCATGATAATACAAGAGTATCCCCTAATGCCAGAGATGTTATTAAATTAAGAGTCAGTTCAAAAGTTCATGATCCATATCCAAAACACCTTTTAGAGATGACTCAAACAGAATTGTATAAAAAATTTGTGGATGATAAGGTGTTAACTATTAGTATTAGTCAAAGATTTTTTTTAAAATGTAAACCATGGTATGTAAGGATTAACAAAGAAAGAATCACCTGTTGTTGCAAAACCCATGTTCAGTTTCATTATCATTATGATATTTTTTGATCTATACGTTCTACTATGCATACTAATGAAATGTTGTAGGAATATGGTATAAATATACCACCTCAAACTGTAAAGGAGTTTATATCAAATTTATTTTGTAACCCACCTAATGAGCAATTTTATCTTTTGAATGCATGTGTTTTTGGTGTATGTGATGTATGTGGCAATCTTACATTATTAGATGAATGTTTGCATGAAAATATTTCATTTGATTTTGGACAACAATTAGTTGGTGTACAAAGATTTAAAACTGTTGAGTATCCATTGAAGGATGAAAAAGTTGGAAAATGGTGTGACCTAATAACTGAAAAGCTAAGTGTTAATGCTTTTATGAATGAATTCAAGAGTAAGGTTGTACCTAAATATGTGAAACACTCTCACAATTATAGATGGCTTGATGGACAATTTCACATATGTAAGAATACATTTCAATTGGTAGTATACTATCATTTGTTGACTTTGCAGAGAACTACATGCTTGCACCACAAGATGAGATCCAACCACAATATTATAATTTAGTGCAAGTGACAATTTTTATTCATATTATCTATAGACATGCACCTAATAGTACAGAAGAGGATCAAAAAATATTGAAAGAATACCATTTTTATATGAGTGATAATAAGTTAAACTCATCGGAGTTTGTCTAGTATTTCTTTAAGACCTTTTATGAAAATTTAAAGGAGAGAGAAATTTATATAACACAACATCTAATATGGTCAAATAATTGCACAGGACAATTCAAGAATGCTAGAATATTTTCTTGGTTGAGTAGGATGCACAAGAAAATAAATATCCAACATATCTGAAGTTTTTTTGAGGCTAGACACGGGAAGGGGGAACATGATGGTGCCAGTGCATGTGTTAAGAGATCCCTTTGTAGAGAGCAACTCAAATGTGAGGAAAAATCAAATTTTAAAGATGCACGTGCAATTGTTGAATGGTGTAAAACAAGTTTGTCTACAGGATCAAGTCAGAACTCTATAGTCAAACATTTTTTCTAGCTAGTTGAAGAGAAGAATATTTCTTTCAAGATATGATTGTAATAAAATCATAGGATCGACAAAATGGAATTTATTTAGGAGTTCTAATTCTAACATTTGGACTATATGGACTAGGGAGCTTGCATGTTTTTGTCAATTTTGTGTTGTAGGTGAATGGGAAGAATGCGAGAATACAAAATGGGTTGAAGAATGGAAACAAAAATCCTTAACACCTAGTGAGAGACAAGATGAAGATGATATAATAAATGAAGACCTGGATCATGCCTTTGCATCAGAAGATTATGATCATGTTTCAGACCTCATACAACCTGGTAATTTAATTCAATTTATTGTAAAACTTTAAATTATATATTAGTTACATGTGTATGTCATATAATTTATGATTATATATATTTGAATTATAAACCTTTAAACAAGTTTTATTTACAGTGCATGTACTTAATTTTGTTTTGCAGGACATGTGTATGTTGTTGTTGCACCCGAGGATAATGAAGAGTAGATAGAGTATTGGTTAGCTTGATGTGTAGAACCTAAGAAAAAGTTGATATGTCATCAAGTAGATGATGATAATTTTCAGTATCCAATTGGGTCTATTGTGGTAGTTGGTACATGGCTACGCAAATACCTAACAAGAAGGAATGGTTTACCAACTTTTGAAGACTACCAATCAGAAAATAAGATTATGCACTATTCCCATTTGGTAGTGGCAACAAATATCAAATTGGAAAGATACAAAGGGAGACCTGCTAATAAAACATTATGGACACTTTCAATGGAAGATCATGAGGCAATCATAGACGCATTGTAGAAAATAGACGATGTTGATGGTACATTAGGTTGAATCAAATCTATACATGTAAGTTTTTGTTCAATTGTCATATCTTTATATGTTTTCTACATGTCTTCTTTGAAGTGTCATAATTTATAATTTAGAGATATAGATTTGAAATTTAAATTTAAATTAACTTTAAATGAGCTTGTATAAATTCTAACATTTCAACATGTTTATTTTTATTATGCGGGATGTTTGGAAGAACATAAACATGAACTATTATAGACGCATTGCAGAAAAGAGAGGATGCTGATGGTACATTAGGTTGAATCAAATTTATACATGTAAGTTTTTGTTCAATTGTCATATTTTTATATGTTTTCTACATGTCTTCTTTGAAGTGTCATAATTTATAATTTAGAGATATAGATTTGAAATTTAAATTTAAATTTGCTTTAAATGAACTTGTATAAATTCTAACATTTCAACATGTTTATTTTTATGATGCAAGATGTCTGGAAGAACATAGACATGAACTATTATAGACGCATTGCAGAAAAGAGAGGATGCTGATGGGACATTAGGTTGAATCAAATTTATACATGTAAGTTTTTGTTCAATTGTCATATTTTCATATGTTTTCTACATGTCTTCTTTGAAGTGTCATAATTTATAATTTAGAGATATAGATTTGAAATTTAAATTAAAATTAACTTTAAATGAACTTGTACAAATTCTAACATTCCAACATGTTTATTTTTATGATGCAAGATGTCTGGAAGAACATAGACATGAACTATTTATGTAGTACAATGCACTCTTGTATTCATACAATTTTGGCATTGTAATTTAAGTTCACGTGAACTCACTTTTATTCAATCAAATTTTGTTTTAAATATTTAAGTTAAATTCATAACTTTGTATTCACTTAATTTTTTTCTAAATATTAAACCATGCACATTCGTCAGATTATGTTCACTTAATAGATCTTATGATATATTTATTTGTGCATTCATAAATTCATTGTTCAAATTAAATAGATTTCATTGTTTAATAGTTATTAAGTTTAACTCATCCATATTGTTCTTGTCAATTACATGTATTAATAGATCTCATTGTTAGATAGATGGTTTTTTTTATAGTTAAGGAAAGTGTTCATATTACTTGTAATGTATCTAGATATTGTTCTTCTCAATTACACATGAATCAATAGATCTCATTATTATTTTTTTAAAGCCAAAGTGGACTAGCCACCATATTTATATTAATATAAACTGATTCAAGGACTCATCCATGGAAGAATCGGGAAGAAACCCAAGAATCATAGTCATATACATGGTAGGAAAATATATAGTTATTTACATTTGGTTTTTCTCATGAAAACCTCAAATCCATACTAGATGTTATAATAGCTCAAAGACCCACTAGTTGAGTAGATACAAAACGGAATCGAGCTACAAACAAAAAACCCAATAGACCCATGATAGACTCATTTGTATTACAATATAAACATCCAAAGGCACAAGACTAGTGCTCATCCATGGGAGAGGTTGAACGCTGCATGAAATCCCATGCTAGCTCCCAACTAGCTCGCAGAGCCATAGCAGGCACTGCATCCCATCCATCCAACAAAATTTGAGGTGCAGGGGGAGTGGTGGAAGAATGACTAGGAGAGAGGGGGACATTCAGGTCTAGTACTAGTTTAGAGGAACCGGGATGAAGCACCTTGGAAGATGAGATCAATAGCGGGGGCTGAACCAAAGGAAGCGGTGATAGAAGAAGATCCAACACTACATGCACTATTCTCCTGATCTTATCTGAGAGATCCTTCCCAAGAATAGGGGACACCATCTGCAAGTTGTTACTAATAATTCAATAGCCTCTTTTCTCCATCGCCCATTTAAAACAATCATATGCCATAAAATGCTCATGGCTTATCATAAGGTCATGGTGAGAAACTAGACCACTGACCAGCACCTTACTTGACCAAAATTCATACTTATGTAGTGCCGCCATAAGCCAAGTGCCTAAGATATATTGAGGATGAACTATTTTGTTAGCAATATAAACCACTAACTCAACCGATTGTAGCAGGTCCATTAAGTTGGATAGGAGGATTGATACTAGTTGCGATGGGAATACAACTAATTTTGTCCTTGGTGAGAGTACATTTTCACCAATAACCCAACAAACTGCCCTGTAATGAAGCATGGAATTCCAAATGAACACTTGTTCAAGCTCCGGGCCATCAATTCTGTTGGGGAACAGAAGCTCAGAGGAAAGTGGGGATATGGATACCCGATAGTTTCTGGGTAGGAGTTTGGCATGGAGATTACCACAGGTATCACAACAAGGAAACTCCATTTGCAATTTAAAACGTAGCTTAACAAATTAATACTCCAGCCCTAAGAGAAAACCCAAAAACCACAAAGCATTACTAAAGGGCAGGATATTTAAAAGCAACGAAAGAACATTTGCACTAAAGGGCAAGGTATTTGAAGGCAGTGAATGTGCATTCAGAATTCATGCCATTTATGGAAAATCTCCCATAATCTGTGCTTGAGGATGTAGTAGTATAGGGCTCATTATAAATCAAGGTGTGTGTCAGATAAGCCACACATATCCTCGATGTAAAAACATACAAAACTTACTGGAGTAGTGTACTTAGGCTGATCTGTGTATTAGCAATGACGACATATGAATGCAGGGTGGTGATTCAATTAGTACTCCTCAGATAACACATTCATTGTTAGATAGATCTCATTGTTAGATATATGGTTTTTTTAGGATATTGATAAATTTAATTACAATTGATATTAAAAATGATTTATTTTCCATAAGCTCATATATATAAATAACAACTCATGATTAAGATAAATAACATAACAAGTACTAAAATAATTTACATGTATCATAATGTCCATCATATCAACTCATGATATATACATACAATCACAAAACAAAGTCCTACTCTAAAAACAAGTTCAAGTACAATATATGATAACAAGTGGACTAGTATGTAATGCAAGTCCTACTCTAACAACAAGTAAAAATAATATGAAGAAGTCCAAATAATCATCATCATAATCTAAATAATATGACAACCGGTCATCATAACACAAGTCCAAATAATCATCATCATATAAAACAAGTCCAAATAGTCATCATAATATAACTCTACTCATCTAGCTGATCTACAGTCCTCTTCACTCCACGTGAAGAGGACTATGATGCATCAACATGCTCTGTATGGTCCTCAATAGTACCCTCATCATGCTCTGTATGGTTCTAAGTAGTACCCTCATCTTTCTCTGTTTGGTGTTAAGTACCCTCATCCTTGGGTACATGAAAAGTGGATCCAGCCAACTCCTGTAAAAATATTTAAAGTACAAATTTTCAATAATTAGGTGTAAAAGATCTAGATACACAATGGACATTGAAAAATTACTTTTAATCATTGCCTCAAAACGTAGTGTCGATGGCTACATTTGGCTTAATCCTATAGCCATGCCAAGACTCATGGTGGTGTCGAATTAAACAACATATATAAAGCATGAATCAAACTTATAGTACATATACATAAATTATAAAGTATATATGACTTGACTATACAAATTTATGGAATAAAAACATGTACATTACCTGTGTGTGACACATAGCTAATGTCACCGATGAGTCAGGACGTAAATGTGATTGTGCAATATGAGACAATCAAAAAGCCTACAATTGCAAAAAAATAAGTACGAATCAAAGTTGTACATAAATTAGTAAGATATAAAAACTTAAAATTAATAAATGAAAAACATACTATAGGTATATGCAGCTGACAATTGGTGACTAGTGGGGTAGAGAATAAAGGACTGCCAATCTCAGTGGTACATGAGAGACCCTACAAAATCACAAAAATATGTCAAACACATTATCAAATAAAGTTTATTTTGTTTAAAGTTTAAATGTATCAAGATCAAAGTGCATACCATGAATGAATGATGATATGTCAAGGTGTCGATGTCATATGATGATGGCTAATGAATGATGGAGGGTCAACCCGAATCTGTTCACCAAAAAATCCACATGTTATGGCTCATAATTGTATAAATAAGAAATTTAATATTTCACTATATAAATTATAATTAAATTTACCTGTACGGGATGATCATCGTCTGTATTGAGTAAATCAACATATGATGAGATATCATCTTCAACATCACCATGTGCGCCATCATCATCATCAGCATATCCACCATGTGCACCATCATCATCGACAAATCCACCATGTGCACCATCATCATCATCATCACCATATCCACCATGGGCAGTATCAAGATCAGACTAGGGACCCCTACATATACCCCCACAACTCATGAAAACATGTGCTATGCTGGGGGTAGTCCTCACCTGGGTCATGTGGTGTAACAAATTACCCATAAGGGCACTCAAAGAACCAAGAGATGACTGCACTGCTCGATGATGGTCAGGTGCAGGAAGTACAGGAGATGGAAGAGAAACAAGGGGCTCATTACACGCACAATTTCTAGTTCTATCACTCAATTTGGCCCCTGGCCTATCCTGTGGCATGCCTCGACCAACCCCCTGAAATGCTCTCATGCCAAAATAATTGGGTTTCTTACCCAATTCAAACTCAGCCCATAATTTCTTCAAAAAATAAAGTGGGACCTCATGATTAGTGTGTGGTGGATGGTCAAATACCATCCACCACCACTTCAAAAAATGCTCTGCTATGTCAGGGTGTCTACACCATCTAATCTAAATACATGGCTTCTTGCCAAGTATCTGCTCACCCGTTGTAGGGTTCAAAAAATAGCGTGCCAAATCAATTTTTGTAATTTTTAATTTACTAACCTCTTTATAAGAGAGGTCGTTAGCATAATATACATGCATACTCTCCCTCCATGACTCAAAACTATCAATCTCATACTCTAATGTGTGTATGGAATCTACTATGCCTTGCATGCTATCTGCAAGGCGTAGTAGCTAGGTAGATGGATATGGATCATTCCTAATAATATTTATATCTCTCATGATCGCCTCTACATTTCTCCTAATATTGTCTCTTATCTCTCTAGGTGGAGGTGGAGGTGGAGGTGGAGGTGGAGGGGGATGGGAAGGTGGAGGAGGAGGAGGTGGTGGTGGTGCATGATAACCTATAAGCTCATCAATGTGAAAATCATCATTATTACAAATCTACGTACATATAAAAACATGATAATTTACAATTAACATATTGTAAAATATATTTTACCTTACAACTTGAATGACTTAAATAATTAAAACTTGAGAGAGAGAGAGAGAGAGAGAGAGAGAGAGAGTTTCTAAATTTATGTTTTGATTTTCTAAGTTTAGGGTTTCGTAATTTAATTTTGTATAGTTTACATTTTTGTTTTACTACCTAGGGTTTTGGTTTTGTACGCAGGGTTTTGTAATTTAATTTTGTATACCTAAATTTTACTAGTTTTCTACTTTAGTACGGTATTACAAAGTAAATTAAAAGAAAAAAGAACTACTTGAAAGATAACATATAATTAAATTTATATAGTAATGTTGAAAACAATATTAAACTATGTTTTTAAATTAAAAATGTCTTGAAACTATAATTTTTAATGACAAAAATCATAAAAAAAATAATAAAAAACAATAGTACATACCTAGAACATAAAAAAATGGCAGATGGGGTTGATAGGGGAAGCTAAAATGGGCACTCGGGCCCTACTAAATGTGATCCCGTTTTATTGAAGATGAAAATGACAAGAAATCATTTTTTTTAAAAAAAAGATTTTAGAAACGGGCACCCGTTTTGAACAAATCGGGCGCCTATTTTGCTTTGGGTGCCCAATCCTAAACGGGTGCCTGATTTATAAATGGGGGCCCAATTTTTAAAAATGGATTGGGCTCCCGAACCTAAACGGGTGCCCGATTTGTAAATATCGGGCGCCCCTTTTTTATTCCAAATTTTTCATGTTGCAGACTCTCGTGGAATTGGTACCCAACTCCAAACTCTTACCCAACACCTAATTATTTCAGGGGTAACATAATTATTTTTCCTTGTTTCCCCCTAATATTGAAGGAATACATAAAGTTACATTTTGGTTATTAAAAATCCCAAACATGTAATTACATGTTATGATATTTCTTAGAGGTGAATCTCTTAGGGTTGTTAGTTACTTTGATGGGGTTACAAATGTTAATCATACAATAGAGAATATTAAAAAATAGAATTCGGGTTAACAATTACATATAATTAGATTATGAAACTCACAAAGAACTCAATATTTAAGTTAAATTTTATTTGTACACCACATCTTATTTGAAAAAATAAAAATAATAATGTATTCAATAAAATACAAATCCATATAAGTGTTTCCAAGATAAAACATATTATTTCATTCAGATTCTATTTTTTTTATCAAGTAGTAAACACTAATTGAGTGCAAGTTTAAATTTGAGAAATAATTGAAATGAATGGTTTGTAAATTGTTTAAACCCAATATTGTTTTTTCTTCAATTGATCCTTAGGATTTTACTTTGTGTATATGAATTTTAAATATTAATAAACATTTTTCATAAATGAGCTACATTTGTGAATACATGATAAAATAGGACTAGTATTAGAAACTAGGGAATATGTCATATTTACATAGTATGATTTTAGCTAAAATAAATATAATTTTAACTTTAAAATGAGACCAATTCCAACAAAATTAATTCATCTAAAATTTGAGAACTTGATTGCACCATCATTTTTAAAATTTTCCTATTATTGTAGGAGCAACGTCACCCAATTTTGAAAATAAAACATGTGAAATGGTGGGTCCGACATGGTCAATAAGATGTTTTTGGACTCTCGTTGCCAAAGATCTAGTGCATTCTTTGATATTTTATGCTTAGAGGAGGCAATCACTTGGTGAAGTTACACACTTAGATGACTCAACTAGTATCCCATTATGAAATGGAATTATCAATCATCCTATTAGTCAACACCCCATCTCCTCCTTCTAAAAGTTCCAAATGCTCAAATGTATGAGAGATTTTTTATGAATCCAAATAAGAAATATAGGGAATTGAGGTGGAAAGTTCAAATCACCATAGCCACCTCTTTCATCAAGATCAGTTGTAGAGGTAGGAAGAAGAAATTGTTAGAAGACAATTCAAGACCATTTTCTTTTTATCCAGTCAATAGCCCTAAGTAATGATAGAAGACTCATCTTCTCACTAGAAAAATTTATCCTTGAATAAATTTTTGCTTATGTAGATAATCATTTTTCATTATTTTTTGAAAGGGCCATGTCTTTTCAAAACCCAATGCCTTACTCAATTTTCCTATTGGAAGGAAGACCTATAATATGGAAGTCAAATTAGTCTAAAGGAAAATGTTAGGACACATCACCATTGAAGGTTGAAGCGAGGTATCACATGGAATCAAACCTCAAAATCGTCAAAATATAGGAGATGTTGAATGTTAGATAAATAAGAATGGCATTCATTCTTTTGAAGAGTGCAAAATAAAGGAGTCTGACTTGTACCTCAATAATCTCCCTCTCCTTCCCAAGGCCAAAGAAGAGAGAAAATATGTTTGAGAAACAAGAGAAACCAAAGTATGGAAGGAAAAAGGCACAAATTAGATCTAGAGGTTCTAGATGAAGAATCCTTTGAAAAGAAGCTTGGAGAAGACTCCTTTTTAGGGGACATAAATGAGAAGCAAAACCTGTGTGAAAAAATTAGACTTTGATCTAGAAGTAGGTTGATGTTGAGGACGAGGAAGAAAAGTTTTGGAATGATCTTGAAATTTCCTGTTCATTACTCAAAAACAACCCAATAACTCATAAGGTAGAAAGCACCAGCCACTATGAGGAAGACACCCGCAGAGTCATTAATTCTAGTTTGCACTAGGAAGAATGTCATTGAAGATCATTGTGATTTTAATGAAAAATTCCCTTCACCTATGCAAGGATTCCCCATTAGGTACTTAGTAGAACAAGCGGCTCATCCATTGATCCTAGTTGTGTTCATGTTATAACATGAAGATAGTTTTGGGTGAACCCAAAATAGTGGCTTATGATTTTTTGAAGGAATTCCTCCCAAAAATCATGAAAGCGAATATTATCTAAGATAATTTTGATAGAAAGTACCTACTACTTTCGATCATAAGTAATAAAATTTCAATTGAAAGTACAAAAATCCATACTTTCGATCGAAAGTCATGTCTTACTTTCGATCGAAATTAAGACATGAATTTCAATCAAAAGTTAGGCAGTTACAAATTGGTAGGATTTTAACCCCGTCGAAACTATCATTTTCACAGTTTCGACAGAGTTGAAAGTAAGGCTTCTGATTTCTAGCCATTATTTTCAGAGGTATTTTCATGTTCAATTTACATTATTTATTATTTTTAATATATGTATTAATACACACACACACACATGTGTGTGTGTGTGTGTGTGTGTCTATATATATATATATATATATATATATGTATGTATGTATGTATGTATGTATGTATGTGTGTGCTATAAATGTCTCACACTTCTATAGATCATTACATGGAAGGAAACTCAAGAATGAGCCCTCACAAATCGATCCATAGCTCCCTAGGCATGGAGTGCAAGGGCTTTTAAGAATGCTCTCAGCTAGAGCTATTTAGCCTATAACCTTGCTAGTAAACCATGCAATGGAAAATTCAATGAAGACAAGGGCAAGAATGTCAATATCCTCAAGAATTAAGAATGAAAATGCAATGCAATGCTATGCTAGAAATGGAAATGCAAGCTAAGCTATGAAAGAAAATATGCAAGTGTTACAACCCAAGCTAATTAATCTATGTGAGCTAATCTAGAGCATAGAAATGAAACTAATCTAAGAAAGCATAAATATGAAGCTAAGCTAAGAATGCAAGAATAAGATGTAGATGCTAAGAATGCTCCAAATCTTCAAAAGCTCCAAAGTGACCTAGAAATCCTACAGCATAAAGTTAGCATAAAAAGTTGGGGATCTAGAATGAAGAAGAGAGCTCTTCTTTTATAGGAAATGAGGAGAAATGGACCATGGAGATTAAGAGGCAAAAGATTTAATCAATGGTAGAGCTTGAAAGAGGAGTAATCCATGTGCACACATATCCTCCAATGGGAAAATAAGAGTTGACTTTTGTGTCCATATGAGACAAAAAGTGTTTTTTCCCTTTTTATAAAATAAGAATAATGCTTTATTTGTGCAACTTAGGATAAGAGGAAAAGTGGGGGCTTTTTATTTATTAAAAGGGGAGGGAATTCCTTTTAAATAAATAAAAACTTAGGATAAGATGGTTAGCCCATAGAAAATAATCAAATAAATGATAGAACTAGGATTTGATCAAGAACAAGCAATTTATGATTTAGCAAAAGGGGCTAATAGTCTAGGTGACCATTTTTAGGTGTATACAGTATGTATATGTATATATATGTATGTATATATGTATATATACATATATATGTAAATATACATGTACACACACACACACACACACATATATATATATCTATGTGTGTGTGTGTACACACACACATATATATATACATATGTTAGAAAGTAAAGTCCACCAAGATAACTGAGAAGGGGGGGGGTGAATCAGTTATCAAATAATTATAACTTTTATCATCTGCAACAATATTAAACCATATAAGCAATATAATTACCAACCATAGAAAGATATTTATACACAATAACACAATAACACAAGATATGTTGACTAGGGAACCTCTTAATCAAAGAGTAAACCCCAGTGGGAATGATGCCCACAAAAGATGCACTAATATGAATATTCCTTGTTAGAGGATGGACTCTGTTAGGAGTCTTATGAAATACATTCAGTACATATGAATCCCTCTTAAAAGATTCTAACCCTGTTAAGAGTTATGGAAGACAAAAGGACTCACTACCCAAATAGCTTCAAGGTAAGATCACCGAACACACTGTCCAAATAATATTCGCATTACTCAATAGAATAATATGTTACCTCTTCTCTGACTATACCAAACCACACTCACTATTACATAAAATCTCAATTTTGGATCTCTGTACTTTGCATGTCTTCCTTCACAAATTTGCTTTCATACTTAGCTCTTTTCTTCACTTCATGCATACAGCATCACACACAACCGCTACTACCATATCACAACTACACACTTACATACTACAACAAGGAAATACATTCCTTCCTTTATACCACACTCAAATAATTACAAATGAGTCGGCATACAATTACAAAATAAAAGTTTCCACATGCTACACCAAAATTACACAAAACTGTCAGCTTCCAAATATAATAAATCTTCACTCGTGCGACCTCGAAGTCTACGTTATCATCCACATCACTATCAATGTGTCTTCAACTTCACTTTAACTGTGAAAAACCAGATTCCATCTTGATTAGGAGATATCATCTGATTTCTACAAACCGCTACTCAGGAACACTGCCTGAATACTACTTCCACCAAAAAGATTGTAACTTCCATGAATAAATAAATTAATGTCCGCACTCTTAACCATAGAAATATAACACATCAAAGATTATATCCTCAATATTGCATAGCTCCAACTACAATAACCCACGTGTGCTAATCCAAACTCTGTCTGCTTCTCTGCAAGTCTTCGGTAAATCACTGTGTTGACATCAATGACAATCATAGTCATGAATGCAACAACAACTATTACAAAATGGCTGCCAAGCATTTAGCATTCATTCTTAACTACATACATACATACATACATACATATATATGCATATGTACATAAATATGTGTATATATATGTATATACATGTATATGTGTATATATGTGTGTGTGTGTGTGTGTGTGTGTGTGTGTGTGTGTGTGTGTGTGTGTGTTCATATACATGTATATACTTATATATATGTATATATGTACATGTACATACATGCATACATATATGTGTGTGTGTGTATACATGTATATGTACATATATATACATGTACATGTACATGTGTAGATATGTGCATATATATAGATCATGTATATATATGTATATATACACATGATATATATATATATATATATATATATATATATATATATATATATATATATATGCTTATGCATATCTATATATATATATACATATACATATACATATATTTGTATATATATGTATGTGTATATATATATACATGCATGTATATATACATGTGTGTGTACATATGTAGTGCATGTTTATTTACATTTAAATGTAATTTATATAATTGATTTTACTTCAATAATGTAGCGAAATGTGTAGTTTAATTTTATTTTCAATTAAATTAAGAAAACATATATGTAGACTTCATTTGACAATAAATAAAATCTTTCAGGTACGTGCATATATAGATCTATCTAGATATTATTAAACATCACATGGCAGATGCATCGATTCCCCCTGAGGAACTATTTGCATGCACTAATAGGGAAATTGAATGGTTGCAAGATCCCATAAACAGTTTGACTAGGTCTAGTGTCTATAAGAGCACATGTTAGTCCATACTTTCTATCTTGATTAGTATTAGAGTTGACATTCATGGTACCACTCCCTACGCACCAGATGTTATAGAGGCCATACTTGAGAGGAATAGAAAAGAGGTTGGCTCTAGTCTTTCTCTTAAGGAGGTATATGCTTTAGTGTCTAAAGTGACCCTAAAAAGGGAAGCATTCCCATCTTATGCAGACTTACAATATGTGAAGGGATATCAAGTTACCAGGTGTCAGGATCCTTCTATATCAACATTGATATATCCATGATTTCTAGCTTCCCATGGTTGTTATCAGAATAACAACCAGATTTCATTATACTTTGCACAACATATTTTTTTTAAGGTTCATTTAGGGAGGGCCATTAATTACAGTAAATTTGTAGCACATCTAGGACAAGGGTGTGGCAGACTTGTTGATAGAGATCATTTTCATCAAGCTGATCACTAGAGTCTAGTACACAGGGCCATTATTGGTCAGAGTGAACCTACTATAGCTCCTTCATTGGGTCCTATGGTAGATGATGTCATTATGTGCACCCAGCTTCGAGGTGCAATTGATAGTGTTGGGGACATTGTAGAAGTTACCAGATCTATATCTAGTGATCTGGTTGGCTAGTAATTAATGTCTCAATGACACTCCAGATCATCGGATGGAGCATCCTCTTGTAGGACCACACATGACATGTATAGTGCAGTGGGCATCCCTTCACTTTCTATCCTAGAGGGACTTACAAGAGAGATCACATGGGTCACATTGACTAGTTTAGCTGAGGATTTGTTGGAGGTCAAATTAGTCTAAAGGAAAATGTTAGGACACATCACCGTTGAAGGTTGAATCGAGGTATCACATGGAATCAAACCTCAAAATCCTCAAAATATAAGAGATGTTGAATGTTAGATAAATAAGAATTGAATTCATTCTTTTGAAGAGTGCAAAATAAAGGAGTCTGACTTGTACCTCAATAATCTCCTTCTCCTTCCCAAGGCCAAAGAAGAGAGAAAATATGTTTGAGAAACAAGAGAAACCAAAGTATAGATGGAAAAATGCACAAATTAGATCTAGAGGTTCTAGATGAAGAATCCTTTGAAAAGAAGCCTAGAGAAGACTCCTTTTTAGGGGACATAAATGAGAAGAAAAACCTGTGTGAAAAAATTAGACTTTGATCTAGAAGTAGGTTGATGTTGAGGATGAGGAAGCAAAGTTTTGGAATGATCTTGAAATTTCCTGTTCATTACTCAAAAAAAACCCAATAACTCATAAGGTAGAAAGCACTAGCCACTATGAGGAAGACACCCATAGAGTCATTAATTCTAGTTTACGCTAGGAAGAATGTCATTGAAGATCATTGTGATTTTAATGAAAAATTCCCTTCACCTATGCAAGGATTCCCCATTAGGTACTTAGTAGAACAAGTGGCTCATCCATTGACCCTAGTTGTGTTCATGTTAGAACATGAAGATAGTTTTGGGTGAACCCAAAATAGTGGCTTACGATTTTTTGAAGGAAGGAATTCCTCCCAAAAATCATGAAAGTGAATATTATCTAAGATAATTTTGATAGAAAGTACCTACTACTTTTGATCATAAGTAATAAACTTTCAATTGAAAGTACAAAAATCCATACTTTCAATTGAAAGTCATGTCTTACTTTCGATTGAAATTAAGACACGAATTTCGATCAAAAGTTAAGCAGTTACAAATTGGTGGGGTTTTAACCCCATCGAAACTGTCATTTTCACAGTTTCAGCAGAGTTGAAAGTAAGGCTTCTGATTTCTGGCCATTGTTTTCAGAGGTATTTTCATGTTCAATTTACATTATTTATTATTTTTAATATATGTATATATATATATGTGTGTGTGTGTGTGTGTGTGTGTGTATGCATGTATATATGTAAATATACATGTACACACACACACACACACACACATATATATATATACATATGTTAGAAAGTAAAGTTCACCAAGATAACTAAGAGGTGGGGGGGGGGTGTGAATTAGTTATCAGATAATTATAACTTTTATCATCTTCAACAACATTAAACCATATAAGAAATATAATTACCAAGCATAGAAAGATATTCATACACAATAACACAATAACACAAGATATGTTGACTAGGGAACCTCTTGATCAAAGAGTAAACCCTGGTGGGAATGATGCCCACAAAAGATGCACTAATATGAATATTCCTTGTCAAAGGATGGACTCTGTTAGGAGTCTTATGAAATACATTCAGTACATATGAATCCTTGTTAAAAGATTCTAACCCTGTTAAGAGTTATGGAAGATAGAAGGACCCACTGCCCAAACAACTTTAGGGTAAGATCACTGAACACATTGTCCAAATAATCTTTGCATTACTCAACAGAATAATATGTATATATATATTGTTGCCATTAAGTATGATTGTCATTAGTGACAACACTTATTCAGACTCTGCATTTTTACCGAGCAGAACAGTGTTTACTGAGTAGAACAATGTTTACCAAGCAGAATAGTGTTTACCAAGCTTCGTAGTTCTTACCGAGTTATCATCACCGAGTGATGAGATGAACAGTGTTTACCGAGTGACAGCATGGTAAACAGGGAATTCAGTCTCTACCGAGTGACACTATATCTACCGAGTCTCTAGTATATACTGAGTTCGAAACTACAACCGAGTGGTTAGTATGGACCGAGCCTCCACTTCTACTGAGTGCATGATGATGCTGAGTAATGCAGTGGATGCCGAGTATCAGAAAGTCACCAAGTTAGTTTGCAGTAACCGAGTCACTATATTTGGGCCAACTCAGTAATATTTGTGTTTGCTTGTTTAGAGCCGACTTTGGTATTGTTTTGTAATTATTTTGGATTGATATATAAACAATGTTTTGTATCATATCCAAAGTGTAAAAAAAAAAGAAAAAAAGGGAGAAGCGAGAAAGAGAAGAAAGGCAAAGATAAGCAAATTACAAGGGGATACAATAGTATAAGAAGTAGCAGAGACATATCTATCACAAAAGGTGATCAGTACATCAAAGAATCTCAATCAGCAAGTACAGTTGCAAGTAAGAGATCTACTGTTTCATCCTAACAAGTGAATCAACCCCAAATCCTTTAATTGGGTAGACTTAATAGTCTTTGCAAAAATCTCTTAACCGAGTGCATACTTCTTTGTATGTTTGTAAATCCTCTAACAAGATGGACCTAATAGTCCTTATTTCTCCTAATAGGGCAGATCATCAGAAGTGATCATTGTAAGCCTTAACTGGAAAACTTTATACTGCAGTATTAAAGTTTAGTGGGTTTCATCCCCACCCCAGTTTTACTTTCTATTTGGAAGGTTTTTGGGTTACCAAATCTCTGTGTTCAAAGTGTTATGAATGTTTTATTCTTTTTGTTACTCATACATACAGTTAGCTTATCAATCTAATGTTATTGAGAAAATGGTTGAGATCTAAAATTTGTAAAAGTTTTGAAGTTACTGATTCACCCCTCCCCTCTTAGTAACCTAGCTAGTCTTGAATATTTCCAACAATATATATGTGTGTGTATATATGTATATACATGTATATGTGTATGTGTGTGTGTGTGTGTGTGTGTGAGTGTGTGTGTGTGTGTTCATATACATGTATATACTTATATATATGTATATACATATCTATGTATATATATATATGTACATACATACATACATACATATATATGCATGTGTGTGTATACATGTATATGTACATATATATACACACACATGTATATACATGTACATGTACCTGTGTACATATGTGCATATATATAGATCATGTATATATATGTATATATATGCATGATATATATATATATATATATATATATATATATATATATATATATATATATATATATATATATATATATATATATATATATATACATATACATATACATATACATATACATATACATATACATATATTTTTATATGTATGTATGTGTATATATATGTATATGTATATATATATATATATATATATATATATATATATATATATATATATATATATATATATATATATATATATATATATATACATGCATGTATATATGCATGTGTCTGTACATATGTAGTGCATGTTTATTTACATTTAAATGTAATTTATGTAATTGATTTTACTTCAATAATGTAGCGAAATGTGTAGTTTAATTTCATTTTCAATTAAATTAAGAAAACATATATGTAGACTTCATTTGACAATAAATAAAATCTTTCAAGTATGTGCATATATAGATCTATCTAGATATTATTAGACATCACATGGAAGATGCATCGATTCCCCCTGAGGAACTATTTGCATACACTAATAGGGAAATTGAATGGTTGCAAGATTCCATAAATAGTCTGACTAGGTCTAGTGTCTATAAGAGCACATGTTAGTCCATACTTTCTATCTTGATTAATATTAGAGTTGACATTCATGGTACCACTCCCTACGCACCAGATGTTATAGAGGCCATACTTGAGAGGAAGAGACAAGAGGTTGGCTTTGGTCTTTCTCTTAAGGAGGTATATGATTTAGTGCCTAAAGTGACCCTAAAAAGGGAAGCATTCCCATCTTATGCAGACTTACAATATGTGAAGGGATATCAAGTTACCAGGTGTCAGGATCCTTCTATATTAGCATTGATATATCCATGATTTCTAGCTTCCCATGGTCGTTATCCAAATAACAACCAGATTTCATTATACTTTGCACAACATATTTTTTTTAAGGTTCATTTAGGGAGGGCCATTAATTACACTGAATTTTCAGCACATCTAGGACAAGGGTGTGACAGACTTGCTGATAGAGATGCTTTTCATCAAGCTGATCGCTAAAGTCTAGTACACAGGGCCATTATTGGTTAGAGTGAACCTGCTATAGCTCCTTCATTGGGTCCTGTGGTAGATGATGTCATTCTATGCACCCAGCTTTGAGGTGCAATTGATAGTGTGGGGGACATTGTAGAAGCTACCACATCTGTATCTAGTGATCAAGTTGGCTAGTACTTAATGTCTCAATGACACTCTAGATCATCAGGTGGAGCATCCTCTTATAGGACCACACATGACATGTATAGTGCAGTGGGCATCCCTTCACTTTCCAACCTAGAGGGACTTACAAGAGAGATGACATGGGTCACATTGACTAGTTTGGCTGAGGATTTTTTGGATGCATATGCATTGATAGTAGTAGAGCATGATATCCCCATATCAGATGTTAGAGCTCATGTGAGTACTGTCAAATACACTTAGCCACATCCTTCTCATCACCCAAGCCATGACAATAGTGGTAGTGCCCCATGAGGATCCACCTACTGACCACTCTAGTGCTGCAAAGGGAGTGACACAATGTATAGACAATTCTAGAGGTAAGACAATTTATCATATTTCCATTAGGAAACGGTATTTTCAATAATAGTTTATTTTTTTCGTAATGTGCCTAAAATTTTGAAGAAACATAGTTCACTTTTCCTTCCCAAATGTTTTTCCAAAAACTATTAAATATTATTAATTAGGTTGCGGGGAAAATTATTTCCAAATCCTATTAATGGGTGTTAGAGCATGCATATTTGTTGTATTAGGAACATTTGTATATGTTGCATAAATTAATTTTGTAATGTTCAAGAATATTCTCATGCACATATAATCACATATTTGCACATGCATGCATATATTTAGTTCACTTAGTCCAACTTTAGTTGAGACGATAATTTTTTTTATACCAGTCTACTTGGGCTCCAATTTGCATTTTAACTCTAGTTTGCATATCACATGCACTAGTCCACATATTATGCACTCTAGTTTTCATATTATCCACTATTTTCATATCTTACCTTTTTAGTTTATCTCTCCATTTTTAGAGACATGATTTTATATGAAAGAATAGCATTTTATTCATTGTAACTAATCTACAACCATAATCCTGTGATAATTAATCTTGAAATTTTTGTCTTAGACTTTGCATCTTCAGAAATGTAGAAACTATTTTCTTCCTACTCTCCTTGTGGAATGTGTTCTTTTTTTTGTTTGATTTTGGAAGTGCTTGTGTTGCAAAATTAAACATGGCTTCTTAACTCCAACATAGTATTAGAGTGTGGATTCAACAAATCCTTTCGAAAGATTTGAGGGTTTCTTTTCTAAAGAGTGTTCTAGGGTCTCCAAATTTGCCTTCTTGTGTGGATTTGTATTTGGGTATTATTTTGGACCTCGCGGTCATGTTCATGGTATCCCAAAACACCAATATTGCATGTTGTTATAAAAATTTTAGTAGTCGAGATTTTGGGTGGTCTCTCTTGTCATCACACATTTCAAGGAAAACACATATTTATGGGAGCTTTGGACTTAAATGGATATCGCCAAAGAGTTTGTAGCATGCTAAAATCTAAAGGTTGGCTATTATTTCATGAAAATCTTAGCAGTTAAAATTTTGGGTCAATTTAGTTTAGGGCACAAAAATCATGAAAAAATTTGGGCACTTTGGATTGAAATAGAGGTCACCATCATGCTTTAAAGGCCCCAAAACCCTAATATTACCTCTCAAATCATTTAAATTATAGATCAACAAATTTTTTGATACTTTTTATAACACAATTTATGAGGCACAAAAATTCATACATCCATACAACCATATCATGGCTCGCATTAAAAGCCTACATCAATTGTTTTTGTTGCTTACACTAGGCCTAAAATTTCCTCAACTAGGTTCTTTTGAAGAATTTTTGCTAAAATTTGTTAAATTTTTTATTAAATTTGATGTAAAAATAAAAAAAAGGGCCTGACTTATTTTTTAATTGCAAAAAATTCAATCCAAGAAGAACAAAATTAGGTACTGACATTCAAGTATAGGTGTTGACATCAACACCCTAAAGTTAGTAGCCCACTAAATTTAGCAACACTCCTTAAATTTTGTATAGAATCTCTTGAGATTCTAGTAGAATAATCTTGGGGAATCTTTTTAAAATATTCTAACAATAGAAAGAATATTCCAATAAGGAGGTACCTTTTCCAACATGCCAAATATTCCAAGTATATGTTGCTAACAATTTAGTATGATGTCATATTGACATCATCACACTGACACGATCTCATCAAGTCCTCTAAAGCCTTCAAGTTGCATTTTGACCTACCTTTAGTTGTTTGGCCATAACTTTGTCATACATACTCAAAATTGTGTAGCCAAGATATCATTGAAGAGATGACTCCAATATTGATCTGCTAATTGTGGCAGTTTTATCAAATTTGGCACCAATTGTCCATACTAGGCCTCCAAATTCAGCCTTTAGATTTGCACTTCTAGAGCCATATCTTACTCATACACACTCTATTTTTTTTATTTCCACATATTGTCAACAAGCTCTTAGAGTCTTCTATACAGATCCATAGTTTGTTTTTCTAGATTGTAATCCAAATACATTTTATTTAAATTTTTCTCATTATATGCTTAATTACTTAGACGTTTTAGTGCCTAAATGGATCTATTTGCATTGGATGACTTCCTTTGGATTGTTCTACATGTATTATCGACACTTTTTCCTATTTGGATGTTTTGAACATCTTTAGTGTGTACTTTTTTGTAGACGTTTTGAGATAATGCACCACTCTTGTGTATCATTTTTTGGGAATTTATCACATTTTGTTGTGTCTTGTTTTGTAAGTGCATTGTATTATAAAATGTCATTTTCAGTTGTAGGTACTTTCTTGTGCACATTCAAATTTTTCTTCATGCACTTTAATTGGTGACATATAGTTTTAGTGGATCTATCATGACTCTCAATTGTCAACATTATAGGGGGTTTCTACTATTGGGGCTAGTGTTTCCCTATTTGTGCTTTGGAATGAGCTACATATTTAGTATGTGTTCCTATATACTAGTTGGATGCAATGGTTGTATTTTGTTGAGATGAAGCTTTTACCATATAGGAACTCTTGCATTATAGTTTTGTGGAGGTAACTTATCATTGGTTGATGAGTTCTTTAGACTATTGTCACCTTTGGTTTCAACTAGCACTTTACTCTTGTATGGTTGAGTAGTGTTGTTGGGGTCACTCTTTTAGATTCATGTGCTATCTATATCTTCAATTGCCACTTCTTTTTTTTCTAGAAATCAGGGAAACCTGAACTTCATAGAGATATTTGAGGGCCATGCACTCAAAAATAGGAGTTGTGTAAACAATAAGAATTGTATTACTTTGAATCTAAGAGGGTCAAACCTCTCACACATGAATCTAAGAATCATAGAAAACATAACATAATTGTTTCCATGCGCTTCACAAAATCTATAGTTAGATTTAGCATTTTGCAAACCCTTTTGTAGGATGATAGGTAAGAGTGAGATCTAGAAGTTGTGTAATTTTTTTGTAATTTTCTGTTGAGTATTTTATTTTTTATGATTTTTTGAAGTGACCACATCCTGAAAATTTGGTACTTGTTCATGTGCTAGACATAACTTGCATCAAAATAATCCAAATTGAATTTTTTTAAAAGTGTATAGAATCTAGTCTAGAACAATAATATGCAATTTTTTTTTTTAATTTGGTCAAGTAGATCAAAAGTTATTAAAAAAAATGGTAGACATATGTCTATGGGGACTGTGAAGACATCAGTAAAGAAAATTAAAGTTTACTATGCTAATGTTTTCCAAAAATAGAAAAATTTATATGGTCATAGAGCTTACAAGATGTGTGAGATGATGGTAGTAATTTTAGAGATACCCACTTGATCATTTGTAAAGATGATGAGAACGAAGTTGAAAAATCATGTTGAAAGAAGAAAAGACATGTAAATGGACAAAAATAAAAGGTAAATGGGCTTGCAAGCCTTAGGGATGTATTCAAAATCTTTTACCAAGCCACAAACTGTACGGGTTACGGTGTACAAAATAACCCACTCAGGTTTTGAAAAAAAATCACAATTTCCAGTTCTATAAAACCCGTATGGGTTTTGAAGACATAAAACAACATTTTTAGTTTCACATAGTATGTCTTCAAAACCCTATGAAGCCATTAAAATTTTTTCTTGTAAATGTGTAATACAATACACATTTTTATAGATTTAAATATATGATATGTTTCTATGTAGGTATATATGCATATCTCTAGTTACATATACATATATGTATATATATCTGTATACATGCACGACTCTTCTTATTTCCTCTCTCTCTCATTAGAACAAGATTGATGATGATTTAGAGGAGGCTGGCAAAAATTTTATGTGTATATTGAAATCTGATTTTTTAGTATCCTCTCCCTCTCCCTCTCCATCTCTCCCCTTCTCTGTATCCTCTCTCTCTTTCTCAATTGAAAAGATACTTTTCATCATATACCTCTAGGATATAAGAAGCCACACCTTCATGCTTTGTTTCAAACAAAAAAAACCACCCAAAAATGAAGTCTCACTATTTTCTTCAACAACCAATTCATCTACCTTATCCTCTTTTAATATCAATTCAATATCTTCATCTTCATTAGTAGAGAAATCATAAACCATGGTTTGCAAATAATACATGATAATTCCACTTCAAAATAAACAATCATGGGTAGAGGAATTAAGCTCTAGTTTGGAACTCCAACAATATAAAAATGGCCATTCTCCATTTGTTTATAGCTATTTAAAACATCAAATTTTGTATTTGTATGATCTTTCCCCTTTTGTTCATGTAACATGACTTCAAAATTATCATTATTTTCAAAACCAGACTCAAGAATATATCCTTCCATTTCATTTTATCATGAAAAGAGAACAAATTCTCATCACTTGATACACAATCATATAATTCAAAAATGGATTCTTTCTAACCTTTGAGTCTTCATAAAATTTTGTCAGCAAATATAATGGATTGAATTTTCTCTAACCATTTTCATTCTCAGGATTTCCCAATCATTTCTCCATTTTCATCACTATTATAGAATTCCTTTTAGGTGCAACATTTATCATGACTAAATTTGGATATATAAGAAAAGCATTAGAAATTGAATATTCTTTCTACAGACTATAGGATAATCAGTCTCTAGGTATATGGTTGATGATTGTGGTTTATGAATATCACTTTCTACAATCATGAGATCAAATTTGACAGGAGCTAGTACTTCTTCTCCCATTGCCCAAAATTTTTTTTCATTGAGAATATAATAATATTGAGAGTAAAAATTATATATACCTTTACCAAGTTTAATTTGACCATTCTTCTACACACGAATTTCCTCCTCCTATAAGTTCTTCTCCTCATGATCATTGTCAAGAGGTGCATTCATAACTTCTTTCATATTACTGGATCTATGATATTAAAATGGAAGAACCCATGTTATAAAATTTTTATTCCTCTTTAGTGGATTTTTTTGACTCAATTCAAATACCTCATATAGATCCATGGATGTGCATATGCTTCTATGCCAGTTTAGGCCCTGTTTTATCCCTTTTCTCACTTGGTTTTCTCGCTTTCTGAGACCCCAAGGCAATTATGGAAGGAATTTAACTTTAGGTCTAGGCAAAATCTTGGCCTTTTCCCTTAGGTTTAGGAAAATTTTCATCCCTGATCTTCTAGGTCACCCTCTTTTGGATCCCTGACCCTTTCAATATTTCAAATTTCTTCCTGCCTTCTAGTCGGCCCTTTTCAATTTTAGAGATGAAATAGGTATAAATAGAGGGATTCACTCTTCTTTTGATACATCCAAAAGTTATTAAATTCAATCACACATTCATACAAGCCCTCATATTGCATTCAAGAGCATTCTACGAGTATTCATAAGCATTTTTGGAGAATTCAAGGAGATCCTTTTGCAACACTTCAAGACTTCAAGCATAGGAGATCTATTGCATTATAGGATATTTAAAGGTTATTTCAAGGAGTTAATTGGATGCCTTTTCATCCTTCTTTCATGTTCTTTCATCCACCTTTCATGATCTAGCTTCCTTCTTTGATGATAGTGGAGTTGAAAATCAAGGAAGGGCTTCTTCATTCTTCATTCTTGCATACCCAATTTGAGTACATGAAAACATCTTCATCCATTGATATATTGAATTGGTGAGGTGTATCTATTTAATTTTATTGGGAAATCCTATTCTTCTACAAGATTCAATTATATTGGAGCACTCCTTCATCACCGTGGAATAGAGATTTGAATCCTCCTCAAGGGTTTCTACAAAAGTAAGGTAAATTCAAGAATTTTCTTTAATTTTTACATACATAATGTCATATTTATATTTAAGGTTGATTCCTCAATCAGGGCTTGACCAAGGAAATCCCCTCAAAAACCAAATAAAACCATTTTTCTTGTAGGATCAGGTTTTCAGGAGTTTCAGATTCACTTTTTGGGAGTTCCAAAATAGGACATAGTCACAGATTCAAAGATAGAGAGTTCAGAAGAGAAGGTCTAGGCTAACCCCAAGTTGGCATAAACCTAAAAACCAGCCTAGTCCTAGAGAAAAATGATTTATGTGTTTTGTTTGTCTCATAGTTTCAGGTCTAGATTTAGTCTTGTCTATTATTCTAAGAAGTTCTAAGTGCAGAAATATAGATCTAAATTGGACTTTTCTTCTAAAGGTGATTTTGCAATTTATATCATTTACTTTGTGTGTTTACCTTTCATATCTATCATATTTGACTAGATTTATCATCTTTCCTTCTTTCCTAGTTAATTTCCAAACCCTAGGTTTAAAAGAACTAGTATCTTATTTCCTAGCTCTTGGATCTTTGCATATTTGTTTGCATTGGAGCTCCTACATCACTTTGGCAGTGCTAATAGACTTAGATCCAAAACCTTTTGGGATTGGCTTAGAATATCTATTCCTTTGTGGCTCTTCTAAGGTATAGATGGCCATAAAAAAGAGGGGTGTGTTGCACTTCTTAACCTCATCTCAATTTTCCCCCTATACATTTTGGTGAACTCGACACTTTCATGCTTGGTATCTTTTGATTGGGTGTTAGATTCCATTTTTGTTTCTTACCTTCTTTGTTTCATAGATAGATTAAATTGTGTGCTTTGTGTATGCATTGCATCTTCTTTTCATTTCATTTCATGGTTGGATTTAGACATATAACTTTCATACTTTGTTTTGGTTAGATCTCCCCTTAGTGTTTGAAAAATATTTGTGTGATATCACTTTAGCTTTTATTTCCTTTGTGTATGAGCTTCATTACCTTAAGTCCAACCTATAGAATTCTAGTTAGAATAATTTGTAGACTCATAGGTTCCTTTGACCCCATTCTTCCTTCTTCCCTAGGAATATTGATGATAACTTGATCTCTCATGATCCTATCCCTTCCATAGAGAATAACTCTTCTCATTCATCCCATGACAAAGATGAAGCCCTAAGAGTTTTTCCTGTTCAAGTATATCAAATGTTTCTATGCCTCCTATTTCCTCTAATGATTCCACCATCAATAGTCTTTCTCAAATGGTTTCTTCCTTACAACAACAACTTGCTTCCTTGACTCAATCTAAGTTTAATATGCCTACCTGTGACATGGAAAGTCTTTTTTTCTTAGACACTATCCACATGGTTGTCCCTCAACAAGTTGATATGCCTCATCTTGAGAATTAAAATGGTAAGGGTGATCCTATGACTCATGTTAAGACCTTTCAAATTCTATGTAGCAACTATGCCCATGACCATGGGATTATGACTAAGTTATTCACTAGGAACTTTCATGACAAGGATTTACAGTGGTATTTTCCCTTTCCTCCTTATTCTATTGATTCTTTCCAAAATCTTACTAATGCCTTCATACAAAAATTTCAAAATAATATTGGTGTGCAAGTACTCTCTCTCTCTCTCTCATTAGAACAAGATTGATGATGATTCAGAGGAGGATGACAAAATTTTTATCTACATATCGAAATATGATTTTTTTAGTATTTGATAGGTAGCTACTACATATCAAAATAATAATGAAAATAATAAGCTAATGATGAGGGATGTAGCTACTACATATTTAGAGGAAACAATTTCATTGAACATGGTATTCCCCACATATGATGCAAACAAAGATATTATAGAGTACATGGTATTCCCCACAAACTCATTAATCTTGCTAAAATATTCCCTTGTGACACTTACTTCTTAGGGTGCTTTCCTAGTTCTATGACTATGGAAAGGTAGTGGATTGGTATCTCAAATTTGCATATATCTCAACACATAACTCCTCATTTTTGTTGATCTATAAAAAATATCAGGATTGTTCCAATTTTTCAATGTCTGCAACTTTAAAAAATAATTCATTTACAAATGTTTGTTGTGATTGATAGAGATTATTGAGGGTCATGCATGTCAATTTATGTATCTTAGCATATTTTTCAATATGCATAGCTTTTTCGTAGTGCTTTTTCATAAGAGGGTTCATTTCCTCAAGCATGGGGAGAAGACTTGCTAAAGTTAAGTTTGTCTCTATATCACTTAACCTATGAAGTAAGTTAGGATCTTTTTCTACAATGTGGTGATGCCCGTACATTACTCTAATCAAGGGTTGATATTTTGAATAAACATGATGTACTGGTCCATCCAAGGAGATCCATTTGGTATCAAAATCCTTAAGAACCTTATTCCATCAGTTCTTCCACTAGAAAAAAAATTATAATTCCAAAAACTATTTGGAACTTTGATAGAAGTATGAGTAGATCTCTTTGACTAAATCTTTAACATTTTCTACTAGAGGATACTTGCTCACAATTTTAAAAGATAGACTCATTTTTTAAACTATGCAATAAATGAAAACCATGTAGGATGAACAAGACGTTTGTATCTTTATGCAAAGATCATTCCTATGACCTTTCATTACTAAAGCTCCATTTTCTCCTACACATACAAACCTTTTGGTAATTTTCAAGTCATCCTTACCTCTATATTCAATTAAAGAAATCTTAAGTAGTTGAAATAAAGCTTCCATAATTCCACTCTCCTTCATTTTAGTAAAACATAGTAGATGAGGTTGGTAGACATAATTTTGTACAATATAAACATACGTGCATATTCAAGACATATTATTTATTGTCATAAATTTGTCTAAAGACAATGCAATAAAGTTTGACTCTCTTATTTTTTCCTTTATATCTTGTTTTTCAACCTCATCAATACAACTTTCCCATTCCCATTTTATGTTTACTCACCAATGATTGTTAGGAAAGTTAGTAACCTTTAAAAAGTGCAATAAAGTACTAATTTTTGGGTAGTTTTTCATATGATGCCCTATGCTCAAAATATAAAATAATACTTCTTAACTAAACACATTTTCCTAGTTGTTCTACTACCATTACCTTTCCAAAAATAGATTCAATAGAACCTCCACATTCAACAAAATTTTCCTATCTTTCGAAGTGAGAATCATATTCTTAGGCATTTTTAACATGTTTACATTGCTATTCATTCTTTTGAAGGAGAAAAATCTCCTAGTTCGGATGGGTTCCAAATGTTTTTCTTTCAATCTTTCTGGAGTATCATTGGGAAAGATGTGTGTGGTGTAGTGAAAGAGTTCTTTGGCTCTAAATCAATTTTTAAAGAAATTAACTCTACTTTTATAGCTCTTATTTTGAAAAGATCGGGAGCTAATGTTGCTGACTATTTCAGGCCTATCAGTCTTTGTAACTCATTGTATAAGATTATGTCAAAGGTCCTCACTACTAGGATTTTAAAGCTTATCCATCATCTCATCTCTCCTCAACAAAATGGATTTTTATTGGGGAGACAAATTCTAGATTCAATTATGGTGGTACATGAGAATATCCATTCTTTGGAGAAATCAAAGAAACAGGGCTTCCTGATGAAGCTTGATTTATCCAAAGCCTATGATAGAGTGGACTGGGAGCTGCTATCCAAAATTCTTTAGGCTTTTGGTTTCAATATTGGAGTGGTCAAATTGATTATGCAATTGGTTACAACAATTTCCTCTTCTGTGATTGTGAATGGTGGCTCTTCTCCCTTCTTTAGACCTTCTAGGGGGTTGAGGCAAGGAGACCCTATCTCCCCTATCCTCTTTTCCATCATGGCTGAAAGCCTTGGGAGATTCATTAAAAACCAATTTATTCAAGGGAAGATCTCTGGCATCCAACCTTCTTTAGTGGAGATTAAATGTTCTCACAAAAAATTTGTTGATGATACGATTCTTATGGGGGAATATACGGTCAAAGAGGCGAGGAATCTTAAAAAAGCTCTCAATGTTTACTCTAACACTACTGGCCAACTTATAAATTGGGAGAAAAGTTTCCTATATTTCTTTAACACACCTGAAGCTAGAATGAATAAAATCTCTTCCATTCTTGGGTGCAAGATAGGGAGGCTTCCTACCCCTTACTTAGGCTTGCCGCTGTGTTTGAAACCAAAGGCTAATTTATGGAATAAAATTCTTGATAGATTCCACAATAAGTTGGTGGGTTGGAAAGGGGCAATTCTTAGCCAAGCTAGAAAAGTTCAACTGCTAAAGGCTACTCTTCAAAACCTTCTTGTTTATGCTCTAATTCTACTGAAAATTCCTCTGAAGTATATTGACCTTATTGAAAAAATTCAAAAAAGGTTCCTTTGGACTAGAGTTGAAGAGAAAAAGAGACTTAGCTTGGTGGCCTAGGAGAAGGTTTGTAAACCAAAGAAGCTGGTGGGGCTGGGCATCAGAAACATAACTAATACAAATAAGGCCATATTAGCTAAACAATGGTGGAGGATATTTGAAGATGAAAGAGAATGGAATGCAATAATTAAAAGCAAATACCATCTCACTTCTCTAGAAGGAATTCGTCAATCTCAAAATGAAATCCAGGGATTGTTTGTTTGGAATAGTAGAAGCAAGGGTAAGAACCTGATCAATAAAGGGGCTAGATGGAAGCTAGGAAATGGTAGGAAGATTCAATTTTGGAATGAAAAATGGCTCTTGGATAAGCCTCTTATAGAGAATGAGGAGTGGAATATTGTGATCCAAGAATGTAAAGAGACCATTGGGGAATATGTGAGTGACTACTAGATTAATGAAGATTGGATCAACTTGGGATTGAGGGATATCATATTTAAAGAGGTGAATAAACAACTTAACAAATGGGTTATTAGAGATATTGAGCTCGATGAACTAATTTGGGGTCCTGCTATCTCTGGCAAGTTCTCAGTTGCCTCCACCTCAGCTCTTCTCATCCCCTCTGAGGGTCATCCTTTCTACGCTCAAGTATGGAATAAAGATCTAATCCCTAAAATTAACATTTTTTTTTGTTGCTTATCTAAAACAAAATCCTCACTATGGATAACCTCATGAGAAGAGGGTTCCAAATGCCTAATAGATGCATCCTATGCTGTGAAGAAGATGAGGCTTGTAATCACTTAATGATCCATTGCTCCTTTGCTAGAGAGGTCTGGGACTCTATCATTTTGTCTTTGAACTTGAAGTGGGTTAAACCTCAAAATAACTAGGACTTTGTTCAACAATGGAAGAGCCCTTTTCATGACAAAAATGCTAAGGATCTCTGGAAACTTGTTTTCCCTCATTTTACCTGGTAGATATAGAAGGAGAGGAACAACAAAATTTTTAGAGATAAAAAAGCTCCCTTCGTCTTGGTTGCTAACTCTGTTTCCAGAAGTATTATGGAGAACTACAAAAGTATTGGTAAGAAGGATACCTACTCTTGGAACCCTAATCCTAAAAAGGACAATACCATTTCTTGGGAGAACCTAAGGAGTAGAAATTATCTGAATCCTAGAGATAATGTTATGTGGTCTGCTCCTCCCTCAGGATGGTTAAAAGGGAACTTTGATGGTTTTGCTAGAGGAAACCCTGGAAGGGCTGGAGGGGGAGGCCTCATAAGAGACTGGGCTGGTAATTGCCTTGGTGTGATTGTTGTTCCATTGGGGATTCAAACTAACCATGTGGTGGAGGCTGAGGCGGTGCTCTAAGTGGTGAAGTTGGCCAAAGATATGGGTTGTTTGAAACTTTAGCTCAAAGGTGACTCCCTCAACATAATAAATTGTATTAAAGGGAATTTTGTGAGCTCCTAGACTATAGCCCATATAATAAATAAAATCAAAATGATAATCAACTCATTTGAGGAATGCCACATCACCCATGTTTACCATGAAGGTAATAAGCCGACGGAACAGTTGGCTAATGAAGGTACCCAGAGTGACATCATTAAAATGTGGAGAAGGGAAGAAAATCTAAACACCGAGATCATAAGTCTAATCACTTATGATAAAATTAATCACAATGAAGGGAAAATCACTTAAAATCATGATGATAAGGATGAAACATTTTTCAAGGAGGGCTGCATGTAATGCGAAGTGTGGGATAATTTTTTTGGTGTTAATGATATACAGATTTTGGGTTATTTTAAGTAATCAGGAAAATAATAGAAAGAAAAGTAGTGAGAAGAAGTTTACTAGTAAGAAGCCGAGCTAGAATAGTAACAGAAAGTAAAATATGGGAGGAGGTTCGAGGAGAGAGGAGCCCTCCGACTGTGAGAAATGGAGACAAGAGAGGAAAGTCTAGAAGAAGCTAAGAAAAGGAGGGGTCTCTCAGTACATGGAAAATCTTCACGGCTATGACAAACATGTAACTTCCTTGTTCGCTGATGGTTGGGTTAGAGGTAAAGTCAATATATGGGCCAAATATTTCCCCCTTACTCTTTCTCTTATGGCCGAGATTACTGGCTTACCCCTGGAGGGAACTCATTTCCATAGAGGCAACCATCAACTTGGTACTGAAGCTTTTAATCTTTTCCCAAAAATTGCTAATGAAAAAGCTCTCATGACAAAAGGAAAAGGGGATTATGTAGATATTACTAAAATTAAGGATTTTTGGGTTAAAATGCTGAAGGTTATGATTGAGTACTTTACACTCGATGGACACTACTCCAAAATCTACAACCTACATTTTGTTTTGGCTAATCACTTTAGCCATAATAAGAGGATTTCTTTTCCATACTTTCTTTTGAGCTCTCTAAACTGTAGCATAACAAAGCATAGGAAGAAAGTGAGTAATCCTATGTTGCATGAGGGTTTGATCCTCCTCATTTCTAACTATGCAAGAGATATTATCCCAGACCCAATTCCTAAAAGGGTTACTGGAAAAAGAAAAGAGACCAAAGAGATTGATAGAAAGGCTGAATCCAGCAAAAAGAGGAAGAAAAACAAGGAAAAAGTCTCTGACAGTAGTGAGGAAGATGGTAATAAAAATGATAAGGAGAAAGAAAGGGTCACCGAAGATGATGCTAATGAAAATTTCCCTCTTTCTTAGGAAAAGGGAAGTGCCAAGGAAGATAATGTGGAGGTGGATTTTGGTAATGAGGAGAGAGCCCAGGAAAAAGAGGACAGGAATCTTGAAGAGAGAGAAGGAAGAGGACATGAAAGACATTAAGGAAGATAATAAGGAGGAAGAAGGAGGAAAGGAAGAGGATAATCAAGAGGAAGAAAAAGAAGAGGAAGGAGTTGAAGAGGAGGAAGAAGATGCCCAGGATTCTCCTATGGAAGATGACAAGGAAGATGCTCCAGATTTTCCTACTAAAGAAGAAAAAGTTGAAGTTCATTCTGATTCTGATGAGGATGGTATGGACCTGGCTAGAAAAGAGGATGGTAAATACCAAAAGGAGGAAACCTTGGGCCTCCTAGTGGGTCAGGTTGAAGAGGAAAAGGAGGCTGGTTAGAACCCCCTGTTGTTGATGAAAAAGAAGAGGAACAAAATGAAACTAATGAAGGTATGGACCAGGCTACCATTGAGGAAGGAAATAGCCATAAGGAGGACACCTTAGACCTCCTGATGGGTGCTACTAATCTGGAAGAGGTTAACAAAGCTAATGGTCAGGGTACTTCTCTAGATTGGATTAAGCATGAGATGCAGGAGATGAAGCTCCACTTTTAGGCCATGGAAAAAACTACAAATACCCTAACTACTAAGTTGGAGAAGCTGGAGAATAAGGTTTTGGATAAGGTAAAAAATAAAAACTGGAATGAGGATATAGCTGTTGAAATCAATAAGATAGTTTCCAACAAGGTTAAAGATACTAAGGCTAAAGTCAGTAACAACAGGAACATGATTAACAAGGTCCTGAGTCACAAAAATAAGGGACTTAGTGTTGTTGTTATGAACCTGAATATGCTGCACAACTATCTGGAAAAAATCTAGCTGGAAAAAATGACAATTACAATTGATGAGGATGCTGGGAATGTTGGCCCAGGAATGAGAACCAGAGGGGCACACTCAGAGGAAGATCCCTGACAAGCCAAAGGAACTGAAGGACCTAAAAGATGCTATCTAGAAGATGGAGGACCTAAAGATGAAGGCAGAGAAAATGATAAAAAAAAATAGTCTGGTCTGGTTGGTAGCTGGGTATTGCTGGTATTTTTGCTAGTAACTATTTTTCTTTGCTTTTGTTATCATTTCTAGGGTTGTTTTGGGTCTTGCTTTTGTCTTTCCAGCAAACGTCTCTTTTTGATAGACTTTAATGCTATATCTTTATGCTTTAATGTAAATGGTTTCAGGTTCCATTCAAAAGCTATTTTTACCTTAATCAAAAACATGTTGACATTGCTCCTTTGTTTTTCATCTTATCATTGATTTTTCAATTCCATCTATGATTTTTTTCACATACTTTACCAATATGATTTTCTATGGTGTGAAGTTTTAGCTACAAATTCTTGTCATTTTTATGTCTCCAACTACAAATATTTCACTTTCATTCTATTGGAGGCCCACCTTTCTTTAGATTCTCTATTGTTTCAATGAATGGATACTTTGACACCCAATCAATTTGAAAATTCCATGACATATCCCACTCCTAAACCACTTTTTTTTGGATTTTATTTTCCCCTTTTTTGCATCATCATCATCATCTATGAAATTGTAACCCAAGTCAATTATCTCATTCTCACTACCCTAGGTATCTACTAGAACATCTTCTAAATTGTTGTCTAAGATATCAGGTTTTCGACCTTCTTTAGTATTTGGTGTAAGTTGTGAATCTTGTAGTTGTTATGATGTACCTTCATCATTTTGACCACAAACAATGCCAAATTATGAAGTTAAGGTTCTGGATTTTTCCAACCTATCTTGGACTTCACCACATTTAGGAGTCTTACCCTTCTTCCTATCTAACATCTCCAATTGAATAAAAACTACACTAAACTATCTACTTGTTTAAGATGCAATAATAGACTACACGATGCATCGGCCCTAGGGCCTACAATCTAGATGTCTAAGGTATCCACACATAATAAGAATGAACTAAAAATTGCAATAAGATTGAGATGAATAATATTGTAACACTTCAAAAATAATCACTTACCTTTAGATTTTTAGAGAGTAGCACTCGGTTGGTTAGAATAATACCTTAGTAACTTCAAGGATTGGACATTCTTTCATAGTGATTCATTGCTTAAAATCATCACATGTCTTTTTAGAATATCATGCTGGACTTCATTAAATGTATCAATCCGAGAACATGATCTTGAGATGGTGGATGCAAGGTCTATGCTTTAGTTCTCTTCAAAAGTCATCACTACTAAAGTAAAGGTATTGCTATAAGAGATTTATACTATGAACTTGAAACTATAACTTAACTCACAACTTAAAGGAAATACTTAGCAATAAACTAATAATGCTTCAAAAGTAAATCTATGCTGCAGGAAACAACCGCTGGTTCTACTACCAATGGCTGCAAGAGAAACAATGCTTATCAACTTCAAAGAAACTTAACTAAGTCCTACTTAAACATAAATAGGGAATTCACCTCCCGCATGGGCCCCCACGGAAGTGTGATAGATTTAAAACTCAGATGTTAAAATCTGGAACTATCATATATTTATTTAACAAAACACAAGTACAAGATGGAATATCAAAGTGTATTCACTTTGTTGTTGGATTACAATATAAATTCCTCAGAACATCTAACTAACTCAAAATCATAAGTTCCAGCTTATTTAAAAGCAACTGAGAAAATAGAACACCTAAAAACTAGGTCCTTCATTACATAAGCATAACAACTTCAGTTATAGGAATGACATCATCATTTATGCAAGAGGATAAACCATATTTAGTGCTTCAAGAATATAGGAACACCTAGTAATTGGATTGACTCATTCTGTGTCAGCAACCGTAAGGTTATGGAAGTAGTGGAGCCATGATAATATTTGGAAATAGTTACTCGCCTTGAAGGAGCCACTTCATCACTGAGATCTTACTCCTTGTTGACTTATTCTTCCCCTACAAAAGGTTAGCATACCAAAATCTGCAACACAAATCCAAGGAAAAGATTTATAATAAGTTTTCCTATTTTAACGCATCCTTGTCACACGGCTGCAGGAACACTACCCATTAACACTAGAAAAGAGAAACACTAGATTTCATCATAATATCCATTAGTCTATATATATATTTAGTATTTTCCCTTAGCTTCAAAAGTATCAGATGTACACATGGCTAAAGCATAGAAACATAAAATTCTACATAATGTTTATGAAAACCATAAGATATTTAAGTCTAGACTCAAAAAATCATAAACAAAACAATCCATAAACTCGACTCATCATTCCCCCCAGCTTAGCTTTTTGCTGGTCCCACAACAAACATAAAATTCTTCAACCTAGCTGTCAATTTGTAATCAACAGTTGTCTTCTGTCTAGAACCCCCATTGGAAAAGCTCCAATAGAATCCCTTTGTATCTCTATGTCTTTTCCACCTTTCTTCCTCCCCCTTCATATCATAACTGTCCAAATTTTTTGAGTTTTCTAAGAGAGGAGACATCAGCAACGACAACTGAAAGGTAAGTGGAATCCAAAAATTTTGTCATGTCCTTCCCAAAGAGATGTATGAGGGTGCCATCCTATGTGCCATGCTAAAATTGAGGGGTGAATGTGGCTCTTTAGCTCTCAGCTCCTTGGTTAAACTAATCCAATGCCACTAAATAGCATTAGTAGCATCAGACAACTCAGAATCAACTAGCTTCTCATACTCATTAAATGTTGCATTCCTAAGTGGATAGATGAGCTTGCTGCCTGTTTCAGAGGGGGCAATTCTTAACCAATCATAATACAAAGTTTTAGGGTCTTTGGCTTCAGGTCTCAAATATAGGGAAATCTCTTATTCTAAATACCTATACAACTTAGCTTGAGTGTCCCAACTAATCTCATTCTATACCCAGAACATAAGGACCCTAAGCTGGATATCCCCAACATATAGTAAGGGGTTCCAGACTCGGTCATTTGGGACTGCTAGGTTGTGGAGGAAGAGTTCACACAGTAGATTCTAAATGGATGTAGGAGGGTTATTAAATGCTTGGAAAAAATGCATTAGATCTTGCAATGATGGGGACCTATCCTACATGATACATGTTATCTGATAATTTAGTAGTTGTTCTTTTAGAAACAAGGCATATACTGGTGATAGAGACCTACAACCCATTAACTCAGGGATAAGGGATGTAACCTTGGTAAGTTTTTCTTGCAGATATTCCACTTTTTCCTCTTGGCAAATAGTCTCTTGAAAATGTTGGTCTATGATTCTATTTAACTCTTTCCTCTGCTGCCTCCATTGTTCCCTTTCCGAATTTAATTGATTGGATAACTAAGAAATAATGGATAACAAGGACATAGAACCAGACTAGCCTGGCATGGAATTGTCAAAAGATTTATCTGCTGAAGAGAGAATAGGGGGCTTACCTTATTTTGAATTTATCCCTTCCTTAGGATCTGTCCAAACCACCATGGATCTCTCAGTATTAGAGCATTACTGTGAAACAGAGGCCAATGTATCTAATCCCTCATTTAAATTTTTCTCTACTACCTTATTAATAAGGTCTGCTTCAACATCAGGGTTTTCTTCATATGGACTCCTCTCTACTGTAGGAGAAAATCTTGGTTCATCTACTTCCATTATATATTTATCCGAGTCATCACTATCTGAGTCATTACAACTATCATTTTTCTGAGGATTCTTGGAGGTTGAACCTCTTCTCTGAAATACATAAGCTTTCTCTTTAGAGCTGGAGTCATCACCAATTATAATGACGTCTTCATTTTTTGGCTTATCAGGAACTTGTTCTATTTCAATATCAAGAAACCCTTCAAATGTTTCTTGCCTCATAATCTCAGGCCCTTGTTCTTCTTGCTCAAAAATTTCAGGTTGTATTTCAGCTTCTTGTCAAATGTTTCTAAACTCTTCTTGTTTTTGCCTAGAAGCTTCTTGTCCAACAATTGACTCTTCAAATGGAATATCTGTAGTCATAATTGACTTCCTCCTATTACTTCTTCTTAACGGAGTTTCTTCCTTCTTTTTTGGAACTTTCCTTTTTCTTGAAGTGCTTGTGGCTACATGAGATGATTCCTTAGTCTGCTGACTAGTACTAGGATTATTTATCTTATTCCTGCCTTTCTGAGAAACCCTCTTCATCACAAGAGCGACTTCAGCCTTTTCTATAGAAGTCTCCTCTTCCTCTTCATGAACTGACCTTGAAGTATAGGAATGAGGGGAATTAGGAGTCCTAACCCTAGATTTCTTCTTGGACAAAGAACCTTGTCCAAGTTCAATAATAATTTTCCTAACCCCTTTATCAGTTTGAATTCTCTACCCCACTCTTCACCCAATAGGTTATGGGGATGGTTCTTTAAACCCTTGCAATAGAAATTCATCCCACGAGATTTCTGACTACTCCCTTAAGGCTTTCTCAACTATCAATTTGACTAAACAGTGATGTGAGATAGAATTACATTTACCCTCATGTACTAAAGTGTCCTACTTTGACAAGATGCTAAACATGAAACTAGGAACGTTGATGGGCCTATTGTCATGCCTTAGACAACTCAAAAATTTAAAATGAACAGAATGTAGGTATGAATGCCATCCCTCACAAGTAAAATATCTAATGACGTGAACTGCACATTGCCTAAATGGCTCTGGAAGAGACAGTCTGAATGTACCTTGTTTTCGATCAACCTCAAGAGGTGGGTCTAAATGTAGGGTGAATTGAGCCCTAGATGTGGTCGGATCAAAATTTTCTACAAATTCCTCCCCTTCCTGCAGCAACCCCATAACTTCTACCAAAATTGACTATGAAAAAGGTACCCTCAATCCCTTGACTATAGCCCCTCCATCTTTTAATGAGCTTAGAAACTGCAGCGCAACTTCATCATCCCAACTGGTTAACTTTTAGATATAATCCAACCAACCTCTTGCCTGAAAATATGGCCTGCAGGCTTGATCTTCTAGCAGGACATTATGCACAGTGGGTTCTCTATGAATGAGGTCACCTCCCATCTTCAGGTTGTTGAAATACCCAAAACAAAGTTGTAGGAGATTAAAATGGTCAAGAACAAATTAGGACAAGGAGGTTTGAAAAAGCAAGTTACAGGAAGGTTTCAAACATGGAAAGTTCTAACAATGTAGTTCAAAAAATGAGCTCATAAGTAATATGAATGAAAATCAATAATATATCTTAACTATTCATAATTACTCATCTGCAGACTTCGTACTTAACATGTACTTGTCACCCTCACTTGATATGTGTGAAATAACAACGCAACACAGAACTCTTCAAAAAGTGTCAAATCATGACAAGAAATACAAGTATGACATGATAAAATAATAAACACAAATATTTCATGAACATAATGACAAAAATGATATAACTTCCCCCCCAGCTAAATTAGGAAATTGGTCCCACACTTGCACAGGTGACAAGGCATACGAAAAAAATAATTGGAAAAATAAATTAAAGTTACATACCTTGGAATGTGTACAAACCTAAATTATTGCCGAGGTGGCAGTCATTGTTATCCACGAATGAAGAATAAATGAAATGGATGGGTGATA
Source organism: Chamaecyparis obtusa (assembly GCA_027943335.1). Classification (NCBI taxonomy): domain Eukaryota; kingdom Viridiplantae; phylum Streptophyta; class Pinopsida; order Cupressales; family Cupressaceae; genus Chamaecyparis; species Chamaecyparis obtusa. Next base: position 519,054 of record BSBK01000137.1, on the reverse strand, counting down.
GACATGAAATGAAATGGAATTTTATCAAGAAGCAACTTTCATTAAGAAAGCATTTATTATGAAAGTGAGGAGAACATTCAGAGTGAGGAAGGCAACTGAGCAGAAAGCTCATTATGAGAGGCTGCAGGAAGTGTATCACCAGCGGCGGAAGAGAATTGCTATAGGAACTTGTCCTTACTCTGGGGTTTGTGATATAACTTCAACCTATGACCATTGACTAATAATTTGAACTGAACTGGATCAATTGTGGAAAGATAGACTGCTCCATTTGGAAATACTGTTATAATCTCATATGGTCCTAACCATCTGGCTTGGAATTTTTTTGGATTATTTTGATACCGAGAGTCATAGAGGAGCGCCCAGTCACCAACAAAAAATATTTCATCCTTAACATACTTGTCATGCCATTTCTTTCATTGGTGTTGGATCAATTCTATGTTGTGCAGGGCAGATTTATGCCATACATCAAGGCCATTCAAGCTCAATATCCATTCTTGCTATGCTGTAGTGAGATCCATACCAAGATCATGAGCTGTCTATAGTGTCTTATGTTCAAATTCTATAGGCATAACTACAGACTGACCATATACAAGCTCAAATGGTGTGAAGCAGGTTGTAGATTTCCAAGTAGCTCGGTAAGCCCAAAGAGCTTTAGGAAGTCATGTGGTCCAATCTTACTTATGGATGGCTACAGTTTTGGTGAGAATAGATTCCAACTCTTGATTGGTAACTTCTACCTACCCATTAGCTTGGGGGTGATAAGGTGAGGATTTTCCATGCCTTATGTTATACTCTTCCATCAGAGCAGCTATCAAATTGGAAGTAAACTAAGGACCTTGATCAGATTGAAGCTCCCTAGGTACCCCAAATCTGGTGAAAATGAACTCATAAAGGAATGTTGCAATATTTTTATCCATTGGGTGCTTCATAGGTTTAGCCCACTTTGTAACATATTCAGTGCATACAAGGATATAGGATTTACCTTGTGAAGATGGCTCAATAGGACCGACAAAGTCAATCCCCCATTTATCAAACAGTGCGACAATTATTTGTGGTTGCAGGGGCATTTCATCTGTCTTAGTAGGTTGTCCCATGTGTTGGCATTTGTCACACTTTTTGGTGTATTGAGCAACATCTTTGTGTAAACTAGGCCAGTAGTAGCTTGTAGTCAAGATCTTCAATGTTGTTCTTTTGGCAGCAAAATGTCCACCATAAGGTTCATCGTGGCATGCCCTGAGGATATCATATGTTTCATGTTCTCTTATGCATCTTCTAGTCACTTTATCATGACCAGTATAAAACATGAATCTAGAAATCCATGAATAATTAAATCTCTTTCCAGTCAACAACCTTCTTTCTTTAGCAAAGAAATGAGTTGGTGCCTTACCAGTAGTGAGATAGTTAGCAATGTCGGCATACCAGGGATTATACATAGATAGCATAAATAGATGCTCATTAGGAAAGTTGTTTTCTATGGCTACAAGATCATCAGGGACATGCAGTCTGGAAAGAAAGTCAGCAACCACATTAGCTTTACCAGGCTTGTCGACTATGGTGATATCAAACTCTTGCATTAAGAGAAACTAGTGAGCCAGTCACCCAGATATTGCAGGCTTGTTCATGAGGTACTTAATAGAAGAATAGTCAGTATGCACATAGATCTCATATCCAGTAATGTAGTGTCTGAATTTATTCAGGGCGTAGATGACTGCAAGCATTTCTTTTTTAGTGACAGTGTAATTAAACTCAACACCTTGCAAATTTTTACTAATAAAGTAAATAGCATGCTCAAATGAGTCCACCTTCTGACCTAGTATAACACCAATAGCATAGTCTAAGGCATTAGCATGAATGTGAAAAGGCAAGCCCCAATTAGGTCCTCTCAAAACCGGTGCTATGGTGAGAACTTCCTTAAGCTGCAGGAAAGACTTTGCACATTTAGAGTCCCAAGTAAATTCAACATCTTTTTTGAGAAAGTTATACAGTGGTGTTGTAAGCTGACTGAAATCCTTTATAAACCTTCAATAATACCCTGCATTTCCAAGAAAACTCTGCACATCCTTTTGTTTTGCTGGCGTAGGTAATGTACTAATCACTTCAATTTTGGTAGGGTCTACTTGAATACCTTTTGAAGAGATGAAGTGCCCTAAGACAACCCCTTCTTCCATCATCGTGAAGCATTTCTCACTGTTGAGAGAAAGGTTGTATCCATGACATCTCTTAAGAACTTTTTCCAAGTTTTCCTTAGCCTCTTCAAATGTATAGCCATATGTGGTAAAGTCGTCCATGTAAATCTCCATACAATCAGCAGATATATCAGAGAATATGCTTATCATAGCTTGCTGGAAAGTGGCAGGAGCATTGCACAAACCAAAAGGTAAGACTGAATATGCAAATGTCCCCCATGGACATGTGAAAGTTGTCTTCTCCTGGTTGTCAGGAGTGATTTTTATCTGATTATAACCATTGAATCCATCTAGAAAAGAGAAGTATTTCTTACCAGCCAGGTTATCAAAGACTTGATCGATGAACGACAATGGAAAGTGGTCCTTCTTAGTGGCTGAGTTAAGCTCCCTGTAGTCAACACAAAATCTCCACTTCCCTCCTTTATTGGGTACTATCATGAGAGGGGAGACCCACTGACTATCAAAAATGGGATAAATGAAGCCAACATTTAACAACTTCTACAACTCATTCTTAACTATATCACTTAAAGATGGATTAACCCTTCTTTGAGGTTGGCAGACAGGTCTGTATTTAGGACTGATGTAGATTTTATGAGTGCTGAATTTAGGATCTAGGCCTTTCATATTAGTATAATCCCAAGAAAAGACTTGTTGATGTTCTTGTAGAAGTTGGAGGACACCTTTCTGCTAAGAGAGTGACAAAGCACTGCTCATATTTAATTCTCATCCTGGACCAACTTCTAGCTTAATGACCTTTTCTACCATGGACAGTTGAGCAACTGGAAAAGACTCCATTTCATGAGGCAAAACTGTATGAAGGAATTGTGAAGTTTTTGAATATTGTGGAGAATTTGGAGGTGGTAACAAAGTTTCTAGAACACAATCCTCTTGGGAACACATTTGGGAGTGCACTCCATATTCATTCATGATAATGGAGGACATTATCTCATCTTCTCCCCTAGAGGCTACAAATGGCTCTCGTGATATCATCATTAACTAGCAGATTGAATTGACCTTAGGTTCATTATCTCCCAAGTCTAGCTAGACTATCTGGTCATCTTACAATAGAGGTTGAGCTGGGGAATATAGAGTTAGATTCTTAGTGTTGAATCCATTGGATATAGTCATTTTTCCTGACCGACAAGCTATATAAGCATTTGCAGTAGCCAACCATGGCCTGCCTAGAATTATTGGATTCCTGCCCATGTTAGCCTTTGGAGAAAGGACAACAAAGTCAACCAGATACTCCCAAGAATTCAAGGTGACTATAACATCCTCTACCATCCCATCAGGTGTAATGGTGGAACTATCAGCAAGCTGAAGGATGGTTGGGGTTTCCCTAAGACTGATGATATGCATCTGAGACATTACTTCCTTGGTCATGACATTTATGGATGCACCTAACTCAACTAGAGCATTTTGAACTTGTATTCCTTGAATGGTGACTGTAACCACATGGCTACCAAGATCAGAATACTTTGGAACTATCAATTTTTCCAACATTAGGTCAGATAACTATCTTAGGACATGTATGGTTTTAGGATCCTTTTTCTTCCTCTCAGGCTATTTTATATAGGCTTCCTTGATGGCTTTAGTATATGCAGGCACTTCCTTTATGGCATCTAGCAGTGGTATTTTAACTATCATTTGCTTTAGCTGGGTAAGCAAGTCCAACACTACTATTGTGGAGGAGAAAGGGTTGTGTTGGACCTTAAATGAATATTATTCAAGTAAATAGCATAGCTCTACTGTTGTGTTGCTGGCTTAGCATTGTTGGGATTAGGAGTAGGCTGAGAAGGCAACTGAGTTTGTTTAGGGGAAGTAGTGTTGGTTGTAGGAGGAGGCATTAGAGTCTACTACTGAGGTGGTGGCATCAAAGCTTACTGGCTTGATTGGTTCATCCAATTATGTGGTTGTTGCCACCCCTGCTGGGGCTACTGCCAGCTTTGCTGAGGTTGTTTCCAACCTTGGTGAGGCTGCTGCCAGCCCTGCTAAGGTTGTGACCAACCCTGGTGAGATTGTTGCCAGCCTTGCTGAGGTTGTTTCCAACCTTGCTGAGGTTGTTGCCAACCTTTTTGAGGTTGTTTCCAACCTTTTTGAGGCTACTGCTAGCTATTATACCCACTAAAACTACTATGCTATTGATTTTTCCATGTATTATTACTATTAAAATTTTGGAGAGGATCTTGGGGAATACCTAGTCTCTGAGCCCATGGCCTTCGTTGGGAAACATAGAGTACCTCTCCATTCTCAACAATGTCTTTGAACTTGGTAGGCATAGGTTGGAACTCCAAGCTTGCAAAAGTCTTACACTGATAATTCTTTTTCTTCTCCCTACAATGCGGATAGTACTTGGATAACATTGCATCAGCTTCATCTTTCTTTCTCCTTACCTACATAGTGTCCAACTGAGTAGTGACATCATTAATGATGTCTTTTTTGAAATCTAGCAATAGGTTGGATAGCTCTATTTTGGACACACCCACACCATTAGACCTATGAGGCAAGCCTTTTAAGCCTCTTCCCTTCTTGACAGTAGCTCTAGAATAGTTCAGACATATACTCTTTATGTCATCCCAAGTTTTCTGGGTAATGTCCCCCTCTACCATAAGGTCAAGGGCCTCAATGCTTCCATCATTCACACCTTTCAAAAATAGATGCTTTTGGGATTCCTCATTCAGTTGGTGATGTGTATTATGCTGTAGGTTGAACATGAACCTGGAGACATAGTCTTCCAAGGTTTCATCTTCCTTCTGGGACATTTTAAATATGTCATCCCCTTTTAAGTCTCTCCCCCTGCAATACTCTTTATACTTTGAAAGAAATAGGTTGCACATTGCAGTCCAATCTCCTACAGCATCGACACCCAAGCTCATAAACCATCTTAGAGAAACTTCTTTTAAAGTAGAGGGAAATAATTTTAGCTTATGGCCATCAGTGGTGTAGTCATAGCTCCTACAAAGGATATCAAACTCAAGGAGGAAAGTCTCAGGGTCTTCTGTGATGAGTCCATAGAATTTAGGAAGTGCAATAGTAGGAATGTTCTTCAAATTTTGGTTACCTTGCTGAGTAGGAATAGGAAAGGGGAAGGTAGGCTGAGCCATTGGATTATCTAGATATTCTGGGTAAGCACAAAGGGCATTTAAATGGTATGATTCTTCAGATGATGGTGGTGAAGGAAATTGGTCATAGGCATCAACAAACACGTTCTCAAATGGTTCCTCTTCTTGTGGGTTCTCAAATTGGGGTTCCTCAAGTGCTGGGTTGAAAACCTCAAATGGCTCTTCGTGAATAAAGTTAGGTAGGAATCTTCCAAGATGGTCCCTACGTCTATTCATGCAAAATAATGCAGAATGCAAACTAACTTAATGACTTCTGGGTTAAACTAAATTGACACCATCCCCGACAACAACGTCAAAAATGGTTGGTCAGAATAATACCTTAGTAACTTCAAGGATTGGACATCCTTTCATAGTGATTCATTGCTTAAAATTATCACATGTCTACTTAGAATATCATGCTAGACTTCATTAAATATATCAATCTAGGAACATGAGCTTGAGATGGTGGCTACAAGGTTTATGCTTTAGTTCTCTTGAAAAGTCATCACTACTAAAGTAAAGGTATTGCTGTAGGAGATTTATACTAAGAGCTTGAAACTACAACTTAACTCCCAACTTAAAGGAAAAACTCAACAGTAAACTAATAATGCTTCAAAAGTAAATCTATGCTGCAGGAAATAGCCGATGATTCTACTATCAATGGCTATAGGAGCAACAATGCTTATCAACTTCAAAGAAACTTCACTAAGTCCTACTTGAACATAAACATGGAATTTGCCTCCCACGTGGGCCCCCACGGAAGTGTGAATAGATTTAAAAATCAGATGTTAGAATCTGGAACTATCATATATTCATTTAACAAAACACAAGTGCAAGATGGAATATCAAAGTGTATTCACTTTGTTGCTGGATTACAATATAAATTCCTCAAAACATCTAACTAGCTCAGAATCATAAGTTCTAGCTTATTTAAAAGCAACTGAGAAAACAGAACACCTAAAAACTAGGTCCTTCATTACATAAGCATAACAACTTTAGTTATAGGAATGACAACATCATTTATAGAAGATGATAAACAATATTTAGTGCTTCAAGAATATAGGAACACCCAGTAACTAGATTGACTCGGTCTGTGTCAGCAACCGCAAGGTTATGGAAGTAGTGGAGCCATGATAAAATCTAGAAACAGTTACTTGCCTTGAAGGAGCCACTTCATCACTGAGATCTTACTCCTTCTTGACTTATTATTCCCCTAGAAAAGGTAAGCATACCAAAATCCGCAACACAAATCCAAGGCAAAGATTTATAATAAGTTTTCTTATTTTAATGCATCCTTGTCACATGGCTACAAGAACACTACCCATTAACGCTAGAGAAGAGAAATACCAAATTTCATCATAATATCTATTAGTGTGTGTGTATATATATATATATATATATATATATATATATATATATATATATATATATATATATATATATATATATATATATATATATATATATATATATATATTCAGTATTTTCCCTTAGCTTCAAAAGTATCAGATATACACATGGCTAAAGCATAGAAACATAAAAGTCTGCATAATGTTTATGAAAACCATAAGATATTTAAGTCTAGACTCAGAAAATCATAAACAAAACAATCCATAAACTAGACTCATCAACACTAGTAGTTGGCAATGCAAAAATGGTTGTTTGTGGCCTAAAACTTTTCCATTGATCTAAATTGAGAGCTTAGAACTAATAAAATTGTGTAAAATTAATTTTGATCTTTGATTGTATTTATAGCAATCCATATTTGGCAAATTCCATAGGAATTTTAAATGGTATACAAGTATTTGAAGAATCCCACTTAATTCTAACATGCCTGTTGTAAATGTAGGGAGAATCAAACGTTAACAACACATATTCATTGTAATTTTCTAGGTCATTATAGACCGTCTATTGGGATGGAATTGTAATAGAAACAGTTGAATTAATCCTCCCACAACATTGAGTGATCAATGAAATTGGTGAACATGGTAGTGAATGAAGACACGCTTTTGAAAAATGTTAGGCGAATTGGGTCCTCATGCAAATAGAACTATTGATGGCTAATTGGAAAATATCATCGTCAATTAAGGCACACTTCCAAAATTGTGGGAAAAAATATTAAATATATCATTTGGGAAATGTATATTCTATTGGAAAAATCTTTAAATCAATACAATCAATTAATATTTAAATGATGTCACATTGAATTGCATTTGACCAAAAATGCATAAAGTTAGGGCAATCTAGTCAGCTTGTTTAATCCCACTTATTTTCCAATTTTAAAATTGTTGACAACACATATTCACTAGTTGGTAAATATTCATCACTTTAAAGTTTTCACTACATGGGAGTAGTATCTAAATTAAGTTACATTTTGACATGGAATGTATGGTATAGTGTGACATCTGTGCCAATTATGAATACATTATGAAAATAGACAATTTAAGAACTTTTCTTGGAGAAACAAATCTAGATAACACAACAAACATATTGATCAAAATGCACTATATAAGGAAAAATCTAAAAAATAAGTTACAATTTGTTTAAGATTTTGGTGCAGTGTTTTCTTAAAGTGTACATCATTTGTGGATTTCATAGACCAACTTAGCTTCATAAACATTATCAAAAAAATTCTTTCATTCATTCAATCCATTATAGACATTAGCTTGCATGCTAATTGGATGAATTAAGTTGCTTTTTCACCTCCTATTTAGTGGTCCAAACTTAATTCCTATTGGTGCCACTTTACCTACTCCTATAGCCTCATTCACTCTATTAAAATCTCACATTCTTGGTTGCATTATCTATGTTGTTAGTTTTCTTGACCATTACTAAGGTTTCCTCTCAATCCATGTTGGCACTTTCTAATTGATATTGTTTAATTTACTCTCATCGAATTTTTTCTAGGTTATGAAATTTATAACATGTGTTGGTGAGTTTGCATGGGTCTCATCTCTTAGAAGCATTCTTTTATGCTACATTTATTTGATTTGATAATCTATCATTTGTGTCAAATGTATTTAGCGTATCATAGGTTATTTTCAAATGTGAAGTCCCAAATTGGGTGATGAATTATCTCCATGCGGTCAAGGTGGGGTATCATTGATTGTGTAAATTTTCTCTTGATATTGGTTTTTCTCATTGGTCCAATTTTGAACTACATCATAGCTTTAGTGAATGTTTTTAAAAAAATAAAATTAAAAGCTAACAATCACTATTTATCCAACCCATACCATCTAAAGATCAATGAATAAAAACCAATTTTGTAGAACAACCCATCACAGGCACTCTATTTTCATGTATGAGCCCATGTGACATCTAAAGATGAATGACTAAAATCCAATTTTATAGAACAAACCATCACAAACACTCTATTTACATGTATGAGTATTAATGGAAAGGAATAATGAATATCTACTAGATTTTATTGGATTTTTGCATCATAAGTATTTAGTTGACTCTGCACAAATGTACAAATTCAAAAATATTTGTGAATTTTGAATCTCAATAGTGTTTTCCAAGAAAACTAGGGTTTCAAAGAGTTCAATTAATAATTAATGAAATATTCACCTCAAATTGCAAAATTGTGGCTGAAGATACATATTCTCACATCATTTGGGTTTTACATCACATTGATAAGAAAACAAAGTTGTTAATTTTATTAGGGGGTATGTGCAAGATCATGAGGGCCCAAAAAGTGGAAATGTCAGTTCAAAACTTTGACAATGTAGTTGACGACTTTTTTTTCACCCGAATTTGATAAAACAAAAAGGGTATCTTAAGGAGATTATCAGCTTTCTATTGATATAATTGCTGTCAAAATTTGAATTTGGTAAGTAATTATTAGTTATTTTCTAATTGAGCTACCTCTAAAGTGTTGATTTATATACTGATTGAAAAATGACTATAACTTTCAGACGGTATAACATTTTTGAAATCTAAAAAATGCGTCACATTCTATGCTTCACTTACTACAAGGAAATTTTTATTTTTTTTGAATTTTGTAAAGTTTTGAATGAGTTAAGGTGGTCAAACACGGGAGTTTTTTTATTCTAAAAATGTTGTAGCAAAAAATTCATAATTAATTATTTTTTTAGAATAAAATTACAAAAAAATATGCGTCACATCTGGGATGAGTCTACTACTTATATATAAAATCTTATAATAAAATATTATTATTTGATTATGATTAAGGTGGTCAGACATACACCTACTTCTTATTTTTTTCCTAAAATTTTTGTACTACTACATTGAAATCTATACTTTTCACCAATCATACTAACTTTTTCTCAAAAAAGGCCTAGTAGTTTAGAAACTACATTGAATTTTCTATAGATTCTATTCTTACAACTTTTTGATATTAGGTTCATAGCTAGTTGAAATTTTCACGTCAAGTTGACTAACCCTGATTTGCTGATTTTTCATTGCCACTTGAGGGCATAGTTAGGCCCCTCATGATCTTGCACATACCCTAGGGTAAAAAATTTCATTGTACATTAAAACTATTGTCGCTAAGAACTATGTAATCTGAGTAAAATCAATTCTCAACCCTATAAGAAAAGAAGGGAATTGGATAACGAATTAATAATCCAATTCACATACTTGTCAAGAATAATTATGCGTGTTCAGGGGGTAAGGATTTAATCAAACTATTTGAGAGATAATAGAGATGGTAGAGACACAATCATTTTTATGGATACATGATGTCTTTTTTTGCACTAGTTTTGGAAGAGGTTTTCACAATAACATATTTTGCATGTTTGGGTTTTTGATTTGGAAAGATTGATTGTCCCAAATGATTTTGTGAATGTCGATCATGTTAGATAAGTAGCAAAAAAATATGATGTATATTATAGGATGATTATGACTAATAGTAGTGGTGTAAGAATAAGAACTAAGAAGGAATGCATTACAAATTTTTTCAAACTAAATTCAATGTCCAACAAGGTCATTAACTTAAACTCTTTAAAGGATTATCAAAATGTTAATGTTATGTTAAAGTTAGTTCTAGGAGTGGATGTTGAAAATTGAATACCTATGCATTTTATTCTAATAGTAGTTGATAAATAGAATGTAAATCTAAATAGAGAATTTAATTTCGCTTCATCCATAGTAGAAAGAATGCACAATCAATTGATAGAAATAAAAGGTTATAGTAGGGTATTTCATTTTAAATGGTATTCATCATTATGTCAAATATTTTTGTATGGATCAAAGGATGTCTAGAATGAAGCTTTGAGAATAATGTTTAATGATGATAATAAGGTTTGACTCATTGTGCAATGTTGGACATATATTTGGGACATGATATACCATAATTCAAACTATGTAATTTTGAAAGAATTGATTGAAAAATAAATTTTGGGATTTTTAGGTTTAGCACATGTTACCAAAAGAGAGAATTGATTTTTAAGGCCAATGAGTAGGATATTTAAGATTGAGATTTAACATAATTGGGGATATTGAGATCTCCATTTAAATACCATTGTAAGAAAACTATAATGGTCTCCAATTAGGCCACACATTTTTTCAAGGTATGTGGGAGAAAGAATGGCTTATGTATAAATTATATATGGCAATTGAATGAGTCAAATAAGACTCATCTAAGGAATCATAAGAAGAAATCAAATGTTTACCTTGCCTATTTTGTGTTCTTATATTTTGTTGTCACTCCTAAATAAGGAATAGAGATCATATATCCTATATTACAATTGTATCAGTGAGCTTGGATATCGAAAGAAATTGTAACCATAAAAAACCATATATTAGGTCAGAAAACATTCTTAGAGACTAAATTTTTATCACAAGGTAATATTTGAAGAGGATGTGATCAGAAATTACTTGTTTGATAATAGGGTAAATATTAAAAGAATAAAGTTTGTAATTTGGAAAGGAGAGGAACAAAGAAATAGGTATAACCCCAAGTATTTAAGAGCCTTCATGGTGTCTCAGCTCATCTTATGGATAAAATTAATATTACAATGGATAATGCAAACGACTTGGTATAAAATCATTATGTAGTACCGTTCAATCTTATTCAAGTAAAGAAGAATAGTTTGTGACTCCTAACTGACATATTTATAGGGAAAAGTACTCTTCATAGTTGTGGTATGCATCAAGGGACAATTTTAAGCAATACAAACTCAGTTTGAAGTAGTTTTGGAGGCCTTAAGTGGCTTATTTTGGTTTCATCCAACCCAAAGAGTTTTTCAACCTATAAAGGTTTGAAAATCACATGTCCATCGATCATGGAAGGAGTTACAACAATCATGGACAACATCTAGGAAATTTTGGTCAATTTTTTGAATGGTTGAGAGGATTTTGGAACCTTTTTGACCAAGTTGGAGCCAATTGAGAGCAGCTAAGAGCTGTTTGAGGGGGGCTCAATAGATGGGTCAAAGAGGAAGAATTTTCCTCTTGAAGCCATCTTTTTGAAGCACTTTTGAGGCTAAAAAATAGAAATAAATTAGTTGGATGCCCAATAAAATTGACCCAACAAGCTAAACTTGTAATGCTTGTCATTGTTTCTCAAACTCTTTTTCCTTTCTTCTAGCAAGTTTTTACATTATAAAGTACAACTCTTATGCTCCTTATAAGTTGTTCTTGTTGCTTAGGTTGATTATTGTAATATGAAATAGGTTCTTTCTTGCCTATCATGTATTATAGGTCATTTCCAAACTTGTATAAAAATTTTTATCACCTTTTTTATAAATAAAAATCAAATTTTTACCTTCTATGAGCTATTTTATTGTGTAAGTTTGTTCTATACTTTTGTGATGATATTTTTCTCCTTGATTGTATCTGATCCTCATTTCCTTTATGTATAAAGATGCTTATTTTACAAGTTATAATGTGTGTTGACCAACTAAGGGTAGATATTAGATCGCGAAAACTTTTCTACCTCCTTTAACATTTTTCTTAGTATTTTAAACCTAGTTATGAATCACTTTTATAAAATAAACCTAAAATTTGAATTTGTATATGTCTTGTCTTGAAACTTTTGGTCATGTTGCATGTTGAAAATAATAGTATAGGTCTTGAAAGCTCATTTGGTGCATTATAGAATTTATCATAGGTTTATTTAAAGGTATCCCTTTTCCCTTTCCTTTGTGAGTTAGTAGTTTAGTTAAGTTTTGGTGAGCTCCAAGTAAACTAGCACTCTCAGGAGGTCCATTCTCACTTTAGGTTACCAAAACCCTAATAATGATCTCATGTTTCAATAGGTTGTTGAGTTCACAACTCAATAAGGGTGAAAAATTCATTGAGCATTTCTCTCTCTTGTTTTTCTCTTTCTAAGTTGCATATAAGATTATTTTTTATATAAAGATGGCATTGTCCTAATCAATTCATCATTAAGGTCCCATTTAGACATAGTTAAGCTTACTAAGGGCCACTTATATTGTATTTGATGTTGGTTGTGTATTTTTTTTCTATTGGTGGTGTATCCTATTTATACCCACCTCACCTTCATATAAGCATCCTATTCCAATATGTTCTCATTGATTGCATCCTTTGACAATAAACCACGTATTCTCTCGTAATGTTTTTTGTTTCTCTTTCCATTATAATTTAATTGGTCTTCGGTGGCTATTTCTATAGTTAAATCTTACACATTATCCAACTCAATTTCAAACCTTATTATCCATTTTACTAGTCATTATGAGCCTTCCAAACACACATTTAATGTGATATGTTCTTATGTTATGGTATTTAATTGATTCATTATGCACTTAAGAACATGAGGAATGCCAAAATGTAAGAGAAATCATTATAGCATAGTTCATTTTTAATAGGTTATAAAGGAATTTAATTTGCATCATTATCATATGTAGAGGACATGTATATTTGGGAATGTTGTCTTAAATCTCCCATATTGATTAATTTGGTTGACTAAAAGGTTTAACCTAGGAGAACTCATTCATCCATTGATTCTATGATGATTTATGTGGATGCCACATCGACTTCTAAGATATCCAGTAGAAAGAACAAATATATTTTCATGTACACTTTTTTATCCAATTAATTTTATGTAGCTTAGTCCAATTCCACATATTGAGATTAGGTTCATAAGAAGTGTGATTGATATGAAAATAATGGCCCACAAAAGATAATCCTAGAAAATAACTATTACTTCCCAAATGTTGAAAAGTTGTATTTAGTAGTTTGTCTCAATAACATATAATTTTATATTCTTTACGAATGTATAGTACTTGAATCTTGAATCTTTGTTATTTGCAATATTCTGACTACTTACCCTAGAATAATATACAATTTTACTATCTTTGTTAATATTAAATCTTTGTTTCATCCATACATCAATTTTATATAATCTTTACTTTCCACACTACCATACATGCATGCATAGACATGTATGGTATTTAGCAAATGTCACTTCAGTCTAAGCTCCATTAACCAGACAGTTTCCCACAATCAATGATGAACCATTGCTTTAATTAATGTGTCATAGTTGAATATAACATTATACAATCACGAGCTTACAGAATGAGTATAGGACATGGTTGTACATGATTCCTGCTGCTTCAACCATCACGTCTTTTATTTTTAGCTCCGATCCATGATTTACCAAACCCAACGTAATAAATTCATGAAAACTTAAGAGTATGTTCTGCTGAATTTTCCAAGTTATAGAATTTGAACGGATCCCAATACTCTGCACAACTACAATATGACATGGGAAGACTGAGATTTTTGTGATGTGAAAGGGTGTGTGAGAGATTAATCCTTTGAGAGTAGCAAAGGCTGAAATAAACCATGCAAAAAGCAAGCAACCAATATTTCATGATCGGTGTTGTCATTCCCGTAGCCATACAGAATGACTGCATAACTACCATTCCACTCAATCTCATTCACTTCTGCCATTGCCATTGCCAGAGTTATACACCGTATAACTTCCATTCCACTTTCTTTACCCTAACTACATTTCACTACTTTTTGCTGTACAGAGATTCTTTGTTACGATCACCGATACCTAAGTCTGCAAGCTCGTGATTATGTACTCATACTTACCCTATTCGTTTCTGTGGCACGGAAATCCATGTAATCTAGATGTCTATTATTGCATGGATGATACATTGCAAATTAGGTCTTGTGTAGAATATACCCAGAAGAATTTCTGGTGATTGGGAATGGTGTCCATTCAGTGCACGCTCTTTCAACGAATTTATAATTGTCTAACACCATCTTCAATGCCATGGATTTGCCCCCCAAGGTAAAGTAGTTGTTCTTGATTTTTGTTTACAAGTTTAGTCTGATAATTTCCTTTCTTTGTGCAGCAATCCATTGTAAGATATTAGGGGGAGAATGTTATGTTTATGATAAAAATGGTTCTCAATTTCTAGTTAGTTTAGTAGTGGAGGATTGTGTTCAAGAGGTCACAAATTCTAAATCTCATTGGAAGTAAGATAATATTTGTTTGTAGCAAGATTGTTTGGTATCATGGATTATGGACTATAAAAGAATCTTTCTTAGTGGAGGATTTGTGTTTGAGAGGTCACAAATTTTAAATTCTATTGGAAGTAAGGTATGTATATCTATTTCTAGCAATACTGCTTGGTATAATAGACTATGGACTATAAATGAATCTTTCTTAGCGGAGGATTTGTGTTCAAGAGGTCATAAATTCTAAGACTTATTGGGGGTAAGGTATGTATGTCTGTTTGTAGCAAGACCGACTGGTATCATGGACTATGAACTATAAATGAATCTTTCTTAGTGGAGGATTTGTGTTTGAGAGGTTATAAATTCTAAGACTTATTGGGGGTAAGGTATATATGTATGTTTGTAGCAAGATCTATTGATATCATGGACTATGGACTTTAAAAGAAAAATTTCTTTCTTTTACCTTTGAAATCTTATTTCCTTCTTTCTTTTAAATTTGGAGGAGCTTGATCTCATTTTATTCATTTCATTATCAAAATGTAGCACACCATATAATTGGGTAATCTATCATTTTCTTGGAACTTGATTTTAAAAATTAAACTAGTGAGATGTTCTAGATTTAAACTCTCTTATTGACGTTTGCCTGTTTTAAATTGCAGTAAAAAAAAATATAAATATTATTTAATAATTTATAAGTTTTGGTTTTGTATCCCTATCAAATTATGGCATTGGCAACAATTGTATGCCAATATTTTTATTTGTACATTATATAGGACAAGTTTTTATATCATGACACGGCTCTAGGGTTCATTGAAAATATAGTCTACATGTCTCGTCCAAAGAATCATATGTTTTGTACAGTTCACTTTGAAAAATTCAACCACTTTCATTTATAACGGATTTACACATTATAATATTATGAGGCAACCTTAAGATGTGAAGTCAACAAATAATTATTTTTTAATATAATAGACAATGTATTTCATGATGAAGAGCCAATTTATTTTACAAGAAACAATTCTAACTTCTTAGAAAAACTCCAATAAATATAGTTAATAGCATACTAATTTCTATTGTTGTTCAAAGATTAATAAAAAATTAAAAAAATAGAGAGTGCATGATTAAAATTAGAAAAAAGATAGACCAACCAACTTAACTAGTACAAATTATAACATAGACTCTTTATCATGAATCATGGTAGATGTTGACTAACATTATATTATTCATTTTTCTTTTAAATTCTTAGTTGTATGTTGAGGAAATTCCAAACATTTCATTCTACAATATTGTTGTGCTTTCATAGGTTATAAATACCATCTTCCTATAACTCCAAACATTTCCCTTTATAACTATATTTATGAAAAAAATTAAATCCCTTACCATATTATGAAATTTACATTGATCAATACAATACCACAAAACCATTATAAGTATCAAACTCGATCAACTTTTACAAGTATAAGCATCCTTGACAATTTTTTATCTATTATCATCATGTAATGATGAATGTAGTCATACATATGTAGTAAGATGCATGTAAAGGAGGAATCTTAAAATATTTAAGATTCATCTTATATTCCTCAGTATAAGGTGTAAAATTAAGTGATCCCTAATAATCCTAAGTGAGATTAGCATTAGTGTAGATGACTTGAAGGTATATTTATTAGTGGTGACAATTGTGTGGTTTATCTATCTGGAGGAACCAAATTATTTTGTGCCTTTGACAACTAACTTTATCATGATCGAATTCCTCCATTTTTTTCTTCTTTTGCACATCCTTGATATGAAAAGATCAGTATTATGAACAACCAATTGAGATTTCATCTTCAAATTTGAACAATTTTACCAAACCCTCACAAGCTCTGCTAAAACCTTGATTTTTCTCCTTGCAAATGTGACAAATGATTTGAAGAATTTACCTTTATTACCTCAACTTCGTATGATTAAATTTTTCCACTGAGAATCAATACCATTGATGCAAACCATTCATACATCGCACATCAATCAATCAAAATAGAAGCAATCATTAATTTACCATCCAACATACTAGAGGCAAGCCAGTTGCAACTGGTATCACTTAAAAGTAGGGGAAGTGACTGATCTAGTATTTTAATACTCCCCTTAAGTCAAAGCATTAAACTTAGTTACTTGAAGAGATAGTATTAAGATTTGGTACCACAAAATTCTCTTCACCAACATCTTTCTTCTTCCATATCATGATTCTCTTCACTAACATCTTTCTTCTTCCATATCATGACTATCTTCTAAGATTAACCTAAAAGTATACAATATTCTTATCATTCCTAGACTTTATTGGAGCACCACCAGATCCACATGTGTAAGAATAATGACCATTCTAATCACATTTGAAACAATTGGCATTCCTCTATCCTAAACTCACTATTTGAACTCTAGATCTACATTGATTAGCCTTGTGACCATAATTATGACACACACAAAACTTTCCATTTCCCAAATAACTAGATTAGATACTTGACTTCTGCATTGATTTGACTTATGACCAAATCTATGACAACTAAAGCATTGAACATTTTATTCATCCTTGATCTTTCATTCAACGGCCTTATGACCAAAATTCTTGCATATGAAATAATAACCATTAAAAGATAAGTACCTATGAGCATTTGGTTTCCTGGTCAAAGGTCTTCTTGAAGTTGTTCCTTGATTCTTAACCTTTCTTGTTACTTTAGACTTTACTTTTGCCTCAACTTTCTTGCCTTTTTCTTTGTTCTTTAGATCTGAACACTCAATGGTGAATCCTAATCCGTCCTTGTCCTTGTGACCTTTCCGCAATGCTAAAAGTTGATCCAAAATAGTACTACTTTCACAAACCTTTTCTTTAGTTCTCAGCTTCTTCAATTCTTGTTTTATTTTGAACTCTTATTGAGGATTTCTTTTAGATCTCCTTTGGTCTTCTTCCAATCTTCCCTTTTCTTGTTGAATATTCCTTGAGAAATTCCTTATTATTTTTATTGTCACTCAATTGCTTTTCCAAATTTGCCACCATTTCTTTTGATTCCTTCAATTCTTGGCTTTCTTCCTTGTGTCTTTCTTTGAATTTATAAATCAGTTCCCTCAGCTTTGAGATACATCCATTTTCTTCCTTAAGGTTTTATTTCAGCTCCTCATTCTTTGATTTAATGTGCTCAATGTCACTCATCATGATCTACCAATCCTCATTAGAACAGTATTTTCCTTTCATTTTTCTCAAATATACTAGATCTCCCTCAAGTGATTAAGCTCTATCTGCAATGACCAAAGTTCTGATACCAATTATTAAATAGACTGAATAAATGAGAGGTGGTGAATCAATTATTAAAAAACACTTTATAAAACTTTTACTAATCTGGTATACACATAAACCATTCAAATAATTAATACTGATAAAAGCATGAAAGAACAAGAACAATGAATTTACCATAACACTAGATATAACATAGAAACCAATATGAGAAAAACCATGGAGAAAATAATTATCATATGAAAAGAACACCGATTAATATGATTTTTACAAGGGGATCACTATCGGTTTTCTCACTATTGTTTGGATAATAGTCATTCGGGCTAACTATCCTGATACAAAATAAGTCTTATAGACAAAATGTGAACTAATGAAATTGCATCTGCCTATGCATGAAATAGTTATATGCTCACAATAATGACCGTTAGGAGAAAATCTAGTACAAATCTTTTTCCAATACGGCAATCCAATCTTCTACAATTCTGTATGTAAATCTCCTTAGATATCGCAATAATTCTTTGCACATCCTTCTTCTACTTATACACACTAGTGCCAAGTATTCTCTCGCATACTAACTTTTTCTTTCTCTCTCACTCATAACATTAGATACAAAATGATTTCCTTTTTTTAAATATACATCTGATAAGGTAAATACATATGTCAGCTAGATTACAAAAAGATATTACGATTATAATTTAAAACATGCTACCACTGAACCTTAAAATAGGTCATACACATAAAGTCTTCATACCACGTTACCACAAGACCTAAAGAAATGTCACACATAAGATAAATATATTTCATAACACAATTACTAAAAGATGAGTAAATTTTAGAACTATCAAAACGCCACAACCAAGTCCATGATTTGATCAACAAAACTTCTAAACCAACCGATGGATAAAACTAGATAAAACTTATCCAAAATAGGATATAACAGTTATACCAAAAACATCTGATGAACTGCACATGAATGTCCAGGTTGTAGGAATACCTGAAAGAACTCTAAAACTCAATAGGAAACAAGAACCATCTAAAACTTCATGATTCTATTATCACCACAGTATATAGATGTATCAAAGAGACATGGTTCAATAACAGGAATAAAGACATCCATCACCATAACCCAAAAACTACATAGAATGAATCTATTCAACACGTAACTGAAACACATATATCTAATTAACAACTAACATACATCCAATCATTATAAACATTAACCTATATAAGAGTTTTGACATCAATGACATCACTGCCTTCATCTTCTCAATATGTTCAACATAAGTTGAATGAAGGAGAGCATATCGGTTATGTGAAAGGGAAACATATACTTAGCATAAGAAGATATAACATACAAAGCTCGTGCAAAGATGTAGTGAAGCAGTTTTGAAGTCAATTCCTATCTAGATTTATTGCAGATAGTTATTGTGCTCTTAACCAGAATTGAATTCATGCATGTGTAGATGTAGCTCCATGAGTTTATATTTTTCTTATGAGATTTTTTATAATCAGTCATTTTTGTATTTTGGGTAGTTAGTCCTACCGGTAGTGAGCCTACTTGCAATGAACAATTTGGTAGTGAAACTCCATTATAAAAATCACCTTAATTAGTGTTTTCATTATTGAGAATTGGCATTCTTCGTGGTTTTTCCCATCTTGGGTTTTGCACGTAAAATTTGGTGTTCATTGTGTGTGGTGTTCTTATGTACTTTCAAGTTTATTTATATTTTTATTATCTATTTGGATTAATATTATTACTAGACCAAATAATTTTGAAAATATGTTAGGATAACTAATTCACTCCTTCAACTCAATTATTTGGAAATATTCAACACCCTTTTTAGTCATTTTTTTATTGTTGGTTGATTTGGGGATTTCAAGTAATTTTCTATCATTTTGAATTAACTTTAATCTTGTCACTTATCTTTGGTCATTTGTAGCATTTTGTCATTGTGGCTTATGTTTAATTAAATAATTTGGATAATTATTTAATTATTGTCCTAATGTTTGTCCCTAGGGAATTAATCATTTAATTAATTATTTCCTTATGTCCTAATGTCCCTTTAGACATAAAAATTTCATTTATTTGTGCCTTTTGTCTTTTATTTTGTATTTGAATATTTTAATATGTAGATGACTTTAATTCTTTTTTTTTCACATTTAAATATGATTATATTTAAATGTCTTATGGGTTTTTGGAGGGAGTTTGCAAATTAGTCTTATTATATGGCTTTTATTATTGACCATTGGCTCTCATTTTCCCTCTTGTCTGTTCATTTCTTAATTTCGTCTGTTCACTTTTTGAGTCAGATTTATGTTTGTTGGGATTTCTTCTTCCTTTTTGGGTTAGCCACAATTCAATATCCTAAAAAAAATTCATACTTATTTTTCAAATGTTATTAATGTAATTGCCATATGAAGAGAAACATTAATTGGAGAAGACAGAAGAATAATGGAGCACTCTATTGAGTTTGCATGGAGTTATTTACGCTTTTAATTATTTTATACAAATTTATCTAATAGCTTCATTTTAGTGATTAGGGATAGTTTGAATATGATTTTAATTGCTTTTCATGGTTGAGCTTTTCATCTTTTAATACTAATGTTTCTCCTAATTTGCATAAGCAATCATACAATATGCCTTAGTAATGTAAGTAATTGTATCATAATAATGTTATGGTTTGATGATGCACTATGCAATTCATCTATCTAATGATCAACCTTTTGATGCATGCTAGATTATTCAAATGAACTAATGTTTTTCTTTTTTATAAAATATACTAATGTGCATATTTGAATATCAACACTCAAGTTGGCAAGTAATTGTTAATCAAGGAAATAGGTTTTCTGGGGATCAATTTTCAATCCAAGTAAGGAAGGGTAAAATTGTATAGATCAATCTACACTCTTAGAATGACAAAAACTACATTTAATTAAGACTCATTTCATTTACTATTTTAATGCAAAATATACATTAAACACTAACCATTATATTTAGATTTAGAAAATAATCTAGAATTAACAAAAAAATGTAGTTTTTACCTTTATATTTGTAAACATTTTAATCTTCATAATTATCTTTAAAATTTTATGATCTCATTTCATTTCATAATTAGAATTAATTCTAATATTTTATAATTAAAAAAACTAATATGTGAAATCATATTTTTAGATTCACAACCATTATCTTATTTTTCTCAATATTATACATGATCATGCCATACCTAAACTATAAGAAAGTAAAAGGAAATATGAAGTCTCCCTTCTATCTATAAACATAGAAATAAAAGTGCCATAATCATATATTTAGAAAAATGACACTTGTTCAATAGTTTTATATGGATACATATACACATACATATGCATATCTAGATATAGATATACATATACATATACATATGCATATAGATATACATATACATATAGATATACATATAGATATACATATACATATATACATATACATATACATATAACAAGTGATGAGAAATATAAAGAAAAATATTTAAATATTATATAGGAAGTTTTAATTTGTACAAATGATTAATAGTTTGATTATTATCTATTAGGAAACTTTAATGTCAAAAGACATTGAATAATCACAAATTACCCAATATAATTTCAAAGGTTGGTACAATAAAGTTCACTACTCCATCTACCAAAACTTTAGAATTTGCATATACATACTAGTAAAAGGGTTTCTTACACTATAAATTTCCCTAATGTCTATGCTCTATTCAAATTTTCCCTTGTGCATAAAATCTAAATTGAGAAAACAATACAATAATAAAAAAAGTGATGATAGAAAATGTAATACCCCAAAAATGGACTATAGGTTCATTAACCTCTTACATCTTCAAATTCGATCGAAATTGACATCAAAGTCTTAACTTAAGGCACATTTGCACATCAGTTTATCAAAAACCTAATTGATTATCCTAAATTCTACATCGGAAAATATTCCTTGAATATTCCTTATTTATCCTAATTTAATTATCTTTGATTTAATAATTATTTGGTGATAAATCCTATTTTTCCTAAAGTTTGATTAATTGAATATTCTGAATATTTAATTAATCAGATTTAATTTTGCCACTTTATTATTTAATTAGATTTAATTCTATCTATTCCTAAATTATATTATTTTATTTTGACAATAAATCAAAAATCTCATGACTAATTGATTAAATTCTTGTTTAATTAATTAATGTCAGTTGTCAATATTTAATAATATAGTTTTTGAATAAAGTTTGATTTAATAATTGATTAACCCATAAATTAATTGTTTTACTTCAAAAATCAGTTAAGTTGAGAATAAATCATTTTATTTATTAAATTAATTTATAATTAAATCATGCACAATCAGAAAAGCAATCAACTAGAAATCAACAACCAATTTTAAATCTAAACTCAACATCTGATGATGAGTTGAAATTTTATCTAAACTCTATTTTGAGATAAACACTGCTTTTGCATGATTTTTGTGAGTTAATTATCTATAATTTCTTAATAACTCAAAAATCAACCTGAGTTTATCAAGAGTGATTTATGGCTTTTCTCAATACATTCTCAAAGCCTTGGATTTCTATAAAATCAAGACTCAACTCTTCATAATCAACCCTTGACTTTGCACAATTACTCTGGCGGAATTACACACAGAGAATTAAGCACTTGTGACAGGTGATTTGTGAGATCTTTCATTGTCGGTCATAGTTTTGCATAGTTTTCATATCATAGCATTTATTCATAGCATATCATTCTTAGATTAAATTTGCGTTCAATTTCATCCCTTCTAGCTTAGATTCATATCAATTTTTTTTCATCTTAATTGCATACAAAATACAAGGGTAAAAGTACAAAGTTGTGTCACATTTTTATAAAAGAAAATGTCAACAACATAAATTTTTTAACTTTAACGACATAAAAATGACATTTATGTTTAAAATTTGGAGATGATGTAAACTAATGAAATGTGTAAAAGTGGATGAAGTTTATGCCTATAATTTTTTTTATTTTTTTGAACAAGAATTCACATAGTTTTTAAAATTTTTAAGTCCATTTTTTATTTGTTGAAAACTACTAAAAAATGAGGGTCTTGTTTGCACCAAAAAAGTATATGCAAATAATTTTTTTTTCCTTTGATTTCAAAATATGTCATAGATAAAATGTATAGCTAGTGCAGAAAAGAAGAAAAATTAGTTTTCAATGTATATTTCCTCTGTTATAACTACTCAAAGTCAAACATACTTGAAATCAACAGTTTTCCTCTCGTGCCAAATTTCCCCTATCAAATCTACACCATTCAGAAAATAAATTACACACTCTTGAAGATAACTCTCTCCTCTAGTGTTAAATATAAATTTTCATTGTTTTTGATAAGCTTTACTATTTTTTTCTATTTTTGAAGCATCTCCTTCTCGAATGTTAAAATACCTACTTGTAGTATTTTGAAATTATAATATATTAGATATAATTAAAATACTATAAAAATTATATGATGATAATCTTGACTCTGTGCTCTAAAAAAGGGTATTTTTATATTTGTAAAAAAATATCATTAAAAAGAGTAAGAGTTATTGAAACATCACTTTTCTAAAATAATTTTATTTCTTTAGTAATTGTTATAAAACATACATTTAATAGATATTTCAAATTGGAAAAGATGAAGAACTTATCTAGCTTAGCTAGAATGAATCTAGCTAGACCATATGTTTGACAAAAGTTAATTTTAGTTAGAAATACTCAAATTCAGCTATTCATACAGTTTTTCATTCATACATAAATTTTTTCATTCAAAAAATAATTTTAGAATAAAAATTCAGAAATAACTTTGTTAGAATTAATTTGCATTCATACAATTTTTCATTCTTTGGCATTCAAATCCTTCATTTAGGTGTTGCATTGTCACTAGTCTTGATTCCAATCTGAGAACATCATACTCGCACCTACTAGAAGGTAGTAAATCACCTGGTTAGCTTAGTTTCAATTAATTGTAGATTTCAATTTTTACTAACATCTAATGTTGTACTGAAGTGCTGTGTTTGTAGCTAGGTACAATTTTCACACACATTTTTAGCACCCAACATGGGGCCCTGAAATGGGTTTCTGTTTCATTTCTATCAATTTCTATCAATTTTCTATCATTTTCTGGTCAATTATGTGATTTTATTCTTTGTCCGTATAATTTTCTTACGAGTTTTGTCAGAAACTTGTACCAGGACCCTTTGAGTGTCATACGACATTTGGCAATTTTGAGGCTCATACCAAAAACTACAGATTGTCATTTGGAAACTTCTTTGTCATTTGAACAGATAACCACTATTGTACGAGTGTTCAGATAATCGTACCAAAGATGACCCACTGTCATATGGGATTTGGATTGTCGTATGAGAGGTAACCCATTGTTGTACAAGTTTTGGCACTAGGATTCAATTGTCATTTCATATTTTGAGGTAGTCTATCAGATTTGATGTTTAGATTTGGACTAACGGCTAACCCTAACAATTGAACTTTGTTGTTTTTTATTGATCTTTTCTTATTTTGATTGGAAAAGCGCAACTAAATTGCTAAAAATAGGTAAACTCTACTAAGTGTGTTGCGAAGAATTCAAGTATTCTTCTCAATTTGATAACACTTTGATTTGGATTTAAAATAAACTCTCACGTGCCAAGCTTGTGTGACTTTTCTTGCTTTCATATCACAGACTTCAATTTTTGGGCTATAAAATGAACATAGATTTGCTTTCTGCATATCTGTTACACATAGTAAATAGGCCCTATGAACACTATTTTTGGATGATCTCAAGAGAGTGGGCTTCTTTTGCTTGTTCATGCATGCAAAGCTCTTCTTGATGAAGGATCCCCTTGTAGGTAGGGAGGATACTAGGATTATCTTGCGTTCTACTAGGTTTTTGAGTCTTCAACTTTTGATCGATACATTCTCTCTTTGGAGAGATTGATAGACCATAAGTGGTTGACATCATAGATCTTGGTGAGATAATTTTAGTTTAGCATGTCAGATTAATTTGTCTGCTTTTTTTTGGTGAAGTGAAGAGGCTAGAGGATTATGCTCTACTTCCTTTTTGGATAGTACTAGAAACCCAGATCCTTGAGATCTGATCTAGTCCCCCTGTGGTATATTTTGTGAGTCACCTTTAGAGAGGGTTAATCATAGTGGACATTCCCTTAATTGGGTCAACCACGTGGATGGAACCTCAAGTGGTAATAGCCATTTTCATCATGGGAGCAGCAGCTGCTATATAAATGTCCTTGTGGATGAAATCTTCATAGGTGTGGTCTCTTCTTGGGCTTTCAGATCTCCGTAGTAGCTTCTGATTGATTAAATTCTCAGACTGTGTCAAAACCCCAGTGTGCCTGGATTGGAGTTCACCCTCTTGAGATCATAAAAGTTGCAGAATCAAACCATTACTACAAACCCTAGCGAGGCCAATTTTTCATTTTCTAGGAATATGTGCATTATTGAAAAACTTTTTGGAACATACACAAATAACACTTCTAGGGATTAGCACATTAAGTCACTATTTCTTGTTCATGTGCAAGGTTTCTTTTGCCCTTGTTCATTGTTTTCAGATGATTGCTTGCTTCCCTTTCTTGTTGTTTTGCGTGCTTGATATCTACTTGGTTATTTGAGATGAACTATTACACAGATCTTCAACATTGGACAAAAAACTTTGCCAACAATCTGAAACTAAAAACCTAAAAATTGCAAACTCTGAAGAAAAATTCCTTTCTGGAGTCAAAAGTCATCCCACAGTCTCATATTGTCATACGAGTCTTGAGAAAAAGTCATTTCAAAACCCCCAGATTGTCGTATGGGAGCCTATACATTGTCGTACGAGCTTTGTCAAAAAAAGTCAAGAAAAATTAAACCATGGTGTCACTTTTCATATGAGTTTTGTCAACTATCATATCAGGGCTTACCTAGACTCGTACAAGCCTAGAGAAACTTGTATCAAAATTCTCAAAAAGTTGTCAGAAACTTGTCAAATTTTCTAGAAATCCATTTTTTATAGCCTATTTCCAGATTCTATCAAAATATTCACTGTGTTAGGAATAGAGAAGAAACTAGAAATAATTTGATCATTTACCTAAAGTGGTCTCTTGAGTCTGATTTAGCCTTCTGATTTATCAATTTGAGTCTTTTTCATCTTGTTTCAAAACCTTATCAAAATTATCTTCAAATTCAGTCTTCATACAAAATGGCTAAGTGTTGTGAGCTCGTGTCCACCATCTTTTGAACGTCTACCCATACTACTAGGGCACAGTATCCTTCATTTACGTCCAATCTAATCTTCAATCAATCCAATCTTGACAAGGTTGCATCATTCAATCTTCTTGAATCAAGTCATTCTTCAGTTGTCTTCATCTTTCTCTCTTGCTTCACCCAAGGTTAATGGTGGAAACTAGAGCTTCTTCACACAAGAAATCCAAAGAAGCACCTCATACCTTACTTTTGTCTACTCATGTGGGTCCAACCTTTGATGAACTCTACAATTTAGGTCTTTACAAAGATGACGGTCTCGACAATATTCGATTAAAAATTGGTTACATACCCCCTTTTCCATCAACCCAAGGAGGCAATCAACAAACCCCACATCAATCTATCCCAGGGAGTCTTGAAACTCCTAACATGTCTCAAGGAGGGACGAACCAAGGGTCTCAAGGACATCACTCTCAACATGGTGCGGATCAAGAACCCACACCTTTTGAAATTGCGCAATATCAAAATGATGATGACTTCAAGAAAATGATGAGGCATTTCTTGAAGGAAGACAGAGAAACATACTTCCTAGAGATAGCTCATCAAGGGGCTAAACTTCCTCCCAAATTTAATGTTGAAGATATCATTACACATGAGGAAGAAACTCCAATCACTGCTATGATGAAATAGATGCATGCCATGCAAGTCAAGCTTAACAAAGTTGAAAAAGAAAAGGAACCTAAGGAGTTTTTCATGGAGGCTCTATGCCCTTTTCCATTCGATAAAGACTTGTACATGCCACCATTCCCTAAAAGAGTGGAGATGCATAAATAAGATAAGTATGATGGAAAATCTGATCCTCAAGTTCATGTTAGATAATTTTGTACTCAATCTATGGAGTTCATGCATGAACCAACTTACCTAATGCATCTTTTCCCTTGATCTCTAGGAGGATCAGCTATTCATTGGTTCTCCAAAATTCCTCCTACTATCAAAAATTTTGAGGAGTTAATCAAACTATTCTATCAACAATGCTCCTACAACATTCAACATTTGGTCACTTTGATCGACATCTACAATCTGAAACAGAACTTAGGAGAACCATTCTTGACTTTTCTCAAAAGATGGAGGAAGAAATTTTCTCTATATGCTCGACCTATTCCAAAAACTGAGAAGCCAGAAATTTTCATCAACAACCTTGTTCCAGAAATCAACTACCATTTGCAAATGCAAAATCATACATCCTTTAATAAAATGGTAGAAAATGCAATCAAAATTGAGAAAGTACTTGTACAAAAAGGAGACATATCACTTCAAAAGGATAAGTATGAATCTGGATCTAGCTCTAGAGACAAAGGAAAAAACTTGGAACAAGAATAAAGACGTTGTCACGAATGGCGTTGCTGATACTATTCATGCCCCATCTAAGGCACCCGCTTTCAATCTCACTATTGGCACCCAAGTCATCAAAGCTTCTGAAGCTAAATCAATAGAGTCAAACAAGAAGTCATCTAACTATAGACCTTGGGCTACAAATCCTAAATGCAAGTTTACTCCTCTTGGAGAGTCCTTGGAATCTGCCATGAAAACTCTGTTGGCTAACAACATCATCTCCTTGCTTGAGATAAAATCTTTTGATCTTGAACCTAAACCAAAATGGTGGAGAGAGAATAATTTATGTGACTTCCATCACAATAAGGGTTGTAAAACTAATAACTGCATCTGCTTGAAACACATCATACAAGACAAAATTGATAATGGAGAAATCATAATTGACAATCATAAAAGCAATAATGATCATATGGCATTCACAGAACCATTTTTGAAACATAATCAAGGAGATTCATCTTCTCAGCCTAATGTGGGTGCTAAAGTCAACTATGCCTACTTTGGAAACAATGCTGTCATAAATATGGTTGAACCATGCCTATCTGAGTGTTGCAATGTCATCACAATTGTAAGAAAAGATAGAGATAATCAATCATAAAATGCAATTACTCGATCACAAGCTCAGGTGCATCTGCAAGTGCAAATCCCAGATTCATCAAATGTCCCTAAGATGCCTTTCAATCTTTCATCTACTTCTAAATAGAAGGCTGCCTCTAAATCATCAAATCTTAAAGACACAAGGCTAACATCATACAATATTGCCCAACAAGTCCAGCATACAAACACAAATTTCTCCATGTTTGAGTTGCTTCGGATATCCCCAGCTCATAGATCCATTCTAGACAAAGCTCTGCTTGGATCCAATGTTCCTGACAACCTTGATTTAGATAGATTCCAGACTATGGTTGGTCATTTGACATCTCCCCAGTATATCTCCTTTTTAGAGGAAGATGATAACTCCTTGAGTCATCCACATAACCAGCCCTTGCACATTGAAGTCTTGATCCAAAACCATCTTGTCAAATGCATGTTGATAGATGGAGGTGCTAGTCTCAACATTTGTTCTTGCAGCTTGATCACACACTTAGGATTATCTAAAACTTCCATTGATCCTAAGAAGAAGAGAACTATCAAAGCATACGATGAGAAAGCCCAAAGGAACTATTGTCTTACCTATCAAAAAATGACTTGTTATTAGCGACACCATATGCCAAGTTCTTGATCTACTTCTAGCTTACAAAATCCTCTTGGGAAGACCCTAGATACATGAAATGAGAGATATTCCTTGCACATACCATCAATGTGTGAAATTATCTTATGAAGGAGTAGAGGTGATGATTCCAGCTGACCTATATACAACTTGCAATGCTTTGAAATAAAGTGTTGATAAACTTGTTCCTAATAACAGAGAATCTTCCACGAAGCAACTAGACATTGCTTCAACATCCAAAATGGAAGACACTACTAAAGAAGTCAAAATCAAGGATAATGGCATGGGAGAATACACAATGGAACCTGTTTTATCTCTCACATCTCTCCTATTGTCTCCAAAATCTTATAGACAACCATCTGACAAGGTGAAACCTACAACTAAAGAATCTCAGGTCACATTCAATGGAAACTTTGTCACAGAACAAGTCTCTAAACAAGATTTTGAGGGAGATGAAGTTGTGCTTGCATGGTTATACAAGGATAAGCCTCAATCCCAATCAGTCCAGAAATGTGACTCCACTTCAAGTAAAATTCCTCAGAAGTCATATGGACCAAGAGACAAATTGATCACAAAAATGGGATATACTGGAAAAGGACCTCTAGGATTATGAGGTTAATGTCTTCTATCACCTCTTGACCATCATGTTCGAACAAACAAAAATACAACAGGTCTAGGATATAAGAAGAAGCCTTTTTGTCTTAGCAAAAAATCCCCACATGTCTTAGAATAGATTGAACCAACCAAGGAAACAACACAACAATCTGGCAGTGATGATTCAGACACCACTGAGGAGCTCATTCCTTATGAGTGTTTTCCTAAAGAAATAAAAGACCTCCTTGAAGCTGAAGATGATCATGTAAAAAGAATCGATGTAGTAGAAACACAAGAACCTACTATAGAACAAAAGATAGTTGCACCACAAGAACCAGTTGATTGTAAAGAAGACCACATAAACAAGGAGGAAGGTGACAACTATTCTGAGATAAATTCTCATGGGTATGAATTCAAATCAGAATCTGAGGGTAACCCTTCTCGGGGTATCTGTCTTGACTTTATACACGTTCTCAGATTTCCTAGAGGCATAGATGAGGAATCTAATGGCTATGAATGGAAATCCATTCCAAAAGAAGATGAGCTTATGATAGAAAAACATGTTGATGTTATTCACCAATATGCACCTAAACCCAATGTAAGTCTAGAGCAAAATGACAAACTTAACGATTCTAATCCACCGATGCCTGAAGTGGACTCCCACAATGGCATTGAGCATATTCACGAATTGAATATTTTGAGTTGTAATATCACCTTCAAACTTGAGAGTCGGGTTAGGACCAATGATGACATATCCATATCTATAAACACTATTTCCCAATCTTTCACCACTTTGACTATCCAACATCCTGAACTTCTTGACCAAACCTCTATGAATCCAAGCCACGGTATCTATACCTTTCCAAATGACTATGCCCTTGCTTGCTACCTCAATGCAATTGAGCCTATGATGACTTCCATTAGTGAACCAAGTGTTAGCATGATGGAGTCAGACATCAAGTATCTTAGTCAAAAAAATAAGAATAAAAACAAAAAGAAAAGGAGTTCTGAGGGTGAAAACCACTTTGTGGCAGTCTCAGAACCTACACAAGTAAAAATAAAAGATGTATCCAAATGTGAAAACCTCTCTAAGGCACCTAAGGATGCGATATTTGATGTCATTGTGAGTCATTTACAGGACAGATCTCTAGTTCTAATTGGTCCCACTCAATCCATAAACTTGGGAACAACAGAAGAACCAGAGTTGATCCATGTAGCACAATCCTTATCAGAAGAAGAAAAGAAAAAATTTACCACATTCCTAATAGAAAAGAAGATCAACTTTGCATGGAAATATTTAGATATTCTAGGGTTGGATCCTAACCTTATAATGCACCATTTATCTATAGCTCCAGGTGTCAAACCTGTTAAACAAAAATTGAGAAAGATGCATCCACATGTTGCACTCTTTGTCAAAGCTGAATTAGAGAAACTACTAAAAGCCGGATTCATTCATGTTATTGATTATACTGAATGGATCTTGAATATTGTACCTATATAAAAACTAGATAAGTCTGTAAGAGTATGCACAAATTTTAGAGATGTAAACAAAGCATGCCCTAAGGATGATTTTCCACTACCTAACATTGATATGATAGTGGACATGACTATGGGCTTCGAGATGTATTCTTTAATGGATGGTTTTTTTGGATATAATCAAATCAAAATTTCTCCAGAGGATCAAGAGAAAACTACTTTCACATGTGCATGGGGTACCTTCTATTGGAATGTCATGCCATTTGGGCTTAAGAATGTTGGTGCTACATATCAAAAAGCTATGACATTGATCTTTCACGACATGATGCATCAAACTATGGAGGATTATGTTGATGATAATTTAGAAAAATCTATGATAAGATCTGAACATCTAAATGATTTGAGCAAAATACTAGATCAAATGGAGAAGTTTAGTCGTAGACTGAACTCTAAGAAGTGTGCATTTGGTGTCACTTCTGGAAAGCTCTTAGGCTACATTATTTCAAAGAAAGGAATTGAAGTAGATCCAGCAAAAGTTAAAGCTATCATGGAGATGCAACCTCCCAATAATATCATCCAAATGAGAACATTACAAGGGAGAGTACAATCTATTAGATGCTTCATATCTTAGCTAGCAGACATATCACAAACCTTCACAAAGATGTTACATAAAGGTGTGACCTTTGCATGGAATGAGGAATGTGAAAAGAACTTTAATCATATCAAGAAATATTTATCAAATCCTCCTATTTTGATGCCTCCTATTCAAGGGAAGCCTTTTATCTTATATGTCTCCGCTACAGATACCTCACTGGGGGCATTACTTGCACAACATGATGAGAACAAGAAGGAAAGAGCTATATACTATATCAGTAGAACATTGGTAGCATACAAGAAGAACTATTCTATGATTGAGAAAGCTTGTCTAGTTATAATATTTGCATCACATAAACTGAGACATTACATGTTGGCTCATACCACACATTTGGTAGCTAAGATTGATCCATTAAAGTACCTACTAAGAAAAGCTACCGTCACCGGTAGACTAGCTAAATGGGTGATGTTATTAAGTGAATTTGACATTGAATATGTTGAAAGAAAAGCTATCAAGGGCCAAGTTATTGCTGATCAACTGGCTGATGCACCTTTGTTTGATGATACACCAATGCAAATGGAATTCCTAGATTCCTCTATCATGAATCTTTCTTCTAGAGCATGGAAGTTATTCTTTGATGGATCCTATACACAGAATGGATCTAGAGCAAGCATATTGTTTATCACTCCTCAAGGATACTCAATCCCAAAAGCATTCAAAATCAAGTTTCCTTGCACAAACAATATTGTTGAATTTGTAGCCCTCCTTAATGGTATGAAGATAGCAATTGAGTGGAGAGTAACAAAACTACACATTCATGGAGACTCACAACTTGTAATACACCAAGTCAATGATGTGTATCAAATGAAAGATGGAAAGCTAATCCCATACAAGAGAATGGTCAATGATCTAAAGAAATATTTCATATCTATCACCTTTGAGAAAATACCTAAAACAAAGAAGAAGTCTGTTGATGCTATGGTAATGCTATCTAACAGCAGCCCAAACATGAGCTACGCTACAAGTTCCTGGTGGAAGCACTATCTTATCTTGCATATGATTCCCCTGAAACCCACATGATCTCCACTATTGTTGGTCATGATTCATCCTGATAGAAAAACCTTTTCTCCTATCTCCAAGACCAAATCATTCCTGATTCCTTCAACCGCCATAAGAAATGATACCTTATCCAAAATGCATCCTGGTATGTCATCATTGGTCATGACCTATACAAATGAGGTCTAGATGGTACACTACTTAGATGTTTAGAATGTGAAGAGTCTTAACATGCATTGGAGGAAGTCCATGAAGGTATATGTGGATCACATTCTAATGGTTTAACACTAGCTCAAAAAATTATTAGGGTTGGGTACTATTGGCCTGAAATGGAGAAAGAGGCTATCAAGTTTGCTAAGAACTGTCAAAAGTGCCAAGTACATGGTAACTTAATTCATACACCAGGGAGAGATCTAATTCCCTTTACTATAGAATGACCTTTTCACCAATGGGCATTTGATCTTATAGGATCCATACATCCTCATTCTTCTAATGGACATACCTATATAATCACAGCTACAGATTATTTCACAAAATGGGTAGAAGCAGTTCCTTTGACTCAAGCAACCAACAAACAAATATCAATGTTCATTCTAAACTACATCATATGTCGGTATGGTATTCCACACTCTATAGTCACAGATAATGGTGGACAATTCAAGAACATAGACTTAGATGATTTATGTTCTAAATTCAAGATTACACAACATTGGTAATCAATCTACTATCCCCAAGGGAACGGACAAGCAAAGGCTTCAAACAAGAATCTATTGAAAATCTTGCACCGTACAGTTAATAAAACAAGAAGAGACTGGCATCTCATGATTAATCCAGCTCTCTGGGCCTATAGAACAAGTATCAGAATGCCCAGTGGGGCTACACCATTCACTTTAGTTTATGGGTCTGAAGCGGTACTACCTATTAAGGTTGAAATCCCACCACTAACAATCAAAATGCATGGTCTAGTAACTAATGATGACTACAAAGTGTCTAGGTTGCAAGAACTTGAACTACTAGATGAGCGCATACAAGTAGCATATGATCATCTCAGAGTATATCAGAAGAGAATGTCTAGAGGTTACAACAAGAAAGTCATACATAGAAAATGTCAGGTTGGTGATCTAGTCTTGAGAGAGAATCCTAAAAATCAATCACATAGAGAGTGCAAGGGGAAGTTTGACCCAACTGGCTGGGTCCCTTTGTTATCACTACTACTTTTGGCTTTAGAGCTTATCAACTCTCAATGACTGAAGGAGAACATCTCCGAGAACCAATCAGCATTCTCCATCTAAAGAAATTCTATGCTTAAGGCATTCAGTATTAAAAAATGTCTTGAAAAAATTATAAAAATTAAAAAAAGTCTTGAAAAAATTGATCATCCTGGTAAAAACCTAGCAATAGGCACCTTGATGTATCACAAAAAAATTTTAAAAAATCAAAAGTACAAAAAAAAAAATGAGAAAAATAAAAAGTGCCTTGGTGAAAACCTAGAAACAGGCGCCTTGGTAGCAAAAATAGAATCTCTGCCAAGATGGTGAAAACCCGGCAAATGGGTGCCAGTTGTTTCAAAATGCTCCATCTATTAGCGCAATCTTGGTCTTTCCCAGCTTTCAGTCCTGCTTTAGTTTGCACATATTTCCCAGTTTGCTTCCGCATTCCTATTTTCAATAAAGTCGGTCTATACACCAATCAGCTCAAAGTGTCTGTATCCTATCAATGTTCAAAACTTGGGGGAAATCAATGTCATATCTTATGGTCTCCAGTGTATCTCAGATGAGTCATATCTAGTCAAAGTCCTTTGAAGCTTCATTCGAGTTAGTCAATCAGTCTCCTCTCCAAAAAGGATTTTGCCTCTACAACAACGTAATCAAACATCAACAAACAAACTAAAAACAATCTATGCTTCATGATTTTATCTCCTTGTATGCTTACTGATTCGCATTGAGATTTTTGCATATTGTGTCCCTTTTGAGCTCTTTGATGATGTCCTTTACGGGATTTAGCGAGTGATGACTGGGGGCATAATATTTTCTTTGTTTTCTACTTGTATGTGAAAATATAACAACTTTGGAAATTCTAGATTGAAATGGTGTCCATCTGTAAGAGCCTCTATCTCGTATTGGATGGCCATGAGTACCTTGACCATTGATACTCAGAAAATTCAAGGAAGTCTGATCTAACTATTGACTTTTTGAGTGATTTCTTACTCCTACTATGAAACGCGATCTTACCTAAGGATGTGAATGATAAAGGGTCACTACGGGTAATTCACACTAAATTTGGAATGATCTATTGACTGTTTGATGTGTTTGTAATGCAAGGTGTATTCAGGTCATCTCGACATTTATGTTTTGATGCTTATACAAATTACTATATTAAAATGGACATGATATTCAGGTCATCCTAACATTTATGCCTTGGTGCTTATATCTAATCTGACATTCCGAAAACAAAATCAATATTCATATGTCCATGGTTGTCTAACCAGTGGGCACTGTATTGATTCCTGCACATATAAATTAATATTCATATGTCTATAGTTTCCTAACTAGTGGGCATTGTATTAATTTGTCTAGTTGCCTAAAAAGTTCAATGATGAAAACAAATCAACACATGATCAATGACTAGGTCCTAGGTCTTAGGTTTGCATTTCATTTTGCATGTCATTTTGCACTTTGCATGATTGCATGATCTCACAAATTCTTGAATACACTCAAAATGCAAAACATGATTCTTCTAAACTAAACTTAAACTTGACATGAAGAGTTGAATCTCACACAAAGGTTTTCTTGTAGAACCGCAAGCAGTCACCATCCTGGGTTAAACATCCTTTTTGACATAAGACTGAGTACTTGTCTTCATCAATACCTGCAAAACATATCATGTGCATTGTTGCATTTACATTGCATTTCATGATCATTCCATCTATTGCATTGCATTACATACATGAGCATCATCAAAATCATACATTTCCATAATCAATTACATTTGCATAACATTCATACATTTGAAAGAAACCATTGCATTGCATCAATTCATACATACATTCTACACTACTCATAGCATTTACATCACATGATATCATCATAAATCAAAACATGACAAGTACAAATGAAGTCATAACCAAAATCTCGATCTCATGTATATCATATAACTCGAATTAGTCAAGGATGCACTACTGGCACAAAGTACAAAAGAATGAGATCATGTGAGCTATTAGAAGACAGATTAGTATCTATGAACAAAATGACAAAATATCAGAACATCTAGACAGACCAGCTGTTTGCTTGATCCTCTGCATCTAGTGGAGGTGGTGGTGGTGCATCAGGAACTACCTCGGCTCAAGGTTTCCTAGCTCCCTCTAAAGCTATCATATACTGAGAGTATTCCAGTACTCTCTGACTGACAAGAACAACAACATAATAAGTAGATACATAGTAAGCAGCTCAAGAGGTCTGATGTGTCACCTCAACCTGTAATTTCCTATTCTCCTCTCAAAGCTTTGATCGTTGTTTGTCAGCCTCTATAAATCGCTCCTCAAAATGAGCACTCCATAGTCTTAGGTCTCTCACCTGTAATCTCAATCACCTAATAATCTCCTGAGAGGATAGTGCTACACCCAAATTTGCATCTAGCATGGGCATATCTGTGTCTCTAGCTAGCTGATCAACAACCTCTGTTCTCTGTGCCTTACGACGTCTCACCTCAGCACCAAGATAAAAATTTGTATCATCCTATATAGGATTAGGACCGACACCTACATCCTGTTGTGCACCTAGCACCTCATATGTGCTGCCTATACTACCTAAAGTGCCACTCTCTCCTCTAGTATATCTCCTTGATGTACCTGCAGGCTTGCCTACTATAGAGCTAGTAGGATGAGGTGGTCTCATATGACTAGATGGTCTCTGTGGAGTCATAACAGCTCTTAGGCTCAAAGGTGTAGGTTGGGGCATTAGAACCTATGTACGTCTCTGACCCTATACCATAAGAGCATCTATCACATCCATAACATCCTCCATACTCAAAATCAGCTCCGTGGGATCCAAAAACCTGTGAATAAGATGCTCTGCAAGCCATGCAATGAAACCATCTATAACCCTAACATCTGGAACATCTGGCCGGTAGTCCCAGTCTCTACCGACATAGCTTCTATACTCTTATGTACAAAGAGCATAAGACAAACGAGGATCCCATCCTAATCCAAGCTCTTTGACTATTCGTGCATATGTAGCATGCTCCTGTGGTGCATCCTAAATGATGCCATACTGTCGTGACACTCTGGTAATAATAAATCGCTTAAGCACTGTGGTGGATCTCCCAATAAGTACTTGACTATGGAAAAAGTGATTGAACTTCTCTCGAACAGTAGTCCAGGCCTCTATCTGAAGATATGGACGCCAAATCACAAATGTACTATCATCAAGGTAGAATCTCCAATACTCTATGTGACCCATGCATGCCTATGTAACGTATCCTGAATAAATGTATATCACTGGCTCCTGTGGCTGGCGCTGACCCTGGCATACTAGTCTACAAACTGGGATATGCTCCCATGCCCAAATATGAAGTACTAATGCACCAGAAGCAAATGACTTGCTCTCCTGATACACTATCTGGTGCATCTCAGAGAACATGTGAGAAAGCATACATTGACCCCAAGCCAACTCAAATAGAGTGGCCATCAATCATGCAAACATCGGGGCCTAGCCCATCAAGAGACCGTTCTACTGACAGTTAGACATAATAATCCCTCCTATCATGCTAGCTATCATACACTCTAATCTATGGGTCTCCCCATAGCGCTGAACTAAAGTCTCCTAGGAAATAGAAGCGGTAAGCTGGGTATCATCTCCAAATAAATGTCTCAAAGCATGTAATCCTAAGTTCCTTGAACTCACATAATCAGGTCGTGGACCGTGGAAAGGAATACAAAGTATCAAATAGACATCCTCCAGTGTAATTGTGATCTCTCATGTTGGGAGGTGGAAGGTCTAGGTCTCTGAGTGAAACCTCTCAATCAATGCAGTCAGAAGTCATTGGTTTACCGTAATCTCAGGAAACCAAATAAGATACTCAAAGCCATAGCTCACAAGATGTACCCTCATCGGGTCAGGTAGTGAAACACAAAATCTCTGAGTCGCTGTGTGTGATATGCGCACATGGACATTAGGATAGACGACCTACACAGCATGGAAACAGGGAATCCTATCAGTAACTTGGTTGAAAAATAGGCTAACAATACATAAATTGAAAATTTGACTATCTTAAAAGGTACATTAAATGCTCAAGAATCAACCTATGAAATTAGAAAACTCAAATTTTTGACCTAAAAGG
Source organism: Chamaecyparis obtusa (assembly GCA_027943335.1). Classification (NCBI taxonomy): domain Eukaryota; kingdom Viridiplantae; phylum Streptophyta; class Pinopsida; order Cupressales; family Cupressaceae; genus Chamaecyparis; species Chamaecyparis obtusa. The sequence continues at coordinate 481,229 of BSBK01000137.1, read as the reverse complement.
GGGTTTTTAGCTCGTTATCCATACGACAATGTAGACTGGCATGAAAACTCATACGAGTTTCAGTAGCTTATCATATGACAAACCATGGTCATATGACAATGTATATCTTACTGTACGACATATGAGGGACCTGACAAAATGTCGTACAACTCTTGGGACCCTCTCATACGAGTTTATATTGGTTCTGGGATGACACTCTAAATGAAATTGAAAATTCGTATGAGTCCTAGTGGACAATTGTATGAGTTTCCATGCATACGAAAATTGAAAAACCCTAACGTACGAAAAAAGCCCTAAAAATGCTAAAAACATTCCAAAATAGAATTTACGAAGAGGCACAGAGGTCCACTTACAGGATGTCCATACTACGGAGGTCTCTGATGACACTGACTGCGCTCAAAATAGTGAGAAGAGACAAATACATTCATCTCGGCCATTTTTCTCGCTTAGAGGGCTCCACCAAGGTTTCAAAAGTCAAATGTGAATAATAAATTGAAAATGACCCTTTTGGCCCTTATATAGGTTTTGACCTAATTTTCAAAAGTGCTCTGTTTTTCATGAAAATTGCACCCCTAGCTAATTTCGATGTTCTGAACCCATTTTTAGGATCAAAATTGAAATCTGAGATCATTTACTATATCAAAATCATAATTTAAAATTTTTGAACCCAAGACGGTTGACTGCTTGCATAATCAACCTTCAATCATCACAGAAATCTAGAATTCAACTTAACTGATTATCTTACATCAAACTATCAAAATTTCAACTTGGTCACCCATGGTCAACTCATGGTCAAACCTAGTCAAACTTAGTTTCTTGGACCTCCAAACGATACAGAACGCGTTCTCGGACGTGTATAACCACTTCTTAAATCAATTAACATGCTTCTAAACCATTCAACACTAAATTTTCTTGTCAGATTTTGATTTTCATCTCAATGGGGGCATGGTATTGCACATCATTCAAAGTCTATCAATCTAATTCTATTAATCAAATCTTTCCTCAGTAATCAAGACAACAACCACGTCTAGTTGCTAATTCATCTAAAAGATCTCGTCGCTTGGGGCACATCGCTTGGGGCATATCAGATTCATCAAGATCCATATCAATATGGTATCCTAATCAATCTTGTAAACTGTATCAGATTTTTGTAACCATTGGTTCATTAGTGTCATTTCCTTGGTTCTTCATAACTGAAGGATTCAAATGTGATACCAATACGATTCCTCTAGACATTCTGGTCTGGAATCAGGTCACTCACTTCTTTGTAATCATAAGGTTCAAAATCAAGCATTTTGATACTTTTTCGTAATCACCGGTTCATTGTTGCTATAGTTAACATCATCACATTATCTTTGGTTAATCAGGACCTAAACCTAACATCTTCAAATCTTTCAATCGGTTTCTACCTCAGAATCGGTTAATCTTTCAAATCAGTTCCATACATCAAACACAGACTAATCTTTGAACCACTGCGCTTCGCACAGTGATTCAAAGAGGGGCAAAATGCAATACCCCCAAAAATAGGCTATAGGTTCATTAACCTCTTACATCTTCAAATTCGATCGAAATCGACATCAAAGTCCTAACCTATGGCACATCTGCACATTAGTTTATCAAAAACCTAATTGATTATCCTAAATTCTGCATCGAAGAATATTCTTTGAATATTCTTTATTTATCATAATTTAATTATCTTTGATTTAATAATAATTTGGTGATAAATCCTATTTTTCCTAAAGTTTGATTAATTGAATATTCTAAATATTTAATTAATCAAATTTAATTTTACCACTTAATTATTTAATTAGATTTAATTCTATTTATTTCTAAATTGTATTATTTTATTTTGACAATAAATCAAAAATCTCATGACCAATTGATTAAATTCTTATTTAATTAATTAATGTCAGTTGTTAATATTTAATAATATAATTTTTTAATAAAGTTTGATTTAATAATTGATTAACCCATAAATCAATTGTTTTAATTCAAAAATTAGTTAAGTTGATAATAAATCACTTTATTTATTAAATTAATTTATAATTAAATCATGCACAATTAGAAAAGCAGTCAACTACAAATCAACAACCAATTTTAAATTTAAACTCAACATCTAATGATGAGTTGAAATTTCATCTAAACTCTATTTTGAGATAAACACTGCTTTTGCATGATTTTTGTGAGTTAATTATCTCTGATTTCTTGATAACTCAAAATTCAACCTGAGTTTATCAAGAGTGATTTATGGCTTTTCTCAATAGATCCTCAAAGCCCTGAATTTCTATAAAATCAAGGCTCAGCTCTTCATAATCAACCCTTGAATTTGCACAATTACTCTAGCGAAATTGCACATGAAGAATTAAGCACTTGCGACAAGCGATTTGTGAGATCTTTCATTGTTGGTCATAATTTTGCATAGTTTTTCATATCAAAGCATTCATTCATAGCATATCATTCTTAGATTAAATTTGCATTCAATTTCATCCCTTCTAGCTTAGATTCATATCAAGTTTTTTTCAGCTTAATTGCATACAAAATACAAAAAAATAGATTAATTTGCATTCATACATTTTTTCATTCTTTGGCATTCAAATTCTTCGTTTAAGTGTTGCATTGTCACTGATCTCGATTTCAATCTGAGAACATCATACTTGCACCTACTAGAAGACAGTAAATCGCCTGGCTAGCTTAGTTTCAATTAATTATAGATTTTGATTTTTGCTAACCTCTAATGTTTTACTGAAGTGTTGTGTCCGCAGCTAGGTACAATTTTCATGCACATAGAAAGAAGTTAATATGGCCATCAAAATCAGGTCCATGTAGACTAGTCTAATGCTCTAGCAACTAACAGCTACCTCATGATGACCTAATTGACCTCATGACCATTGGGCGACTTGACCACCAATGGATTTGAAATGCGCACAAATTGTTACCCCATGAATGATCTTGATGGTGGAGAACTTCTACTATGCAAAGAGAAACTAAAGGATATGTACACCTTGTATTTGAAGCACAATTAAATACTTTCTCTATATTAGAAACTAAAGGAGTGAAATAATTAAGTTATTATATAGATTATAAAAAAAGGATGAAACTATGATATTGCTAACAAGATTTGACTATGTAGTTTAGGAGTCAAACTCATTGACCCATGTTTCATGAGAATGAATAGAACATTTAGCACTCATTACATCTAGGTGAGCTAAAGGGGCTCTATAATGAATGGTTAATAAAGTACAATACTTGTTGAAGGTTTTGCAAATGGGGTACCAAGCTAAGTGGACTTAATGGTAGAGAAAACTCCCTAGTTAAACGTGCTTGAGTTGGAGTCGTATTAGGATGGGTGACCTCCTAGAAAGGCCCGGTGCTTCATTGCTATGAGCTTGATGTAATGAGTGCTAACTTGTGTTCTATCCATTCTCATAAACGAGTTCTATAATTTAACTTTTTGTGGAAAATATCAACTACTTGTCAAAGATGAAACTGTTCTTTTTTTATCCAATCATAATACCAACTTTCCTTTCACTATATATATTTGAATAATAAAGATTTTGAACACTACATAAAATTTTAGTATGCTAGTCGTATTTGTAGAAGGTCCATTACTTGTTGTTCGTGAAATTCAATTCAAATCCCTTTTCTCACTTGGATTTTAATTCCATGATCAAATTAGTGATTCCAAGTCAGAAATCAGAGTGAATGTGTTGCTAAAAAAGCCTGCGGGACATACTAGTTGAAGGGTCGCGTCTACCAACGGATTTCCATCAATCATTCCTTCTACTTTGCTAACTACCAGTCCATTGTCTTCCGACTGCAATTCCTATCCACCTTTAATTTTGATTGTATTTTGCCGTTTAAAATTTTCAGCCATGGAAAATGGTGGAAACTAGCGGTACGGGCCTTAGGGGTTGCATGTGACATTGGCCGTATATATAAAGCACAACTCTTACGTTCTTTCTAAGTTAGATCTTGTTGTGTTAAGTGAGTAGTGTAACATGAAATAGGGTCTCTTTCTTATCATGTATTATAATCATTTCCAAACTTTATAAAGGTATTGTATCAACTCTTCTATCAATTAAAATCAAGTTTTTACCTTATCTAAATTGTCTTATTTTACAAGTTTGTTTTAGATGATTGATACAATTTTGTGATGATATATTTTTTCTTGTGTTTTTTTATCTCATCTGTGTTGTCTTTATATAGAAAGATGCTTATTTTTTAGGTCATAACTTGTGTTGACCAACTAAGAGTAGAGTATAGGTTGTGAATTTGTTTCTAGCTCCTTTTTAACATCATCCTTATTATTTTAAACCTGGTTATGAATTAGTTTTACAAAACACATCTAAAATTCTAAATTGTGTATGTCTCAAGACTTGAAAAGTTGGGTTCAAATAAACAATATAGGTTTTGAAAGTTCATTTGGTACATCAAAGAAGTAGTTAGAGGTTTATTTCAAGCTATCTCTTTCTCCTTTCCTTGGTGAGTCAATAGTTTAGTTAAGTTTTAAGGGATATCCAAGTGAATTAGAACTCTCTGTAGGTCCATTCTCAGTAGAGCTTATCCTCAACCTAAGAATGATCCCACATTTGAATAGGTTGTTGAGTTAATAGATCAACAAGAGTGTAAACTTCATTGGTACACACTTGTTTCACATGATCATTTTAAATACATGGGTTATCTAACATAGTTTTTTTGTTAGGACCCTTATTTGAACATTTTTCTCTTTCCTTTCCCCTATCTAAATTGCATTTAAGAGGAGTTTTGATATGAAAATGGTATGTTCCCTAATGAAATCATCATCTAGGTCTTATTTGGCCCTAGTCAAGCTTACTTAGGGACATTTATATTGTATCTGTTACATGTTGTGCATTTTTTAATTGGTGGTATATCATATATATACCCACCTCTTTCTCTCATATGAGCGTCCATTCCAATATTTTCTCAAGGATTATATCCTTTGATAGTACACCATTTATTCTCTCATATTGTTATTTGTTTCACTTTCTATCATAATTTCTCAATCTTGGGTGGTTGCCTTGATAGCCAAATCATATGCATCATCCAATCCATTTTCAAAGTTTTTAATCCCTTTTACTAGTCATTGCAATCCCATGAAACCCATATTTAATCCAGGACATATTCTTATGTTATGGTATCTAATTCATTCATTATGCACTTAAACACACAAGGAATGCCAAAATGCAAGATGAATCATTAGATCTTGGTTCAATTCTAAGAGGTAGTAAAAGAATTGAATTTGCGTCATTATCATAGAGGCCATATGCACATGTGTGAATGTTATCTTAAATCTTTTCTTATTTTGGTCAGTTCAGTTGACTAAAGGGTTTGACCTGGGAGAACCCATTCACCTATTGATTTGGTGAGTTCTTAATGGTGTATATGGACACCACCTTGATTTCTAAGATATCCAATAGGAAAGGACAAATATATTTTCAAGTGTACTTTTTTGTACAATTAGTTTTATGTGGCTTAGTCCAATTTTGCACATCAAGATCAAGCTCATAAGAAGTGTGATTTATTGGATATGGTAGGAGATCGATCTACAAAAATGTTTGTGCTAGTTTAGACATTAATCTTTATTTATCAAATCTAGACAGTTAATTTTATAATAATGGTGAATTAGTTCAAAATATTATCAATAATATTTATCAATCATCAATCCTAGACTATAAACTTATTTCTTCATAATTAATTCTCACATTCATTTTTATTTATTGTCTAAATTATTTACTTACTAATTAATTACATTTTTCTGAAAATAACCTAAACCAATTTAGATAAGGAAAATATTTAAACTTATTTTGTATTTCTGACCCATCCACTATAATCTATAAATAAATTGATTTATACTTATACATAATGGTTCAAAAAAATAATCATAGAAAATAAATAATACCTCTTAAATGTTGCAGAGTTATATTTTGTAGTATATTTCAATAATATATAATTTTACATTTCTTTTGTAATGTATAGTACTTGAATCTTTGTTATTTGTAATATTCATAATTACTTTATATATACATATAATTTTATTTTTTTGTTAATCTATAATACTTAAATCTTTGTACGTATACGCACATACATAAATATGATTATTTATATAACTTATACTTTCCTTCCATACATGTATACCTATCTATGTGTGATATGGACCAAAGTATAAGGCACTTAACCAATATGTCATAGTTCAATACAACACTCTTCAAATTGCTTCTAGATCTGATTGTGTAAGTGTTTTTCGTCTTATGCTCTCTACCATTTATCCTGTGTGATCTGAAATGTTGATGCAAAAACACTTCCCCAATCGAATATAGAAACAATTTGAAAATTATTTATAAATTGTAGAAATCTACTTGATCTTATAAAATAAGACTTTACTTTCATGAACTCACAGAATGAATTACACATCATTCCTGTTACTTCAAGCAGATGTTTATACAGATAATCTCTTTCATATCTAGCTATGATTCATGATTTACCAACCCCAACAGACCTAACAAACTCTTGAAAACTTAAGAGGATGTTCTGCTGAATTTTCCAAGTTGATTGAATTTGAACGGATCCCAATACTCTGCACAACTATAATATGACATGGGAAGACTGAGATTTTTGTGATGTGAAAGGGTGTGAGAGAGAATCCTTTGGGAGTAACAAAGGCTGAAATAAACCATGCAAAAGGAAAGCAACCCATATTTCATCAGTGCTGTCATTTCCATAGCCATACAGAGTGATTGCATAACTACCATTCCACTCACTCTCATTCACTTCTGCCAGTCATACATAGAATAACTGCATAACTACTGTTCCACTTTCATTACATTTCACTACTTTTTGATGTCCAGAGATTCTTTGGTTACGATCACTGATAAATCTGTAAGCTCGTAATTGTGTACTCACACTTACCCTCTTCGTTATTGCGGCACAGAAATCCATGCAACCTAGATGTCTATTATTGCATGGATGATACTTTGCAAATTACGTCTTTGTGTAGAAAATATCCACAAGAATTTCTGTTGATTGGGAATGGTGTTGATTCAGTGCACGCTCTTTCAACGAATCTCTAATTATCTAACATCATCTTCGATGCCATGGATTTGCGCCCCAAGAAAAGTAGTAGTTCTTGTTTTTGTTTGCTAGTTTAGTCTGACAGTTTCCTTTCCTTGTGCAGCAATCCATTCATTGTAACATATTAGAGGGAGAATATCATGTTTATGATAAAAATGGTTCTATATTTCTATTTAATTCGGTAGTGGACGATTTGTGTTCTAGAGATCATATATTTTAAATCTTATGGCATAAGGTATGTATGTCTTGTTTGTAGCAAGATCATTTGGTATCATGAGCTATAGATTATAAAATAACATCTCTCTTTCTTTCTTTAACTTTTGAAATCTTTCTCTTTTTTTCTCAAATTTGGAGGAGCTCAATTTATCACATGTTTATTCATTTCATTATCAAAATGTAGCATATCATATAATTGAAGAATCTATCCTTTTCTTGGAACTTGATTTTAAAAATTAAACGGGTAGCATGCCCTAGCTTTAAACTCTCTTAGTGATGTTTTCCCACTTTAAATTGTGGCAAAAAAAAGTATATTTTTTATCATTTAATAATTTATTTTAATTTATAAGTTTTGGCTTTGTATCCTTGTTGAATCATGACACTGGGAACAATTCTATGCCAATATTTTTATCTGTATATTATATAGGATAAGTTTTTATATCATGACATGGCTCTAGGGTTCATTGAAATGTAGTCTATATGTCCCATCCAAAGAATCGTATCTTTTGTATAGTTCACTTCAAAAAATTTAACCGCTTCCATTTATATCAAAGTTACACGTTATAATCTTACGAGGCAATCTAAAAAGTCAAGTGAACAAATAATTATGTGTAATGTAATAGATAATGTTATTTAATGCCCAAGAATCAATTTATTTTACAACAAGCAACACTTCTAGCTTCTCTAGAAGAACTCCAATAAATATAGTTGATAGCATACTTATTTAAATTGTTGTTCTGAAATGAATAATAAATAGAACATTAGAGAATGCTTGAATAAAATTAGAAAAAAAGAGAGATTAACCAATTTAAGTAGTACACCAATTGTAACAAAATCTTTCTAATGAATAATAGTACATGTTGACTAACATTACATTTTTCATTTTAATTTTCCTTTTAAATTCTTAGTTGTATTGTGAGTATAACCCAAATATTTTATTTTGTAATATTGTTGTCGTTCTATAAGTTCCAAGTGTCATAATCGTGTAAAAGCAAACTTTTTCCTTTCTAACAATATTTATGCAAAACTCTAAGTCGTTACCATATTATAGAAATATATTGATCAATATGATACTACAAAACTATCATAAGTATAAAAAACCTTGATTGATTTTTACAAGCATAAGCATCCTTGAGAATATTTTATCTAATATCATCATATAATGAAGGTAACTGTATGTCTATAACAAGATCCATGTAAAAGAGGAATCTTAAAATATTTAAGATTCACCTTATATTCCTCAAGGTGTAAAATCAACTAATCCCTAATAATCCTAAGTAAGATTAGCGTTAAGTGTAGATGAAGAAGGTATGTTTATTAGTGGCGACTATTGTATGATTTATCTATTTGGAAGAACCAATGTATTCTGTGCCTTGGACAACTAAAGAACGGATATGGGTTATCTTGACATTTACCACATACCTTTGATGTGTATAAATAACCATTAAATTCTAATGAAATGTATAATGTATTGCTCTCAAAACATATGCACAGTCACAATCATTCGTTTTGCTTTGCTAACTACCAGTCCATTGTCTTTTGACTGCAATTCCTATCCACCTTTAATTTTGATTGTATTTTGCCGTTTAAAATTTTCAGCAATGGAAAATGATGGAAACCAGCGGTACGGGACTTTAGGGTTTGCATGTGACTTTGGCCGTATAATTTAACTTTAGTAGTTTTGGAGGCCTCAAGGGGCATATTTTTGTTTCATCCAACCCAAGCAGATTTTTAACCTGCAAAGCCTCAAAAAAACCACACGTCCATTGATGAGGGAAGGAGTTGAAGAAATCGCGGAGAGCATAAAAGGAATTTGTGTGACCTTTCCAGGTGGTTGAGAGGATTTGGAACCTTTTTACCAAGTTGGAGCCACTTGAGAGCATCTAGGAGCTGTTTGTGAGCCTCATCTATGAATGTTTCAAAGAGGAGGACTTTTCTTCTTGAAGATACATTTTTTAAGAACTTTTGAGGGATGAAAAATATTAGCAAATATTGAAAAAGATTGCCCCAACAAGTTAGAATAACACTTTCATTGTTTTTCAAACTGTTTTTTCTTTCTTCTAAGAAGTTGTTGCACTATAAAGCACAACTCTTAGGCTCTTTCTAAGTTAGTTCTTGTTGTTTAAGCTTATTATTGTAACATGAAATGGGCTCTCCCTTTCTTATCATGTATTATAATAATTTTCAAACATGTATAAAGGTATTACTTCAACACTTTTATCAATTAAAATTAAGTTTTTACCTTTTCTACATTGTTTTATTGTGCAAGTTTGTTTTAGATGATTGATATGATTTTGTGATGATGTTTTTTGCTTGATTTTTTTATCTCATCCTCATTGTCTTTATGTATAAAGATGCTTATTTTTTAGGACATTTTTTGTGTTGACCAACTAAGAGTAAAGATTAGGTTGTAAGTTTTTTCTAGCTCCTTTTTAACATCATTCTTAGTATTTTACTATGAATCAATTTTACAAAACACATCTAAAATTCTAAATTGTGCATGTCAAGTGGCTTGAAAAGTTGGTCATCTTGCATGTTCAAAATAACAATATAGGTTATGAATGTTCATTTTCTGCATGAGAGAAGTAGTCATATGTTTAATTTAAGCTATCTATTTCCCCTTTCCTTGGCGAGTTTGTAGTTTAGTTTAGTTTAGTTTTAAGGGAGATCCAAGAGTACTAGAAATCTCTGTAGGTCCATTCTCACTATAGGTTATCCTCAACCTACAAATGATCCTATATTTGAATGGTTGTTGAGTTAATAGATCAACAAGAGTGTAAACTTCATTGATACACACTTGTTTCACATGATCATTTTAAATACATGGGGTATCTAATAAAGATTTTTTGTTAGGACTCTCATTTGAACATTTTTCTCTCTTCCTTTTCCCTTTCTAAGTTGCATTTAAGAGGAGTTTTGATATGAAAATGGCATGTTTCCTAATAAAATTATCATCTAGGTCTTATTTGGACCTAGTTAAGCTTACTTAGGGACATTTATATTGTATCTATTAGCATTTTTTTATTGGTGGTGTATCATATATATACCCACCTTTTTCTCTCATATGAGCATCTATTCCAATACTTTCTCATGGATTCTATCCTTTGATAGTACACCATTATTCTCTCATATTGTTATTTGATTCACTTTTCATTATACTTTCCCGATCTTAGGTGGCTGCCTTGATAGTCAAATCATATGCATCATCCAGTCCATTTTCAAAGTTTTTTATCCCTTTTACTAGTCATTGCAATCCCATGAAACCCATATTTAATGTGCCATATTCTTATGTTATGGTATTTACTTCATTCATTATGCACTTAAACACGCGAGGAATGCCAAAATGCAAGATGAATCATTAGATCTTGGTTCAATTCTAAAAGGTAGTAAATGAATTGAATGTGCATCATTATCATAGAGGCCATATGCATGTTTGTGAATGTTATCTTAAACTTTCTTATTTTGGTCAATTCAGTTGACTAAAGGATTTGACCTAGGAGCACCCATTCACCTATTGATTTCGTGAGTTCTTAATGGTGTGTGTGGACTCCACCTTGATTTCTAAGATATCCAATAGGAAAGGACAAATATATTTTCAAATGTACTTTTTTGTCTAATTAATTTTATGTGGCTTAGTCCAATTCTACACATCGAGATCAAGTTCATAAGAAGTATGATTCATTAAATATGGCACAAGATTGAACCACAAAAAAATGTACTAGTTTACACATTAATCCTTATTTATTGAATCTAGACAATTAATTTTATGCTAATGATGAATCAGTTCAAAATATTATCAATAATACACTATTGTATTAACCAATGGGTGATAGTTGAATATAACACTATACAATCACGACCTCACATAATGAATTGTACATGATTCCTGCTACTTCAAACAGATGTTTGTACAGATAATGTCTTTCATCTCCATCTATGATTCATGATTTACCAAACCCAACATACCTAACAAACTCATGAAAACTTAAGAGGATGTTCTGCTGAATTTTCTAAGTTGATTGAATTTGAACGGATCACAATACTCTGCACAACTATAATATGACATGGGAAGACTGACATTTTTGTGATGTGAAAGGGTGTGTGAGAGAATCCTTTGGGAGTAGCAAAGGCTGAAATAAACCATGCAAAAAGAAAGCAACCCATATTTCATCAGTGCTGTCATTTCCATAGCCATATAGAGTGATTGCATAACTACCATTCCACTCACACTCATTCACTTCTGCCATAGTCATACATAGAATAATTGCATAAGTACTGTTCCACTTTCGTTCCATTTCACTACTTTTTGGTGCACAGAGATTCTTTGGTTACGATCACTGATAAATCTGTAAGCTCGTGATTGTGTACTCATACTTACCCTCTTCGTTATTGCGGCACGAAAATCCATGAAACATAGATGTCTATTGCATGGCTGGCACTTTGCAAATTACGTCTTTGTGTAGAAAATACCCAGAGGAATTTCTGTTGATTGGGAATGCCGGTGTTGTTTCACTGCACGCTCTTTCAGCCGGTCTTTAATTGTGTAACAGTGTGTCCGATGCCATGGATTTGCCCCCCAAGGAAAAGTAGTTGTTCTTGATTTTTGTTTGCTAGTTTAGTCTGACAGTTTCCTTTCTTTGTGCAGCAATCCATTGTAAGATATTAGAGAATATCATTCTTATGATAAAAATGGTTCTAAATTTCTAGTTAGTTTAGTAGTGAAGGATTTGGGTTTTATAGGTCACTAATTTTAAAGCTTATGGGGTAAGGTATGTATGTCTTGTTTGTAGCAAAATTATTTGGTTTCATAAATTATAGACCATAAAATAATATCTCTTTCTTCTCCTTATGTTCTCTTACAACATCCTGATGATGGATCACAGATTGTGATCCAAAATGTTGATGGTTAAAAATATTACACAATTGAATCCAGAAACTTTCGCACATTCATATAGATTGTGAAAATCTAATGACTTTGATCTCTTTATTTCTTTCTCTCCTTTTTTTAAAAATTTGGAGGAGCTTGATTTATGGCATGTTCATTGATTTCATTATCAAAATGTAGCACATCATATAATTGAGGAATCTATCCTTTTCTTGGAACTTGATTTTAAAAAATTAAATGGGTAGCATGCCCTAGCTTTAAACTCTCTTAGTGATGTTTGCCCACTTTAAATTGTGGCAAAAAAAGGTATATTTTTTTATCACTTAATAATTTATTTTAATTTATAAGTTTTGGCCTTGTATCCTTGTTGAATCATGACACGTTCAACAATTTTATCCAATATTTTTATCTGTACGTTATATAGGATTAGTTTTTATATCATGACATGGCTCTAGGGTTCATTGAAATGTAGTCTATATGTCACATCCAAAGAATTGTATGTTTTGTATAGTTCGCTTCAAAAAAATTAATCGCTTCCATTTATATCAAAGTTACACATTATGAGGCAAGCTAAAAAGTCAAGTGAACAAATAATTATTGTGTAATGTAATAGATAATGTTATTTTATGTCCAAGAATCAATTTATTTTACAACATGCAACACTTCTAACTTCTCTAGAAGAACTCCAATAAATATTGTTGATAACATACTTATTTAAATTGTTGCTCAATGAATAATAAATAAAACTTTAGAGAATACCTGAATAAAATTAGAAAGAAAGATAGATTAACCAACTTAAGTAGTACACCAATTTAACAAAATCTTTCTAATGAATAATGGTACATATTGACTAACATTACATTTCTCATTTTCCTTTTAAATTCTTAATTGTATTGTAAGTATAATCCAAACATTTTGTTTTGTAATTTATTGTTGTCGTTCTATAAGTTCTAAGTATCATAGTCCTGCAAAAGAAAACTTTTTCCTTTCTAACAATATTTATGCAAAACTTTAAGTCGTTACTATATTATAGAAATATATTGATCAATATGATACTACAAAACTATCTTAAGTATAAAAAACCTTGATTGATTTTTACAAGCATAAGCATCCTTGAGAATATTTTATTTAATATCATCATATAATGAAGGTAAGTGTCTGTCTATAACAAGATCCATGTAAAGGAGGAATCTTAAAATATTTAAGATTCACCTTATATTCCTCAATATAAGGTGGTGTAAAATCAACTAATCCCTAATAATCCTAAGTAAGATTAGCGTTAAGTGTAGATGAAGAAGGTAGTTTATTAGTGGTGTCTATTGTATGATTTATCTATTTGGAGGAACCAATGTATTTTGTGCCTTGACAACTTAAAACAAGGGCTGCAGTGCAGCATAGTTCCTGCCATGTGCAGGCAAGGTGGTATGACACACTTGATTCGATTAGAATTAATATTGCACTCGAACAATTAGAATTAATATTGCACTCGAACAATTAGAATAGAGAAAAAATGGACCTAGAAAATAGTGAATGTGATATCATTCAGGCATGCTAAATCAACATCTATGACATAAATCTCCCCACAACAATCCTCAAAAGACTAAGCAAACATCTGCTTACCAGCAGAATGAAACAACTTTTAACAAAACTCAAACTGTTGTGCTGATAGATTCTTTGCAGACCCTAGCATCATCATTCTTTTATAGTTCAAGATGTTTTAAAACTCAACCTTCTTTACAAGACTGATCAAACCTAGTCAATTTATCAAACTTTACCAAAAACGAAGACATCACACACAAAGTGCCATGACAAAGTACATATACTAAAACAAGTTTTATGTACCAAGCATTTAAGTGAGTTATTTTGAAAATATACAAAATAATTTTGGACATATATTATTTGACCAATGTAATCCTATAAAAATATAAGTGATTTGAAATTGAACAATACAAATTAGACTACAATAAACTATAAAGTAGAAACTAAACACAATTTAGATCTGGAAAAATGTAAATTAAAACAACGTGTCTCTAAGAACTCAAACTTTACAAAAAATTGCTCAAAGAAACTTAAGTTTCCAATGGAACATGAAACATCACAAGTCCTTTGACATCTCAAACATAAAGTAAATAAAAACCCCAATAGTTTCTAAGCTATGAAATCTTCTATTTTATGCACGAATGCTAGTATTAAATGTATTGCACTTTACTAAGATGGGAAAAATGTGGCCTCTAAAAGTGAAAAGTTAGATGCTAACATTACCAGCTCAGCAAATAGACAAACATTCAAACACCATATTTTTTAAGTATTAGAACTAGAGAATCTGAAAGTCAACACAACATAAGGATAGAAGTCCAAATGACAAGGAGGAGTTGTTGAAATTGTATCTTGTTCTTTTGATTGCACCTGGAAATATTCATAACTATTTAACATCTCTTCAAAAATATATATAAGTTTCAATTAAGTTCCATACACCTTCCACTGAGCTACAAACCAATTTCTACAAAGTAAAATTCACAAATGCAATTCTTGAGGGAGAAACTTAATATAGAATAGACTGAAAACAGGTTGTATGTAAGAGACAAATTAAACAGCCTGAGAGTGCTCAAATTTGTATAAGTTTTTGTGGTTCATACTGGCAATTCTGATTTAGTGCTCTTCTGCCCGCATTTCTCTAGTCTCCTGAATATCAACTAATTGTGAGGTTAATGATAAAACTGGAAATCAACAACTTGAAACAACTAAACACCCATGCTATACAGTCTTATAATTTCCATAATTTATAAGTATTACATCGGCCCACTCTGAAGCACCTTCAGATAAAATTGGATTTTGATCCCTTAAGCAACGGAAAGGTAAGACATTTGATGTGGACACATCATCCTATATTCAATCTGATGAAGATATATATCTACTTCTACAAATTGTTCACCAAAGGATACCCTAACCCTGCAATTTAACACAAAACTAGATATTGAAACAAACACAGTAGAAAGTAAAGAAGAAATGCACTGTACGAAACTTCTGAAGTCTCGTATATGAACATCCAAAATCAAAAGTAAATTTGTCAAATATCAGCTCTTTATGTTGAAACAAAATTTTAATGTATATTTCCTTATGTGGGTAACTCCAAGTAAATTGAACATGGGTTTTGCAGGCTTACCTTGGCAAACAACGGTATGCAACTTGCAACGCAAACCATAAACGAAACTTCTCATATAGACTTGAATACACATTGTGGTCATTTTCATTGAGCCATTTTAGCAGAGGAGTTGCCAGGTTACACAAATCAAAGAAAAGTGTGTAGACATTCTTCACCGCTATTTTTACATTAAAACACCCAAAATTTGCCTCAACTCTCTTGGGAAACTAGACATTAATATGAATCAGGGCTAGTGGAAAGCACAATATTTATCCAATTGCAGATTATATAGGGCATAGAGTTAAAAGTGTTCCAATTTTCCAAATCATGAAATTCTTTGGAGCATCTATTTCTGTTACCTTCCATGTCTGGATATATATTTCCCCGGGTGATTGAGGAACCGAGCCTCTTGTACTGTATGTCCAATGCCACAATATCCTTCAACATCTCTATGTGGAGAAGGTCCAGATAGTATCCCACAAATGCTTCAAAATCCTTTACCACATGAATTATTTCAAAAAAATTTAGTTCCTTCTATGATAATCCTGATTTAACAGAAATATGCAGAGGATATATTCAACCTTCAACAATTTCAAAACCTAATTTGACATAAATATATAGAGCATATCTCCAACCTTAATAATTTCAAACCCTAAGAAACAAGAGGCTACGATATAGCACTTACTCCCTATTTCCTTAGCGTTGGCCACGTCCAGAAGCATGCATAACGTCAAAGCACAATAAGGCATGTGGACTATTAACAAATGCCATATGCTACTTAAAATCTTTCTATTCACTTGATGTTAGCCATAATAACAAGAACAAACAAATTTTAAAACAAAAATATAAAATAGTGGGATGGAACGAACCTCATGACCTCGACCCTTAATCTGAACCATGTGAAGAATGTTCTCAAGAACATAGCTGAGACCTCATTGGAGAGGAGGTGATCTGGAGTGATTGTCTGCCGACTCTTTTTCTTCACCTTGGAAGCTTGTCTCAGCTTCTCTGCTGCAACCACCTATTTTCCTTGCCCTACATTTTCTGAAGCAAAGAAAGGGTGTTTAAAGAAATTTGATATCCAACACAAAACTGCCAAGAAGAAAAACCAATGGCACTAATCTTCCCACCATCACCAAAGAGTCCTTGAAAATCCAGATGCTAGAATGGTCAGCAGAATGCAGAGCAAACCAACTCTCTAACATGACATTGCCAGACAACAACTCGAAAAACTCAAATCCACTCACAGTAGGAACTTTAGAAGAATAAGGTGTTCCTTGGACAGAGCCATGAAATATACCAAAAGTGCAGGGCGGGCACAAACAAGGGAAAGAGGCACCGCTGTGCTGAATAACACCAACCAAGTGACTGAAAGATCCAACATAGCAGCCACAACTACAAAATCTAAACCAATACGACACTCTGGCTCTTCAAAAGGCACCTCAGGCAACACCTCATCCAACAAAGCCATAACCACAACCCACAGTGCAAGAGTAGAATGTTCAAAGTGTTCAAATTACCATTAATAAAATTTGGAGTGATGCCCATACATTCCTTGTTCTCCTTCTCAAGGCTTGTAAGCAAAGAGAGTGTTTCCTGCAGAAGCACTTCTCATGAAAGCTTGGGTTGATTATTTCTAATGTGCCCCATTTCTGCAGGATATGAAGACAGCATGGGCACCTTTTCTATTCCTAGAATGTTGCCACCTCTTTTCTTGCATGAACGAAAACTAAAACCTCAATTTCCAAATGCGCATCTTAATAATCATTCTTGATGCAGTCTCTGCAAAGATGGTGATCTCCAAAAACCAGTATCCCAAGACCCTATTTTCCTATGCAATTCTACAGAGTTCAGGTCAGTGCCTTGAGGGAAGTTCCTTCTCCTGCATTGGGAACGTATAAAGCCTCTGAGACATCCTGCAACCATTAATTCAGCCAATAATAGTATGCCAAAAAACACTTAATTTGTTATGGGCCTTATAAAACATACAACTTCACTATAGGAAAAAGGAAATGTATAACAAATACTTGGAAAAGATAAAATCTGATTGGTTGTATCAATGTGGATTAATCATGCTTTAAGACTAGCCCCTCGACAATAGTTCTTTGCCTTGGCAGGAACTAAAAATGGATATGGGTTATCTTGATATCTACCACATACCTTTGATGTTTATAAATAACCATTAAACTCTAATGAAATGTAGAATGTGTTGCTCTCAAAACATATGCCCATTCACAATCATTCCTTTTTCTTTGCTAACTACTAGCCCATTGTCTTTTGACTGCAATTCCTATCCACCTTTAATTTTGATTGTATTTTGCCGTTTAAAATTTTCAGCCATGGAAAATGGTGGAAACCAGCAGTATGGGCCTTTAGGGAATGCATATGACTTTGGCCGTATAATTTGACTTCAGTAGTTTTGGAGGCCTCAAGTGGCATATTTTGGTTTCATCGAAGACAAGGAGATTTTCAACGTACAAAGCCTCAAAAACCACACCTCCATTGATGAGGGAAGGAGTTGCATAAATCAGTTGGATACCCAAAAAAGATTGACCCAACAAGCTAGAGTAACACTTGTCATTGTTTCTCAAACTCTTTTTTCTTTCTTCTACCAAGTAATTGCATTATAAAGCACAACTCTTAGGCTCTTTCCAAGCTAGTTCTTGTTGTGTTAGGCTAACATGAAATAGACTCTCCCTTTCTTATCAGATGTTATAATCATTTTCAAACTTGTATAAAGGTATTATATCAACATTTTTATCAATTAAAATCAAGATTTTACCTTCTCTAAATTGTTTTATTGTGCAAGTTTGTTTTAGATGATTGATATGATTTTGTGATGATGTTTTTTTGGTTTGACTTTTTTATTTCATCCTCATTGTCTTTATGTAGAAAGATGCTTATATTTTAGGACATTTTTTTGTGTTGACCAACTAAGGGTAAAGATTAGGTTGTGAGTTTTTTTCTAGCTCCTTTTTAACATCGTCCTTAGTATTTTAAACCTGACTATGAATCAATTTTACAAAACACATCTAAAATTCTAAATTGTGTATGTCAAGTGGCTTGAGAAGTTGGTCATGTTGCATGTTCAACATAACCATAGAGGCTCTAAAAGTTCATTTACTGCATGAGAGAAGTATTCATAGGTTTATTTCAAGCAATCTATTTCCCCTTTCCTTGGCAAGTTAGTAGTTTAGTTTAGTTTTAAAGGAGATCCAAGAGTACTAGAAATCTCTGTAGATTCATTCTCACTATAGGTTACCCTCAACCTACGAATGATCCTACGTTTGAATGGGTTGTTGAGTTAATAGATCAACAAGAGTGTAAACTTCGTTGATACACACTTGTTTCAAGGATCATTTTAAATACATGGGGTATCTAACATGGATTTTTTGTTAGGACTCTTACTTGAGCATTTTTCTCCCTTCCTTTTCCCTTTCTAAGTTGCATTTAAGAGGAGTTTTGATATGAAAATGGTATGTTTCCTAATAAAATCATCATATAGGTCTTATTTGGACCTAGTTAAGCTTACTTAGGGACAATATTTATATTGTATCTATAACATGTTGTGTATTTTTTTTATTGGTGGTGTATCATATATATACCCACCTCTTTCTCTCATATGAGCATCCATTCCAATATTTTCTCATGGATTATATCCTTTGATATTATACTATTTATTCTCTCATATTGTTATTTGTTTCATTTTTCATTATACTTTCCCGATCTTGGGTGGCTTCCTTGATAGTCAAATCATATGCATCATCCAATCCATTTTCAAAGTTTTTTTATCCCTTTTACTAGTCATTGCAATCCCATGAAACCCACATTTAATGTTACATATTCTTATGTTATGGTATTTAATTAATTCATTATGCACTTAAACACACAAGGAATTCCAAAATGTAAGATGAATCATTAGATCCCGGTTCAATTCTAAAAGGTAGTAAATGAATTGAATTTGTATCATTATCATAGAGGCCATATGCATGTTTCTGAATGCTATCTTAAATCTTTCTTATTTTGGTGAATTCATTTGATTAAGGGTTTGACCTAGGAGAACCCATTCACCTATTGATTTGGTGAGTTCTTAATGGTATATGTGGACACCACCTTGATTTCTAAGACATCTAATAGGAAAGGACAAATATATTTTCAAATGTACATTTTTGTTCAATTAATTTTATGTGGCTTAGTCCAATTCTACACATCGAGATCAAGTTCATAAGAAGTATGACTCATTAGATATCGCACGAGATCAAATCACAAAAAAATTATACTAGTTTAGACATTGAGATTTATTTATCGAATCTAGACAATTAATTTTATGCTAATGATGAATCAGTTCAAAATATTATTAATAATACACTATTGTATTAACCAATGTGTGATAGTTGAATATAACACTATACAATCAGGACCTCACATAATGAATTGTACATGATTCCTGCTACTTCAAGCAGATGTTTGTACAGATAATGTCTTTCATATCCAGCTATGATTCATGATTTACCAAACCCAACATACCTAACAAACTCATGAAAACTTAAGAGGATGTTCTGCTGAATTTTCTAAGCTGATTGAATTTAAACGGATCACAATACTCTGCACAACTATAATATGACATGGGAAGACTGAGATTTTTGTGATGTGAAAGGGTGTGAGAGAGAATCCTTTGGGACTAGCAAAGGCTGAAATAAACCATGCAAAAAGAAAGCAACCCATATTTCATCAGTGTTGTCATTTCCATAGCCATACAGAATGATTGCATAACTACCATTCCACTCACTCTCATTCACTTCTGCCATAGTCATACAGAGAATGACTGCATAACTGTTGTTCCACTTTCGTTCCATTTCACTACTTTTTGGTCCACATAGATTCTTTGGTTACGATCACTGATAAATCTGTAAGCTCGTGATTGTGTACTCATGCTTACCGTCTTCGTTATTGTGGCACGGAAATCCATGCAACCTAGATGTCTATTGCATGGCTGATACTTTGCAAATTACGTCTTTTTGTAGAAAATACCCAGAGGAATTTCTGTTGATTGGGAATGATGTTGATTCAGTGCACGCTCTTTCAACAAGTCCATAATTGTGTAACACCGTGTCCGATGCCATGGATTTGCGCCCCAAGGAAAAGTAGTTGTTCTTGATTTTTGTTTACCAGTTTAGTCTGACAATTTCCTTTCCTTGTGCAGCAATCCAATGTAAGATATTAGAGGGAGAATATCATGTTTAGGGTAAAATGGTTTTAAATATCTAGTTAGTTTAGTAGTGGAGGATTTGTGTTCTATAGGTCACAAATTTTAAATCTAATGAAGGTATGTATATCTTGTTTGTAGCAAGATTGTTTGGTATCATAGATAATGGACTATAAAATAATATCTCTTTCTTTTTCTTATGTTCTCTTGCAACATCCTGATGATGGATCACGGAGTGTGATCCGAAACATTGATGATTGAAAATTATTACACAATTGAATTCAGAAACTTTGACACATTCATATGAATTGTGAAAATCTAATGACTTTGATCTCTTTCTCTTTGTTTTACCTTTGAAATCTCTCTCCTTTTAAAAAAATTTGGAGTGTGATTTATGACACGTTTAATCATTTCATTATCAAAATGTAGCACATTATATAATTAAGGAATTTATCCTTTTTTTGGAACACGATTTTAAAAATTAAATGAGTAACATGTTCTAGCTTCAAACTCTCTTATTTATGTTTTCCCACTTTAAATTGTGGCAAAAAAGTATATTTATCATTTAATAATTTATTTGAATTTATAAGTTTTGGCTTTGTATCCTTGTTTTGATTAAGTAAAATCAAGTTTCGAAAGGACCTGAAACCTTGTACCAAAAAACTCAAAAGATAAAACATTATAAGGCTCAAATACAACAGTGGAGACCACCAAAACAACAGAGGGATAATCAACCAGAAAACCCCCACCAGCGGACAACAGTTCGCAACAAGGGAGCTTATGATTTAAATTTAGAACCACCCTTGTAAGAACGAAGATTCATATCCAAAGGAGGAACGAAAGGCTTAGTTTCTTTCCTTTCACATTGTCCAACCGTCCTCCAGAATGGCAACATCTTTCACGCAGACCCTGAAGAAACAAAAGAATGGCCAACCAAAGAAACATCCCCCAACAAAACATTCCCCCGCAGAGAAATCAAAAATGGTGAACCCGCATCTAAAGAAGACTGGACAGCGAGGTTAACAGTCTGGACAACAGTAGCAGTCATATCAGTATCAGTCTAGACAACATCCTAGTGGATAGCAGAGTCAACAGTAGACTGGACAGCAACACCAGTCTGGACCGCAGTAGCAAAAGCAACAGGCTGCACCACAAACTCTTGAGAAGAGCCCGCAGCTTGCTCACAAACCTCCGCTGAAGATTTATTCATTGTATAATGTTCAGCAGCGACACCCGACCACCAAGAAGGCGGTCGTTTCGATTTCACCATCTCGAAAGAGCAACGAGCAGCCAAATGGCCAGTCAAGTGACATTTCCTACAGCGGAAGGGAATACCCTCATAATCCAAAGTCTGTATCCAAGAGCCCCACAGAGAGGCCAAGCGGATCTTCTCAGGGGGACCCTTAGAAACATCCATCTCAACAAGGATGCGAGAAAAAGTCAAGTGCACAAAATATCAAAAGTATCCAAGTCCACAATCTAGAAATCCCCAAGAGCATTCCCAATAGACTCCAAGACCGGATCCAACCAGAGATGCAAGGGAAGATTCGGAAGCCTAACCCAAACCGGAATCTTGTTAAAGGATTCAGAGAGCGGGTTCAAATCCTTATGCCAAGGTTTGGCCATAAGGGGGAATCGGTCATCCCAGGAGAAGCTATAATCACACAAGATAGATTTCCTATCTTCAGGATTACTAAATTTAAAAATGAAAAAACCCCTTGCGGCTGGGAAAATCTGAACATTTTCGGATAATATTGGCTCCCACTAATTGGAAATCCAAGCATGAAGAGCAGACAGAGAAGGCCAAAACCCCCTAAATCAGAATATAGCAACATTCGAAGAGAAAATCTCTGCAGTTTCATAAATTTTATCTACAATATCAGAATCTAACTGAATCTCAATAGGTTTACTCACAGTCACAAGGGAAACCACCCGGGGCCTCAAGGCTTTGTATCCTTGTTGAATAATGGCATTGGCAACAATTCTATGTCAATATTTTTATCTAGACATTATAAGGACAAGTTTTTATATTAGGACATGACTCTAGGGTTCATTGAAATGTAGTCTACATGTCCCATCCAAAGAATCATGTGTTTTGTATAGTTCACTTTGAGAAATTCAATCGCTTTCATTTATATCAAAATTACACATTATAATCTTACGAGTCAAGATAAAACCTCAAGTGAACAAATAATTATTGTTTAATGTAATAGATAATGTATCTAATGCCCAAGAGCCAATTTATTTTACAACAAGAAACACTTCTAACTTCTCTAGGAGAACTCTGATAAATATAGTTGATAGCATACTTATTTAAATAGTTGCTCAATGAATAATAAATAATAAATAAAACATTAGAGAATGTGTGAATAAAATTAGAAGGAAAGATAGATTAACCAACTTAAGTAGTACACCAATTGTAACAAAATCCTTCTTATGAAAAATGTTACATGTTGACTAACATTACATTTTTCATTTTCCTTTTAAATTCTTAGTTGTATTGTAAGTATAACCCAAACATTGTGTTCTACAATATTGTTGTGGTTCCATAGGCTTTAAATACTATAGTCCTATAAAACCAAACATTTTCCTTTATGAAAATATTTATGAAAAAATTTAAATCCTTATCATATTATGGAAATACATTGATCAATATGATAGTACAAAACCATAAATATAAACAAAACATGATCCATTTTTACAAGCATAAGAATGCTTGAGAATATTTTAAATCTAGTATCATCATGTAACGATGAAGGTAAGTGTCCATCTATAGAAAGATACATGTCAAAAAAATGCCAACATGCGTAACTCCTTTTTACAACTCATTTTGTGTTCAATATGTTTTTACATTTCCTATTTTAGGAGACCCAACTCCTAGAGGCCATAACTTTTGAGCTGGGTGTTTAATTGATGAGTCATTTGAAGTGCCAAAATTATTACAATGTGTCATATCACCATGTCATTAGTATATCAATTACAAATATTTTTGGATTGTTTTGGAGCCTCCAAAGCCTTCAAATTGAATTCATAAAATTTTGTTGGAAATTTTTGTAGACTTTATTATCTTCAAAATTGGACATGATCTTACAACAAAAATTTACTGGGATACTTTTCTAGCCCATCCGAAGCTTTGAAGAAATTTTAGAGAAAATTTGTGCTTAAAAAAAAACTAACTCTAAATAGTAATTGTATGTAAATGCAACGCTGAGACACATTTTCCTAACATGTTTGTACTTGAGAAAATAGTTATTTAAGAATCACAAACTATCCTTTAAGTCATGCAATATTCTTGAATTGTCTAACCCAATTTTCTTAGGTAGTAATTGTGCTTGACAATATGCTTGGAACTATGATTTTACTTCTCATGTACTCAAACCCTTGTCCTGGAACCTATTATTTTTATTCTCTTGAGTAGACTATCACCCCTTATTAACATGGGCATTCATACATTATTAGAAATGATCTTAATGGTCTTCTATGACACATGGTTGTCCTTTAGGTCTCATTCATCTCACAAAAAGACCATTAAAACTACCTTAGTTTAATCCATTATATTTTACAAGTTGTTCATGATAATTGTGGTATGTCTTCTCGATATTGAATACTCACGCATCCCTTGGAAAATTGTATAGTACTTTTTTTATCCTATAAACATGTTGAGTTAACTAAAATGAAAACTCCATGAAGGAAAAATCTATATTCTTATTGACCTTAAGTACCAATGCCACCTTCATTTTAGTCATAACATGCACAAAGTTTACTGAGTAATCAATTACAATTACTACTATTGTATTTACTAAATGACATGACAATAAGTGGATATTTAGGATGAAAAGAAAAGTCTTTACTTCATAATTTCATTTTTATTGAGTTTTCCTTCTTGGTCCTTAAACTAACCATCTTTGTCTCCCACAATTTTATCACTTTGTTCACACTATCATATGAGTTTTATGAGGCAAAAAAATATCTTGTGCACAAGTTTGTGCAATCCATTTAACCTATAGACTTCTTGAATGTATCCTTTATGTTTTTATAAAGTCATGACCCAAATATCCATATCTATCTCCAACCTAAAGATGACCTTGTTTTTATTTACTTTTTTCTTTTTTCTTCATGACATTGATGAATTTCAGAGGACTATCTTCACCTTTAAGATCTACCAACCTTACCTGAATAATAAGTATCTCAATAAAATTATAAATCATCTAAATTATGATGGAAGGTTTTAAGAATACCTATTGATTCTTCTAGGTAGGGTTGTGGCATTTCCAAAATGTGTAATTATATTTAAGCAACTTGAAACTAGGATTGTACTGAACCTACATGAACTTGGTGTGATCATTATTGTTTATGTTAATTTCTCTAGACTTGAGACCATATAGCTACCACTATAATTATGAAGCTATTACATAATAAAAACCATGCAGTGTATAAAAAGGATAACATCTTGACCCTAAAAATGTCAACATAATGAATACGGTCCCTCTTAGTAATATACATAAAGTGATCTAGATGGGTGACTGCAAGAAGTTGAGTCCCACTTTTGGGGAAAAAGTGGACGCATTTTCTCTGTTTTTAAAAATTTATGTCAATTGATGTCAAAATTTGAGGCACTTAAAGATTGAATCTTGAAAAATGTCAGTAATATAAAATTTAGTGCTCAGAGTCTACTTTTCAAATATGTAATTTATTTAAATACCCACATGGTATAAATTGAATTTTAGTAGGCATGTTTAAAAACCACTTTTTCAAAATGCTCATTTTAGGACCACACACCACACGGGTACGACCACCCTTTTTACAAGTAAATAAATATATTTTTGTGAATCCTTTTTGGAAAAGGTACCTAAAACACTGAAAATTGATGAGAATATTTTATCCTTTTTTATTGAATATTTTTTTATTATTAATTTTTAATTGACTATAAAGTGCATTTTCGAAACCTTTGGTGTACGACCACCATAATTTGATGATAGCTTCACTTTTTTTTTAATTTGAAGGAAATTATATGTAGATTGATGTCATATAACTCATTTTTAAAAAAATATAAAATTAAAAAGTTATTAAAATTTTAGTTAGCCTTAGTATTTCAAGTTTAACTACCATGTTGGCTTAATAAATATTGTAAAAATATTAAAATTTCTCATATCACTATAAAATTTATATTTTTATAATCTGCACAATAAGAACTAAAATAGGTTTTCATTTTATCAAAAAATTCATTCAGAAAGGTGTCCAAAAAATTATGGCAAGACAAAAACTTTATACTGTAATGCCTTAGCCATATTTTTGCAGGGCCAAGCATAGCCTTGGTCCCACCAAGTCTATCCTGAACCATAAACCAAGCTAGTGGGTATGGTTCCTACTCATAGTTTTACAAAACGGGCACCCATTTTTTTAAATTCAGAAAAAGGGCACTCGTTTTGTGAAATTAAAAAACGTGTGCCCATTTCATTTAAATATTGGGTGCCTATTTCATTTAAATAACGGGTGTCCATTTTATAAAGAGCCGTTGTAGCCAAAAAATAGGAATGTGGGCTTGATCTTAATGATTGATGAGTTTTCAAAAACAAATTAACGATCTGTACTAGACAAACATAATATTTTGATCAACATTCTCTTTTTTTTGTCTTGTTTTGGATCTGACATGAAAAGAATCATTTGAACTCAAATCTTGGTACAAAAATGAGATCAAACCAATGTAGAAAGAGGCTAAGGAAGGTTTTGATGATTGAGGAGGTTGCAACAAACAGAGAGGAGGAAAAACGACAATGGGAAAGAAGAGAAAGAATTCAAAAATTGAATAATGTTTGAGCATCGAGTTCAACAATTGTTTCAGAAGAGGAGGACAATGAAGACACCATGATGGATGCAGAGGTTGAAGAAGAAAATTCAGGTGCACCTTCTAATTTTGTATTGGATACAGGTATGTCTTCACAACCAAATGTAACTTATTCTGAGAAAGAAGTTCATCATTTTCTAGAAGCAGGTTACAATATAAATTATTTAAATTTTATTCCTGAAAATAGAGTAACAAATTTAATTGCACATCAAATTCCACAAATTAGTACAATATTAATCATAATGATAAAGGAACTGAAAGTCAAAACCTGATTGAAACTGAAAATCAAACACCAATTCAAATTGAAATCAACATTATGGATGTAGACATAGAAACACTGATTGAGAAAGAAACTCCTTTGAATGGTGATGAAATGAATGAACAATTTTAAATAAAAAGTGATGTGCTAGACAATCTACGTGGTTTGGTTTCATGGAGATAGATTAGGACATGCGTGACCAGGTTGTTTAGACAAATTGTTTATAATAAGAAATTTGGGTTTCAATGTCAATTAATGTTACAATTAATTAAAATGTCTAAAATGTGAAAAGTGATGAAGAGGTTAGACATTTATGTGAAATCCAAGAAGAAGGATGAGTCTCTAAAATAAGTTATATCAACTATTGCTAGTGCATTTGACACAATTGGAAAGAAAAGTCATTCTAAAGATAGTAATGTGGCACGACGAGCAATAACAACAACTAAGTTAGTAAACAAAACTACTACTGATAATAGAGTGATTTCAAACATAAGTGGATATCTTAATATTCATCATAAAATATTAACAAGAGTTGTAAAGAGAAGAGTTCACTTTGAAAGTGATCCGGCAAACCATTTATGGACTTTTAGTGGGAGACTCCCGAAATCTGACATGAAAGTTACTGGTGAAGTAAAAAATTTGATTGAAATTTTTTGGCACGATAATACAAGAGTATCCCCTAATGCCAGAGATATTCTTAAATTATGAGTTAGTTCAAAATTTTATGATCCGCATCCAAAAGACCTTTTGGATATGACTCAAAATGAATTGTATAAAAAAATTATGGATGATAAGGTGTTAACTATTAGTATTAGTCAAAGATATTTTGAAAAATGTAAACCAAGGTATGTAATGATTAACAAGGAAAGAATCACCTGTTGTTGCAAAACTCATGTTCAATTTCGTTATCATTATGATATTTTTCAATCTATACGTTCTACTATGCATACTAATGAAATGTTGTAGGAATATGGTATAAATATACCACCTCAAACTGTAAAGGAGTTTATATTAAGTTTGTTTTGTAACTCATCTAATGAGTAATTTTATCTTTTGAATGCATGTTTTTTTGGTGTATGTGATGTATGTGGAAATCTTACATTATTAGATGAATGTTTGCATGAAAATATTTCAATTGATTTTGGACAACAATTAGTTGATGTACAAAGATATAAAACTGTTGAGTATCCATTGAAGGATGAAAAAGTTGGAAAATGGTGTGATCTAATAACTGAAAAACTTAGTGTTCATGCTTTTATGAATGAATTCAAGAGTAAGGTCGTACCTAAATATGTGAAACACTCTCAAAATTTTAGATGGCTTGATGGACAATTTCGCATATGCAAGAATACATTTCCAATTAGTAGTATACTTTCAGTCGTTGACTTTGCAGAGAACTACACACTTGCATCACAAGATGAGATCCAACCACAATATTATAATTTAGTGCAAGTAACAATTTTTGTTCATATTGTCTATAGACATGCACTTGATAGTACAAAAGAGGATCAAAAAATATTGAGAGAGTACCATTTCTATATGAGTGATAATAAGTTACACTCATCAAAGTTTTTCCATTATTTCTTTAAGACCTTTTATGAAAATTTTAGGGAGAGAGAAATTCATATAACACAACATTTAATATGGTCAGATAATTGCACAGGGCAATTCAAGAATGCTAGAATGTTTTATTAGTTGAGTAGGACACATAAGAAAATAAATATCCAACATAT
The DNA here is from genome assembly GCA_027943335.1 of Chamaecyparis obtusa. Lineage (NCBI taxonomy): Eukaryota > Viridiplantae > Streptophyta > Pinopsida > Cupressales > Cupressaceae > Chamaecyparis > Chamaecyparis obtusa. Next base: position 452,854 of record BSBK01000137.1, on the reverse strand, counting down.
TTGGAATTTTTTTGAGGCTGGACATGGGAAGGGAGAACATGATAGTGCCAGTGCATGTGTTAAGAGAGCCCTTTGTAGAGAGAAACTCAAATTTGAGGAAAAATCAAAATTTAAAGATGCACGTGCAATTGTTGAATGGTGTAAAACAAGTTTGTCTATAGGATCAAGTCAGAACTCTACAATCAAACATTTTTTCTAGCTAGTTGAAGAGAAGAATATCCTTTCAAGATATGATTGTAATACAATCAACGGATCAGCTAAATGGCATTCATTTAGGAGTTCTAATTCTAACACTTGGACTACATGGACTAGGGAACTTGCATGTTTTTTGTCAATTTTGTGTTGCAGGTGAATGGGAAGAATGCGAGAATATAGAATGGGTTGAATAATGGAAACACAAATCCTTAATACCTAGTGAGACACAAGATGAAGATGATATAATAAATGAAGACATGGATCATGCCTTTGCATCAGAAGATTATGATTGTGTTTCAAACCTCATACAACCTGGTAATTTAATTAAATTTATTGTAAAACTTTAAATTATATTAATTACATGTGTATGCCATATAATTTATGATTATATTGAAATTATAAACCTTTAAACAAGTTTTATTTGTGCATGTACTTAATTTTTTTTTGCAGGACATGTGTATGTTGTTGTTGCACCTACGGATAAAGAAGAGTATACATAGTATTGGTTAGCTCGATGTGTAGAACCTAAGAAAAAGTTGATATGTCATCAATTAGATGATGATGGGTGGTCCCACAATAGTGTGTCCCACTTTTTGGCCAACTTCGATGCAGAGATCAACATTCTAAGAAAAAAATTCACTTTCAAACACTTGTTGCTGCAAAACTATTAGGAATTCGAAGATGATGTAAACTAGAGTCTTTTAGATTTTTCTTTCTAGTTTCTAAATATGTTTTTTAAAAAAGTTAAAATTCATTTAAATTCATTTTTCCTTCTCCTTTGAAAAGTGGTTTGTGTAAAAAAACTATGTTAATAAGGAGTTACTGTCACTTGGATTAGCATAACTTTTTTTTAAAATATGATAATGATGTAATTCTTTCGAGATTATATTTTTAACTTCAATATATAAAGGATGCTATTGGTTTCATTCATTTTGGGTCAATATTTTATAGTTTATTAAGTTCTAAAGTGACAGTAACTGTAATTTAGACATAAGGTCACTTGGATTGCTCTAACTTGATCTGTGTATATCAAAATTATTTTTGTATTTTTTTTATAGAAAAGGAACACAAATACTCTTTTCCTACATATTTTTCATAATTTTTTTTTGTAATTTACTATTTTTTCTGAAGTCTTGAAGAGACAGGTTGTTGAATGACCAAACAATCTATGTTTAGTTAAAGTAATATTTAAAAGTGATAATGAACTCGATATGTATTATAATTATATTCATTAGAAAGATTATTTCAAATAGCATCATTTGACATCGTATGTTTGAAAAAACCATCTTGTTTAGTCCTTATCTCAGGCCTTGAAAGGCCATTTTTTTGTAGTTCACTTTTTTTCTGAAGGAAAAATTTCAATTTAGGGGTCTTTGAGCGAAGACCCCCTTCACGCGAAGACACCTGAGGGGCTTTGTGTGAAGGGTCTTCGCGCGAAACCCCAATATGAAAAGTATGGTGGAGAAACACCCCACTAGAATTTTTGCCAGCCTACTTCAAGTGAATTAGGTCAGCTAGTTATGATTTTTTTTTGTAAAAAAATTTATAATGGTATAAAACTAATACATTTTCTTTATATTTTCTACCGAATTGCAATAAATTAATTATCTTCTTCTATTATTGATTAATTTTTACAAAGGCATTTTTTGGAGGAGGATTGCTATTTCTATTTTTTTTCAAAGGCATAATTTTGGAGAGGAAAAATATTAGATCAAAGTATTTTTTTAAGAAGAGAATTTTTATTGGTAATCTTGTGGAAGACATTTTTTGGAGAGAAGAAATGGGGAACAAAAAGGGAAGACAAAGTAAATCTACTAGAAAAAGGTCACCTGGTACTGAACAAAGAAATCATGAAGTTGCATTGACATATTATAATAAAACTAAACAAGGTGAAGGACAAGCTGAAGTAGGAGGGTCAAGTCAAGTCAAAGAATTACACATTGAAGAAGGGTCGGGATCACTCCCTACGGAAGTTCAAGCAATTGATGTTGGAGAAGGGTCAAGATCACGTGCTCCTACTGGTATGGATGAACTTTTAAATTTAGCTCAAACTGTAAAGAGAAATATTAATTATAAAAATTTAGATCATTTACTTACAATGGATGTGGAGAATTTGAGATCACTTGCTAATGTTCAAACCTTAAGTCTTGCTAAGAAGAGATCAATGAATATGATAGCAAGAGAAATATTGGCTAAATTTGATAATTTTGAAACACTTGAACAAGCCCAATTGCTTTCAGTTGTACTTATAAAAAAATACTTGGAAGGGGCATTAAAATTATTGGGTATAGACACAACATAAAAGAAGAGAAAATTTGTTGACATGAAAACTGATATGATTGAAAATCTTAGGAAAGGTTTGAACCAGGTAGGGAAGTGATCTCGAACTAAAGATAAGACCATTACAAGAAAAGTTATGTTGACATCCATTGTAGGTAACACTATGCTCTGAAAAAGACAGATATCTTCAATTTCATCTCAGTTTGGTTTTAATAGGAAAACAATATCACGATATGTTAATAGGAGAATAATTTTGGATGATAGCACCTTGGAAGGTAATTGGACAATCATGTGTAGAGCTCCTCGTTTTGATAGGATTGATGGAGGAATCAAGAATTCAGTCACATTATTTTGTAATGATAATACACGTCCTTCATCAAATAGTAGAGATGTTATTAGACATAGAATTTCAGCTAATCAATATGAATATCATACGAAACATTGGTTGGACACAACACAACATGAAATGTATGTGTCACTTTGTAGTTCAAATCCTAATATAAATATTGGGCAAAGATTGTTTGAAATATTGAAGCCATATTAGATCAGGACAAACAAAGTGTTTGAAACTTCTTGTTGTCGTTATCATATTGAATTTGATCTCCACTATCAAGTTTTTTGAAAGTTTGTAGAAGACACTTATAGTTTTGAAAATGCTCTCCTACTAGACGAAGTGAGTTCATCTCATCCATTTTATGTGGCAAAAGAGATGATGTAGCTGGACAAATAAATTGCATAAAAAGAATATGTCAAATATGTGCTGATTTGTCTCTTTTTCCTTTGAAAAATGAAAATATTGATGTAACAAAGATGGTAAATTGTAAGAGTTACAAATATGTAAATAATGAAATAAAATTTGGGAAAGAATCTGAAAGGTTAGAATATGTTGAAGAAGAGATAAATGTTGGAGTATTTATGGACAAATTTAAAAAATTGATTCAACCCTACATTCATCATGTTTTTTTGCAAAATGGCAAGCACAACGATTCCAAACACTGAGAGACAATTTCCCACTTGGAATTATTGTATCAGTTGTTGATTTTGCAGAAACTTATTCCTTTGTTCATAAAAAGGAAATTCAATTGGAATACTATTTTGTAGAGCAAATTACTATTATGGTACATGTGTGTTATAGACATGCACAATTAGATTTGGATGGTATTTAGAGCACATTTAAAGCATGGGTCATCAAGAAGGAATATCATTTTTATATAAGTGATGATAGAGACCATGGCATTCATTATGTAGAACACTACTTCAAGATGTTTTTTGCAAATTTGAAAGAAAGAGGTATAAAAATTGATAAACATTATGTTTGGTCAGATGGATGTGCTGCACAATTCAAATCATCAAGATCATTTTATGCACTATGTAGATATCATCGTAATGAAAATATACCACATGTCTAGAGTTTCTTTGAGAGTGGATATGGAAAAGGTGAACATGATGGTGTTGGAGCTTGCATCAAACGTGCTATACGGAAGTATCAAATGAATTATAAGGTATTTCATATAAAAAATGCACATGATGTTGTTGAATGGTGCAAGACACATTTCACACCAAATGAGAATGACACGTCATTAGGATTGACTCAAGCAGTGCCACATAGAAAATTTTGGGAGATAAAAGTTATGCACACATTTTTAAATTATTCAAGTGTTTAAATATTTGATGTTTTCTTTATTCAAATTATATTTATAGAATGTATTATATATGCATTTTTTTAGGTGTGGATAGAAAAATTATGCATGGTTGCAATAGGATAGCAAAGAAATGATCTTTGTATTCAGTTATGAGTATGAATTATCATAATTGGACATTGAACACTAGGGACTACTCATGTTTTTGTTGTCACTACATTGTGGACAATTATGAGGAATGCATCAATCAAGACCATGGATATGTAGGTGCATAGAATCTAGTGCCACTAGTTGTTATAGATACATTTGATAGAGATGAATATGAAAACTTTGATGATGCCCCTTTGGTTTCTACTGATTACAATCATATCTCGGGATTGGTCAAAATTGGTAAGTATATATATTTCACATTATATGGTCCATTGAGCTACATGTATAGATAGATAGATAGATCTATAGATTGAAATAAGTAAATTTTAAGATCTCACATGTATATATAAATTTATTGTGCAAGAGATGTCTTTGCAGTGATTGCTGAGCATGGAAATGTAGAAAGAGTTGGTTATTATTTACTGCATTATACTACAAAGAGGATGAAGTTACTTGAACCTGAAGAAAGTGATGGAATGTTGTTCCCCATAGGTTTTTACATGCTTTACATCAATATATTGAACTCAATTTGTAAATTTTAAATTTCAACCTTTTAACAAATTTCAAATTTAGTTTGTTTAAATTTATATTGTTAAAATTTGTGACCTACAGGTTCAATTGTTTTAGAGGGAACATATTCAAGAAAATCAAAGTAATTCAACATGGTATTCACTTTGTTGATTACCAACTAGACAATACAATGTTTCAATATAGTCACCTAGTAGTTTCCACCTCCATTTATCTTCATATAGTTAAATCTCAACGTGGATGTCGTAAGTCGAGACTAGATAGTGAGGATCATGAGAGACTATCACATGCTCTCCATGAAAGGTCTGAACCACTTGAGTTGATCTAAAAAGTATAATATGTATACCTATTTCATGTGTTAGGACCTACTTGATATCTCTGGATTAAATTGACTATACTTTGTTTATATATTTAAACATATGATGGACTATACTTTGTTGATATATGATGGACCTATTTGATGGTTCAATGGTTTTAATATATAGAATTGTATGTATGATTATATGTGTGTGTGTGTGTGTGTGTGTGTGTGTGTGTGTGTGCTTGTATACATGTGCTTTGCTAACCATTCTTGCAAAATATTATACATTGAACAAACATCAATACACACATCTACAATTAATTGTTCACTAAAACTCCTACAAAGGAGAAATGAAAACTTTATATACTTGGGTCTCTGGAGCTGGAGGATCATCAGCACGTTGCACTATCATATCATCAATAGAAACTGTATCACCCACACCACCTTTAGTCCTGAACCTCTCTAGTAATAAAGAGTGTAGGGGTGACACTAGCTGGGAGGGGAGTAATATAGAGCCTGGACCACCAGGTTGCAATAATAAATCCACAAATGATCCAACATCAGTGCCAATGTCCACCTGACTCAACCCATGCAACTTCTCATCAAATGTGTCTAGGCCCTCAATCATGATGTGTACATCTCCAACCTGTAGACCTGGCTCTGCAACTGCAGATTGATCTATGGGTGCAAAGCACTCTGCAGAGTGTTGTGAACTCTGTTGTGCCTAACTAGATGGTGTGTCATGTGTCAATGGAACTAAAAGACCCCGTGCAAGTCCGATGACATCCCTGACTGAATGTAATAGGATCCTCTGCATGCCATCAATATAAGAATATGACTGTAGGAGGTCCTCCAAAAATTAAAGCTCTATATCTAAATGACTATGATGACTAGAAAGTGCTCGTATCTCTCCAGGTGCAGGAAGACCTGCAACTCTATATGCCTCATTACTGACCCCTACAATAGTACTAGATGAAGCCTCAGAAGATGATCTGGCTCGACTCGGTCTAGTCAAAATATATCTTCCCATTGTATCTGAAGTGATGGAGGTGGCTGCAGAAGCAATCTTCCCCATCTTGTCCACTACTCCCTTTTGAGAAGAAATGACCACTCTATCTACAGTAGTATCCATCATTGGTGCCATTGTCGAAGTCCTCTACCCAACCAACTATTTATGAGGATGTACAACTCGATCAGCCCTATGATACTGATCACAGCCTGCAACTCTACCACACCCCTAACCATAGTATCCAGGAATATCTAAATAGTTGACCATGAGTACCAAACGGAACTCATTGTACAACTGTTGTGAAAAATATAAAAGAATTTGGTCATTATTAGGATAACAACCATGTGTTGCAAGAAAATGAAGTTATATTATGCATGCAATCAGAGGAATCACACACCGTGTGACCTGATACACCCTCACCTTGGGCTTCCCCTCATAAAATGAGAAAACCTCTTGTTTGATGATTTCGATGGGGGACATGGCTCTGAACTGTCTCCAAGGAAATATCACCCAAGACCTCAGCTCTCAACTCTCAAAAAATACCATCAACTACCTGAGGCGTGAAGGAAGAGTGGGATCTCAATCTGGTAGTCATGTCCTCCAAACTAGTCAATACACTGATACAAGTATCTTTGTATATGCCATTTGCTGAAGATGTAGGGATGGACTCTCTAAGTCGAGCCATCATTATCTCAGCAGTATGAAAAAAGGTTTCTATATCAGGAGTGCGAGGTGCATCCTGAGTGGCCATCTAGATGTAACATTTGAAAGCTAAGTGTTAATAATTAAGTACTTTATTACATGTTATAACTGCGTGTAAAATTGAAATAAATATCTGAATATATAAAATTATACTTAAATTTACAATACTAGAGTGTACTAATAGTCCTAAAGGGTCCTTGAATGTACTAATTGGTATTAATATGTCTGATTAGGTCAAGTAAGTGGTCTTATTAGGTCTTAAGGGTCCTAGGATGTACTAATTAATTTTAATAGGTCATATTAGTCCTATTAGGTCTTAAGTCCAATCTTATTAAGTCTTAAGGGGTCCTATTAGGTCTTAAGGGGTCCTATTCTAAGTCCTAAGGATCCTAAGGGTTCTTAAAGATTTTTGTCATAATAGGGGTCCTAAAGGAACCTAGGGTGGACTAATAGTCCTAAAGGGTCCTTGGATGTACTAATTGGTATTAATAGGTCCTATTAGGTCAAGTAAGTGGTCTTATTAGATCTTAAGGGTCCTAGGATATACTAATTGATTTTAATAGGTCATATTAGTCCTATTAGGTATTAAGTCTAGTCTTGTTAAGCCTTAAGGGGTCCTATTATGTCTTAAGTGGTCCTATTCTAGGTCTTAAGGATCCTAAGGGTTCTTAAAGATTTTTATGTCACAATAGGGGTCTGAAAGGAACTTAGAGTGTACTAATAGTCCTAAAGGGTCCTTGGATGTACTAATTGGTATTAATAGGTCCTATGTAATACCCTCTCAGATGATTATACTTTGACTTTTATTCATACATTTTGCATTATGATGGTTAGAATTATATGTTTACAGTTATGCTTATTTAGATGATGATATGCTTATCAAATGTTTAGATACACTCATTTATGGTTATCATTTTATGTTTATGAAATTGGAAATCATTTATCTTTATATGTTTTATAGAGATAACCCAAGGATTTGAATCTAACGATTATTATCTATGATGTCTCATGTTTCATGTATATATGTCTGATGTGATTTTATGACTTGGGATGAAGTCGTAGTTACTCACTTAGTTGAGTTCCACACGATGTATCAATCCTGGTCATTTGTTTTCATATGTATTATTGTATATCTATGTATCTATGCACATGTATCTCTTCTTGGTGATGCAGGCTTGAAGGTATCGGGCATCATCTCCACCTGGTCTCACAGGTCTAAGTGAGCCCTCAAAATCCTTGATTGTTGTTGTTGTTATGGAGATATCACCAAGGTTTTGTGACAAGGAACTCTACCTCTAACCCTTTCTATCCATAGGTGGGGAGTTCTTGAGTCAGTCCTTGTGTCAGATGGTGATTATTGTTAGTGTAGTTTGTTTCTTGCTTCTTGGAATTTTTGAGCATGAGATTTGGTATATAGTAGTTCTAATTATATTTGATGGAAGATTCTATCTTTTGTTAGTAATTACCGATATGTACTATTGTATATCATTGGAGTTTGATTTAGTGTATGATTAAATAATGTGATTATAATGTTAATAATAATATATATATCATGATACTAATAATAATATATTTGTTTATAATATTAATAATGATATATGTACACATAGGCATATGGGTGCACACATATGCATATGGTTACATATATTTATATAATTTTGTGTGTGAAAGTAATTAATACTTTTAAATAATATTAATAAACAAATGAATTACATATTGGATGGAAAATAAATAAATGGTAAACTCTTTTACTATAGCTTAGATATCTAGGTAACTTAGAAATTAGTAAATATACCTTAAAGTAAAAGTTATTATTGCTTCCTTAAATAAAAGAAATATGAGAGAGAATATTAATATTTGTGTATGAGATTTTGTACCTTCATAGAATTAGTATTGAAAAATAAATGAAATAGAAACTAAATAAACCACACTATAGCATCTATTTAGCAAATGAATGAACAATTAAGCATCCTATGGTTCTCTATCTAAGAGTGTTAATGTGAAGCTCTCAGCAAGCTACCATTAATGATAGTCCTAGAATGAGAAAATGTGATAAGATAAGCTAATTAACTCAATTCCAAATAGAAATGCTTAAATTAACTCTAAATTATCTTTGTAGCTATAATTCTCAAGAGGTTAGATGCAATTCTCAAATTAGTGGTTATGAATTATGATTGATTTTGGTCTTCCTTTTATAGATTTATGCAAGGGTAGGGGGTGTAGATGTGTTGATCATGATTAAGCTTGAGTTGAGTCTTTGGTTCCACCCTTTGAAGATAATTTAAATATTGTGTCCTCAAAGCTTGGGACGAGTAGACAAGATGTTATTTCACTTTGAGTGATTGAGATTCATTTTGGCTTGATCCATGTGAATGCATTTCCTTAAATCTCATTGGTTGATGCTTTTCCCTCCCTTTTTGGTTGTTGAGAGAAATTAGGATTTATTAATTGCTTTTAATTCATTTATTTAGCCATGTACCCCTTGAATGAGTTGAATTTGATTTAATTCCAAACTATACAATTAATAGAATTAATTGCATATTCGATTTGATTTAACTTGATTAAAATGCTCCTGATTTTGATTTATCTTGAATTAAAGCTTGATTTTTATTTTGATTGGCTAAATGTTCATTTGGCATTAATTGCCTTGACTTGTCCATAAATTGATCTTGTCCATTTTTCAGTGATTACAAATGCCCCTCTTTAAGTTGACATGCGAAGCGTGTCAATTCAAAGAATGTCTTGATTCAGCTTGATAAAAGTCTTGATTTAACTGATAAAGGTCCCGATTTTGTCGATGGTCGATCTTGATGCTTTTGATGGTTGATCTTGATGTTCAATGTACGATGAAGATATTGATGATATCTGATTTAATTCTGATTGATTTGATATTCTTGATGATTGATCTGATGTTAGATAACTGATGTGATACCCTATTTGATGTGGTTCGATGTTTGATGTCCCTTTTGATTGATTAGCGAAAAATTTCCTAATAAAATATTACACTTTGATTTGATGGTCGTTCTCTTGATTCGATGATGTTGTTGATTATCCAATGGTATGCCCCTTCAAAAATGAAATGAAATTTCATAGATGTTTGATAAATTTCGATGATATAGGTCAATTTGCGTTGATTAGGTCATTTTAAAATGGATTTCTCTTTCATTTCCGATAATGTTTTCGCATCTGTTTGATTAAAAATGCCCCTAATTTGGAAAATTTATTGAAAAATTTGTGTCCTTGGGTCATTTCTAGTGAAAGATTCCCTTTTGAGGTCAAAAGGGCCTATATAAAAGGGTAAAAAGTCTTTTTACTATTCATTTTAATTTTTACCTTTGACTTTTGAGCTTTGACCTCCTTTGACTTCCTAACGATGTCTGTCTGTATTCACAAGCATAAATTCAAGCATGAGCGAAGAAATCAACGACCACCTGCTTATGGACCTCTGGTGAGTTCTTGAACTTCTTGGTTTTGTCATTTTGCGCATTTAATTTTCAAAAATTTGAATTTTTTCATGCTAAAACTCTATTTTTTTCTTTTTATTTTCCCAAATAGCGCTTTTGCCTCCCAAGTGGCACTTCTGTGACTTTAAGTTGTGCTTTTGTGTTTCAAAACTGTGCATTTACACGCCAGTTTTTGGCCCTAAACTGCTTTTGCCTTGTCAAATAGCACATTCAATGTTAATTTCACTTTTGCATATTATAATAGTGCTTATGACTTTTAAATCAGTGCTTTCAAATTATTATAATACGTTTGTCTCAAATGGCACTTTTGATTTGTTAAATAGTGCGTTTACAAATTTAAATAGCGTGTTTGCGGTTTAGTGCTTTTAAAGCCTAAAATAGTGCTTTCACCTTTTTAGGAAAGTTTTTTTTTTAATTGACTTAGTCAACTTTCAGCCTGTTCAACGTCATTGATCAATTGATTAGTTAAGGTAACAAACTTGATGTTATAGAGATTCATAAAATGGCAATATGAGTCAGTCATAATTTGAATGTTGGATTGTCAATGTAGATTTAGATGATGGGTGATGATGAATTTTCCGTTCTATCTGAGTAGAAGAATGAAAATTGATTGTGGTTTGATATTTGTAAATGTTTGATTGACTTAGGATAATCTCAATGATAACTGATTTTAAATCTGATGTGATTGAACTTGCTTTTTGGAGGCAGTTCTTAAGTCACTAGGCATTCATGGTTCTTATCCTCTCTCTATGAGCATGATTGATGATTTGAGCACTCGTGATCATTGACATATTGGTTTGTGTGGTCTATCTTTCCTTCTAGTTCTACCTCAGTTCCAAGTGAATTGGGGTTTAGTTACTACTATGGCTAAGCATTGGCATTCAGACCATAATACCTTCCATCTTCCTATGGGGGAGATGACTATTACTCCTGAGGATGTGTATCGCATACTGCGCTTACCTACTCATGGAGAGTTAGTTTATTATGATTTTGTATATGATGGATCTACATGTCGTCGGGTTTTCTTGGATCCTACCATCGGTGTTGATCACATCCAGTGGGCGTAGTTCCTTTCCTTTCCGGTGCTTCTTGCAGTTTTGGGTACTTTGATTGGTGGATTTCTTCTTCCAGACAAAATTTGTCATGGTTTCACCTGTGGATGGGGTCCTATCCTTGAGGACTTATTGGGCCATCCTCATAGATTTTATTAGAGTTCATTTGTATTAGCTTAGTTGTATCATGAGCTACATATAATGGTTTACAGATGATCTTCTACACTTACTGCAGGGGTGATCTCATTACAGCTTTGGACTTGGGAGCACATCCTTGTGACATGTTCGATCACAGTGCGGCACTGAGATCCGGGTTGGCTATTCACTTAGATGTATGAGGGCATTGTGATGCATACCCACATGGGTAAGCTTGATTATTGGTGTCATGTCATTGATGACATGGATACTATGGTATGGAGGCCATATATTGGTTGTGAGGCTTGGCACGAGGATGACTCTGAGTTGCCTTACATGTTTTTCCCTCGATGGATGAATGGGCATTCTACCTATATTATTGAGAGATTCTACTTCTAGAGAGTATTGCATCAGTACGGGCATAGGGTGTAGTGATGTATGCTCAAATGTAGGCAGAGAGGTCATTGTGGGGTCCTTGTGTAGATTATGGTACAACAGTCAAAGAGATTTGAGACCTTGGATATCTACCTTGGTCTATGCGAGAGCATATCATGGATGCTAGGACCAGAGGATTACCCTGAGTGGTTACATCAATACCCATTTCCTAGATTTATTGATCCTGTTGAGAGGGTTCCTAGGATTGATGAGCTATCAAATGGAAATGTTGGTGCTGTAGGGGATGGAAGAGATGATGATGATGGAGATGGTGGTAGAGGTAGGATTTGAGCACAGCATGGACGACATGGTCATTGAGCAACTAGAACCAGTAGGGTTTATATCCTAGTGATTGTTGCTGCTGTATGCACCCTAAAATGGTTGCCTAGACTTTGGGCCCCATTTATTTGATTTATCAATCCTAAATCAATATTTTCAATAATCAATATTCTCAACATTATCAGTTTCTTGATCAAGTCTTAATTTTAATCATCTATTGGATTTTTATCCTTGGGCTAACCATTTTATCCTAAAGTCTTTATTTATTTAAAAGGAATATTTCCTCCCCTTTTAATAAATAAAAAGCCCCCACCTTTTCTTTTTATCCTAAGTTGCACAAATAAAGCATTATTCTTATTTTATAAAAAGGAGAAAAGCACTTTTTATCTCATATGAACATAAAGTCAACTCCTATTTTCCTATTGGAGGATACTTATGCACATGGATTGCTCCTCTTTCAAGCTCCACCATTGATTGAGACTTTTGCCTCTTAATCTCCATGGTCTATTCCTTTGCATTTCATATAAAAGGAGAGCTCTCTCCTTCATTTGGATATCCATCTCTTTCATACTATTGTTATGTTGCAGGTTTTCTAGGTGCATTTGGAGCTTTTGGAGATCATTGCTACACCGAGCTCTTCTTGGATTTCCTCATTGCTTCATAGTTTAGACTTCATTTCTTGCATTATCATAGCATTCATAGCTTCATTTCATAGCTTAGTTTCCTTTTATGCAATAGATTAGCTTCACATAGCTTAATTAGGGGAATTGTAATCCATTGCTATTTCCATTTCATAGCTTAGTTTGTACTTCCATTTTCATAGCATAGCTTGCACATTTGCATTCTCATTCTTAGTTTGCATTGCATTGCATTTCCATTTGATTCTTTGGAGATATTGGCACTCTTTCCCTTTTCCTCCTTCAAATCTCTCATTGCATGGTTGACTAGCAAGGTCACAAGCTCAATAGCTCTAGCTGAGAGCAAATTCATAATCTTGCAACTCCATGCATAGAGAGCTATGGATCGATTTGTGAGGGCTCATTGTTGAGTTTCCTTGCATGTAAGGATTCATAGAAGTGCAATATTTTTGTGTGTACATTTTTGGCGCCCACCATGGGGTAGAGTAGATAGACTTTGTCCTTTAGTTTCTTGCATTTTCATCATTTTTCAGGTTAATTTTTGGATATTTTGCGTTCTCTGATTTTCTGTCTCAGAGTATCGTGCGACACTTCTCAGGTATATCACGTGATATACCTTATAATACTAGTGTGACACTTTGCATCACAGAAGAATCACATGCACGTATTGAGGTTTATCGCCTGGTGTTGTGCGAAGTATCACCCGCCTATTGTGCAGTATATCACCCAGAGTGAGGTATATCGCTCGACTACAGGAAACTGTGTCACGCGATACTGGTGAAGTCTGAGATATATCGCTTGTACCTGACAGAGATTTGTTTTTGAGTTATTTTTTTCTATCTCGCAAGTTTCAGGTTCTCTGCTAACTTTTTGAAATTTTTTGAAAATTTCAGCGTGCCCATTTTTTAAAACGGGTGCCCATTTTTGAGAAATTTTTGGAAATGGTATCGAAAATTGAAGTATGATATATCATTGGAAAGGTCTTTCCGAGCCTAATCCAACCATGATGGTTTCATTTTTAGATTTTGTCATTTGATCAATTATTTTGTAGATTATCTGATGTTTCATGTGCTAACCATTGTTAGATTTTGAATTTTGCTAACCTTGTTGGTCTAACAAGTTGTGGTTGTAGGTGCCTCTTGCTTGAATATTTTGTCAAAATCGCATGTCAAAGAGGGCTACTAATGGTTTTTGTAGGGTTGCCCAAGCATAAAAACAAAAAAAAATCTTGCTTGTTTATTTGCTTTCCTTTTAAGTGTGGCAAAAACTAGTTGTTTCATTTATTAGGCACTTAAGATCTTGTTGTAGGAATTCTTGGGTGGTAGGAGAAGTATGCTCTTCACCATTTTGGTGAACCAGAAAATCTTGACCCATCTTTGAATTTTGAAAACAAGAGGGTAAATGAACTTTGCTTGGTGTGTTTGGGAGAGATTCTTGAGATAGGGGAGTATGCTCTTCACCCTTGTGGTGAACCAAAAACCTTGAACCTCAAGAATTGATCCACTTTTTGTTTAGTTGTTAGAATCCTTTAGCAGGCCTGCTCTTGAGAAATCAAGAGGAACGACCCAAATGGGGACAAGCTAATACTGAGCTATTCCAACCCACTATAATCTCAAGGCTATCAAGGACACAAAACCTTGGTAGACATAACACTTGTCTTCGCTTGATGTGAGTAGCTCATGGGATTGCGACCATGGGGAAAACATTGAGCAAGAATGCTTAAGGTACTCTTGAGGCCGCGAGGTCCTAGTCCTTTATGAGGAGCAAGAGGGGTGTTTTGAATGGAAGCCCTTACTAAGAACCTTAGGTTAGAAGCCACCTTATTTTAGCCTCTTAGCTTCTTGGTGCAAGGATTGATCCAAGTGGACTTACCCGGATCACCCCAAGACACTCACCATATGTGTTCCTTTGGTTGTGTTTTTGACACTTCCATGACAATGCCAATATCTCTTGTGGGCAACCACTTGGTGTGAGGCAAGGGAGCATCAAGTTGTGGGCCAAGTTGCTAAGTAATGAGCATTGTCTTTCTAGGTAGTAATTGCTTGAATTGTCTTTGATTGTGCTATACCAGTGTAAATGTTCTTAACATTCAAACAAATGGTAGCATTCTTAAGATTTTTTATTTTGATATCACAAGTGCTTGTCTTGGCAAGGTTGATTTTGCCCTTGTTCCAAGTGTTTTATGACATGTTTGATCACCTACTATTTGCAAACTTGTCTTTTACTTGCTATTACTGTTTGTCAAACTAAGAAATTGCACTATCCAATCTTTGAAATCGATCAAAATGCTTTAAAACTAATATTTTCAATTTCACTAGTCAAGAGTCGCACTTTTTGCCTTGAAACTATCACATAGTGAACATTTGTTGTCTGCTTGATTTGTGTCATTTTCGGTCTTCCTTGGTCAGTCCAGGTCAGATCTTAGGGGTTATTACATGTTGCTCAGTATCCAAATGAATTTCAATGGTATCAATTTTCTCAAAATGACTCTTGGTCTTCTTTCTTCTACATCTATCATGTCTTTCTAGTCTCCCATTTTCATCCTTTCTCTTCTTTCTTCATGGTTCTTCCTAAATCCTTCATGTCTTCTTGATTCTTTTCCTCTTATTATCTAGTCTACCTTCTTCTATTTCATCTCATCTATTCATTTCTTCCATGCTTGATTCCTCCTCTTCTATAACCATGAATCTTGACTATCTGGTTTTGGAACCTTTATTAAGAATAGATGATCTTGAGCTCATTGATGTATTCGAAAAGTGTTGTTCCTCCAAAATTCTCATGAGTGATGAATTTATGACAAAAATAAAATAAAAATAGATTAAATCAGATGCCTTTGCTATAATCATACTCATGATCTCATCCAAATATTCTTCATCTTCTAAATCTTCTCATCATTCCTCACATTCTAAATCTTATCACGATTCTTCTAAACATTATTCACATTCTTCATCTTCCAAATCTTATCATGACTCTTCTAAACATTATTTGAATTCCTCATTATCCAAGTCCTCTTCCTACACTAAGTCTTCAATTTCCTATTCTTCACAATCTCATTCTTCTTCTACTTCTCCCAAGAGTCTTACTTCTCTTCAGAAGACATACCACAATGAGCAACATGATAGTCCTTATGATACCTCTTCCACAAAGAGTGATGCACCCACCTATGATGACTATGATGACTATGATGATGGAAAATTTAGCCATACCTATGATGCTTCCATTCCTAAGAGTCCTCCTAGTCGTGTCCTTGTGCTTACTAGAAATGGGTCCTCATATTGGAAAGATCGTGATGGTGATCCGTATGATTCAGATTTTGAAAGAAACTTTGATGAGTTTTGTGAACAATACCTTGATTATAATCTAGCTACTACTGTTGAGGAATATAAAATGTACCGCGCTGATTTGAAACGTAAATATTATAAGAATCCTTCCTCTAAGAACATTCATGCTGAAAATAAAGATGACACTCTCAAGTAAGATCATGTTAATGTTCAACCTTTGTCTTGTGATGGTTCCCTTCCATCCTCTACTTCCTCCAATACCCATACACTTCCTAAAGCTTCTGAGTCTTCCAAATCTTTCATAAATCCTTCATCCAACAAAGATCCTAAGGCTTTCTATGCGGTTCCCTATATTTATTCTCAAGGGCTACCTCTTAAAGATACTCAAGCTAACCTTCACTTGGCTGAAAATACTTTCAATAATGCTAAACCTAAAGAGCATAAGCCTTTATACAATACTTCAGCCAGTCCTTCACCATCTCTTCCAAAGCCTTCCATACAATTCCAACATGCTTCCTTGTCCTTAGAAGTGGCTTCATGTCAAGAGGACTCCAAAAATGATAAAGAAAAGAACATAAAGAAAGATCAAGATCAAGAACTCTCCATTTCATCCAATCTTTTTCATGACATCTCTCCTCCATTTCATGGTTCTTTTGATCCTCTACGCTCTTCCGCATTCATTCCATCATCTCCTAAGCAAGATCAAGCTACTACTTACACCGTTGAGCTTATTGACAATCAAAATAACCTTACTACACTTGTGCTTTCCAAAGATGATACTTCCATTAAAGTTATTAAGAATGGTGTCATTACTTCCAATGTTAAGCCTATTGAAAATCTAAAGTGAAATGATACACTTATGCTATCCAAAGTTCCTTGTCAAGATCAAATTATTTCATCTTCTTGTTCTATCGTTCCATGTTCACTTCCACTTTCTACTCTTCCTAAGTCTTCGCAAGCTTTGAACGATCCTATCAATGAAGTTGCTCCTATTCAAGATGTTCACAATCCTATTGAAAATCCTAATTCTCACCCTAAAGATGTTGATATCCTTGGTTGTGATATAGATGCTGATGAACTTATTGATTATCCTTTTGCGTCTTCCACTTCCATCCTTGGACCTCTTCCACCACTACTAAGGGCTTCACATCTTCCTTCCATCTTGGGCCCTTATGTCCCTTCACTATCCCCTCCTAACTCTCCTAATTCATCATCCATCTTGGGTCCTTACATCCCTCCATCTCCTATCTTTCCTCAAGATCAACATAGATGCATACCCTTGAATCCTTTTCATTCATCCACCCATCTAAACCAGTTGTATTTTCCTTCTTCTTCCACAAGTCCCAAGTCTTTTGGAAGTAACTTGAATGTTCAATACAAGAAAAAGAAGCAATATAAGAATCCATCAAAAAAAGAAGATCACCATGTCCCCTCTAATCGACATGGATATATAAAGTCAAAAGAGATATCTAAGAAGAAAACTATAAGACAAGTATGGGTTCCAAAATCCATCATTGAAGATATTCTCTCTAACATATCAAAAGAAAATAAAAAGATTAAAGCTGTATGGATTCCAAAGTCTCTCTTGAAAGAGTCTTATGTTGAGAAAAAAGTGAAGTTGACATTCAAGATTCCAAAGGCTTCCACTTCATCTTTTTCCAAAAACATTCTTCCATTCCATGTGCCTGAACCACAACCTCTGCTACACATTTACCATATTCATTCTCGTATTCCTCCATTCACATTTGAGAATTATAACAAGCACACCAATCCTCTCTTCGAGGAGTCAGATAGCAATAATGAACTAGAATATTGGTCGCACTTGGACTAGAATATGGTTTATGTTTCCTCCATTTTTCCCGTCACCCCTCAAGGTGTGTATTGACGTTGATCTTACCTTTCTTTCCATCTACCTTTTCACAATCCTTCTATTCATTATCCTTCTACCTTCTATCATTTTTCCTCATTTTCCTATTCCTCCTATCTTCCAACCTCACTCACTTTACATAAAACCTTATCCTACATTTTTTCTCTTCCATCTTCCTTTCCCTATTAGCATCTTTGAGCATATCATTTTGAATCCTTGGCATATCATGATTTTATCCATTCAAGGAGCATTATCTGAAAAGCTTGCCTTCTTCCAAAAAATTAAAAAAAAAATAGAAAAATGAAAAAATGAAAAAAAATAAAAAATTGAAAATGTGCCATGGTGAAAACCTGAAAAGAGGCACCTTGGTAGCAAAAGTAAAGAGAAATAAATTCATCCTATGGTGAAAACCACTCCCTTGTGGCACCTTGGATAAGTACCGTGATGAAAACTTGGCAATCATGTGTCATGCGTAGTTCTTCTACATATTTCATTTATTTCGTCTTCTCTCTTTGATCTTGACAATGTTGGCCTATACATGAACATTTGGCTGTCTTTTGAGCTATCTTATGATGATCTTTCTTTCATTCCTTTCATGTTTAGCCTTCACTTTCATTTTCCTTCATTCATTCTAGCCTTTCGCTATCCTCTTCCCTCTTGGTCTTGATCTAATAAAAAGAGTAAAACATGATGCTATGAAGCCTCTTGACATGTCTACTCCTTTAGACTTCATCCTTACGCTTTTGTGACTTATCCTATGCTAGCCTTTCATTGCTTATCCAAATGTGCTTTGCATGATAATTTTTCCCTAGCTTGGGTACTCTTGAGAAGTTTGCCTTTGAGGATTTCTTTCCTTTACCCTCCTTCATTCTCATCTTCCATCTCTTTCACCAGCTTGCCATCCCTCTTGTCCTCCACCTTACTAGACACTGAGACTACACGATGTGATCTTGCTTGGAAGTTTGATGCCTATTCTGTCTGGGGGCATCCTTTGTACATACTTATTGATCCTGAAAAAAATACCAAAAAAATTCATATATGATGCTGAAAAAATCCTAAAAAGTATAAAAAGTCCTGAAAAAAAATACAAAAAAATCAAAAAAATGCAAAAAATTCAAAAAAATAGAAAAAGTGCCTTGGTGAAAACTTGGAAATAGGTGCCTTGGTAGCAAAAATACAAAAAAAAAAGAAAAAAAAAAAATTGCAATAAAATCCAAGTGGTGAAAACCTGGAAACAGGTGCTACTTGAGGCCTTTGCACTCCTATTTGTTAGCATGCATCCTCGACACTGAGCCTTTCTCCATCATGTCTTGACCTTATTTAACTTGGTCTGGAATTGGTCTTTACCTTTGTCTAGGGGGCATAGCTATTAGCATAGGTCGTTTAGGGGTGTTTGTCTCTTGGGGCATTCCACAACAGGTGTTTTTCAACACCACCCCAAATAGTGTTTTTCAACACTACCCTAGCGTCGAGTGTTTCTCAACACTTATCAGATGTCTTACCCAATAGTCTAAGTATGATGCGACGTTGCTCATTTGCAGATGTGATACTCAGAGTTTGATTCTATGACCAACACACACACACTTAAACAATCAATTCATTTGTGATATGTTGACTTTATTTTTCTTTGTGTGCTGTCTATGAGAATTTCTTTGATGAGTGGTCTCTCCCTGAGAAGTTTTCAATGATGCATAACTAGAAGACTGAGGGTATGAGAACATGTTTTCTTTCTTTATCTACTTGTGGGTATATTTTGTTGATCCTAACTGTCATGAGCATTTATGCTAGTCTTACTTGACACTATGGATTGACAAGGTATTATCCTTGACTGTTTTGCAAGTGCATGCTTCTAGTTATCCCGACTTTCATGTGTCTTGATACAAGCATAATCTCACCATATCAAACTTAGGTAATCTCACTGCATTAGTCATCTTGACCTTCATGTCTTTGATGCCTAGGTGGGATTTCCACATTTCTATCTGATAAAGATCATATTCATATCCACATAGTTATGCTAGTGTGCATTGTATGATCTTACGATGCTACCAATAATGCTCAATGATGATAATTAGATGTCTATAAGCGTTGTGACCTTGCAAGTCAACAACTTTCATAGTAGCTTGCATTCTTAGGTTCATGATTAGATTAGTTCTTTGTATTTTTCATATGGAGAGAGCTCTCCTTTTCATCTCCCTAGCTAATTTCGACGTCCTGGATCCATTTTCAGACTCGAAATTGAAATCTGAGGTCATTTTGCTAGTCAAAATCACATTTCAAAATTTTTCTTCTTCTACGTAGTTGATTGACCTTTTGAGGCATAATTCTCCGATCTTTGGTGGAATTTATTCCTTCCATGTCTCTCAAATTTTCTAGTCTTTCATTCACTCTATTTCTAGTCTTCTATTTCTATTCTTCTACTTCCTCACTGGGGCATGTTGCATTGCCTAATGGTTATCTTGTTATCATTTACCTTCGATTGTGATTTCATTCCGATTTGATCAAATCTTTCTCAGTTTGCTATTCTCCTCTACCTGATTTCACTTTCGATTTCGAGGGGGCAGTACCTATGGGATTCTCATCCCTAATTTTCTTGATTCTCTTGATTCAGACATCTTTTGTAAGCTTTTGCTCAAATTTGAGATTCTTATCTCTTACTTTGAATGTGATCCCGAATCGACCTCATGTTCAAAGGCTTTTGTTTATGTTTTGTCCGGATATGATCCCGAATCGACCTCATATCTTAGTTGTTTTGTGATCCCAGATCGATCTCACATTGTAACTTTATTCTTTGACCACATGTGATCCCAAATTGATCTCACATTAGTCAAAGAGGGGAAAATTTATGCACCCTAAAATGGTCACCTAGACTTTGGGCCCCATTTATTCGATTTATCATTCCTGAATCAATATTTTCAATAATCAATATTCTCAACATTATCAATTTCTTGATCAAGTCTTAATTTTAATCATATATTGGATTTTTATCCTTGGGCTAACCATTTTATCCTAAAGTCTTTATTTATTTAAAAGGAATATTTCCTCCCCTTTTAATAAATAAAAAGCCCCCACCTTTTCTTTTTATCCTAAGTTGCACAAATAAAGCATTATTCTTATTTTATAAAAAGGAGAAAAACACTTTTTGTCTCATATGAACATAAAGTCAACTCCTATTTTCCTATTGGAGGATACTTGTGCACATGGATTGCTCCTCTTTCAAGCTCCACCATTGATTGAGACTTTTGCCTCTTAATCTCCATGGTCCATTCCTTTGCATTTCATATAAAAGGAGAGCTCTCTCCTTCATTTGGATATCCATCTCTTTCATACTATTGTTATGCTGCAGGTTTTCTAGGTGCATTTGGAGTTTTTCGAGATCATTGCTACATCGAGCTCTTCTTGGATTTCCTCATTGCTTCATAGTTTAGACTTCATTTCTTGCATTATCATAGCATCCATAGCTTCATTTCATAGCTTAGTTTCCTTTTATGCAATAGATTAGCTTCACATAGCTTAATTAGGAGAATTGTAATTCATTGCTATTTCCATTTCATAGCTTAGTTTGTACTTCCATTTTCATAGCATAGCTTGCACATTTGCATTCTCATTCTTAGCTTGCATTGCATTGCATTTCCATTTGATTCTTTGGAGATATTGGCACTCTTTCCCTTGTCCTCCTTCGAATCTCTCATTGCATGGTTGACTAGCAAGGTCACAAGCTCAATAGCTCTAGCTGAGAGCAAATTCATAATCTTGCAACTCCATGCATAGAGAGCTATGGATCGATTTGTGAGGGCTCATTGCTGAGTTTCCTTGCATGTAAGGATTCATAGAAGTGCACTACTTTTGTGTGTACAGCTGCTCCTATTCCTCCTGTAGGTGGTGGTCAGGGTAGAGGTGGTGTAGATAGAGAACTACATTAGGTTGCTAGGGATCCTACCCTGAGACATGGTCGACATAGGGTCAAATGATAGAGAGAGGTTGAGACACAGGTGGCATAGGTTTTACTAGATCAGGCTCTAGGTTCTCCTGCTTAGTAGGGTATTCCATTGGTTATTCCACATGCTCCACCTTCTCAGGGACCTTTTTCTACTTCTTCTTATGCTTCTACTTCTACTTCGATGCCCTCTTCTTCATTGCGTCCTTGTTCTTCCAGTTTTGTTCCAGCCTTGGGTGTTCCATTTTCATCGATGCCTTCTTCATTCGTACCTCCAGCATAGACTTCTGTAGCACAGGATCTTGCCCTAGCCTTAGCATCAGATATTATATCTCTTTAGACTTAGATATCAGTGATGTAGTAGCTAGTTTCTCAGTTGAGTTCGATGATGCAAACCTTTATGGCTGCGATGAGTCAGCAGAGATTACAGATGAGTTCTAGTCATGCTCCAGATAGTACTCCTGGTCCTGATGGTACCGATGGTGTTGGTGGTTCAGCTAGTTGAGATATTTCTAATTATTTGATGTTATACATAATCTCATTTATTTCTTGTTATCAAGACATTGGACTCTTATTGTATCATTTGATTTAGTCAACATTGTTTATGTTGATACTGATACTTTGATAGACATTGTTTTTCAAATATTACTTTTTTGATCACTTTGATGGACTCTAATATGGTGCTTACTTCATGACAATGTTGTAGACTTTGATATTCAATTTGATAGATTTTACTATATACTATGTCATGATGTGTTGGATTTCCTTTTCAGATGATATGCAGATCTAGATGGTTCTATCTTCTATATGCTTTGTTTTTATGCTTTTTAGAATGCAGTTTTTAAAATGTATGCATATGTTCTATTGATGTTTTAATGGTTATCTTATGTATGACATAGAGTAAATGAGTGAATGCAATGATGTGTATTCTAATGTTTAATGATTTAATGATTTTATAAATGCTATGTGATGCAATGAAATGATATGAAATGTGATATGGATTTATATGATATAAATGATATAGATGATGATGCGATGCTTTTGATGGATTTATGTTCAATGATGACTAAAATGATATGCATCTAACGATGATGGTTTTGAAATGCAATGCTTTAATGGATGTACTAATTTATGTTATGTTAAATGTATTTAATGGATGCAAAATGAATGATTTGAATATGAATGCGACTTAATGCAATGGTGAATGAATCTAAATGATGTATGCAACCTAATGCACATGAATAATTTAAAATGATTCTAATGATGAAGATTAATACAACTTAGTACAATGAACCTAATGCCAATGATAGTACATGACTTATGCAACTTAATGCAATGATGAAATGTAATGAACTTAATGGTTTAAATGATAAAACACTTAAAATGAATGCAAGATAAAGTGAACCTAATGAGGATGATTTCAATGATTTAAAAAAAATGCAATGGTGATAAATGAACCTATCAAATGCAAGTGAACTAATGAAATGCCCTTTTGTTTTTTATTTTCTTAATTTCCAACACACTCGACCATATATGGTTTTTGATGATCTTGTTGATTTCTGATTTGACTACACCCCCTTTCTTTTTGTTAATTTTCTCTCTTGCAAATTAAATTAAGCTAAGAAAGGAAATATTCATTAAATGCATTTAATCTAAGATGTATGCAAGTAACTGTCATTATTCAAAAATTTGGAGCTTATAATCATCATTGAGAGATTTTGGAATCCCCTTTTAGTACAACCATCACTAGTTTAACCGTGATGATATGAATACTTTTTGTACCTCTTTCTCTTTTCTTTCCCATCTCTTTTCAATATGACTATCACTGATTGAAATCAATCATGAGAGTGCGAATACCAATTTTGTCAGATTCTATGTTGCAAGTGGATTTTGGTATTATGATATTGAAGATCGAAATATCCAAGGTATCCTTTTGCATAAATAAACATAGATCTCAGTTTTATCATATGTACAAGTCCTCGATGATTCTTTGATGATCACATCTTTAAACAAATAATACATGATTTAGAACGTAGTTTAAAAACTTTCATCGATTCGCTAGAAAGACATGATTTCATCAATCAAGTCAATACTTAGACAAATTTTTGCAATGTTTTTCAAATCCATATTTCAAGTACAGTTCCATTCATTTCATACTTTTAATCCTGATAAAGATAAGGTCATGTAAGATCTCAGATCAAACTTTTCTTTTGATTCAAATTGGATTGGAATTTAAGATTTGATTAAGTGTTTTACCTGTGTTTTTGATGAATTGATCACTGGTTGATTGAAGTTTGATTTTGATGAATCCTTTCTCCTTTCAAGTAGATTGCCCCCAATTTGATGTGATTTCAAAGTTGGACTTAGGACAATTTTCATATTAGGTGACCAAAACTTTAGGTACTTGCAAATGCAATTGTGGGGTTTTATTATGCAATATATACAAATGCTAGTGAATGCAGTATTTACAGGGTGACCTTCTAGGCATGTGATTGACTTGGACTTTCAACGACACATGTTTACCAAGTTTTCACCTATTGAATGGATCTTGCTTTTTTTTTTTTAGAGGTTTTTCTCTTTTTTTTTTTGCTACCAAGGCACCTATTTGCTAGGTTTTCACCAAGGCACTTTGTCTCTCTTTTTTTTTTTTTTTTGTATTTTCTCTTTTTTCAATTTTTTTGTATTTTCATATCATCAAGGTGCCTATTTGCTAGGTTTTCACCAAGACAACATCTTTTTGAAGATCATATATGAATATTTTTAACTTTCTTCATGCTCAATTTTCCACTGTTTTTTATCTTTTTTCCTTTTCCAATTTGTTTGTTCTTTTTTGCTTTTCAAATGTTTTTGGTATTTTCAAGATCTCTTTTGACTATATACAATAAATATGATGCTTTCCACATGATTTTTGATACTCTTTATAATATTTCCTCTACTTCATGCATTGAACTTCATTAAATGAATTTTATTGATAGGTTCTTGTAGCTCTTCTCCATCACAATCCGCTAACTTGTAGGTCCCGATCCCAAAAGAAGAAGTAATCATAAAGGGTCCTAACCAGTTTGCCTCCCATTTTCCTTTCTTTTCTCTTTCTATTTGATTCTTTGGATTCTCTCGCAAAACTAGGTCTCCTATTTGAAATGTTCTTGACTTGATATGCTTGTTATAAGTCCTTGACATTCGATTTTGGTATACCTTCAAAAGATCAAATGCTTGTTGTTGTTTCTCATTTAGGAGTTCTAGTTCATGCAACCTAGCAACTTTATAGTCTTCCTCACTTATCAAACCATGAAGAGATACCCTTAAGGATGTAAGTTCTACCTCCAAGGGTAAAACTGCTTCTATTCCAAAGACTAAGGGAAAAGGTGTAGCTCGTGTTGGCATTCTAATGCTTGTTCTATAAGCCCATAAGGTGGAGTTTATTTTTATGTGCCAATCTCTACCTGAATTGTCCACCATTCTCTTCAATATCTTTGAGATGTTTTTATTCATTTCTTCGGCTTGCCCATTAACTTGGGGGTAATATATTGATGAAGAATAATGGATCATGTGGAACTTTGTGCATAATTCCTTTAGGTCCTTGTTTTTGTAATACCCCAAAAATGGGTTATAAGTTCATTAACCTCTTACATCTACAAATCGATCGAAATCAACATCAAAGTCCTAACCTAAGGCACATCTACATATCAGTTTATCAAAAACCTAATTGATTATCTTAATTCTGCATTGGGGAATATTCCTAATTTATCATAATTATCTTTAATTGAATATTATTTGGTGATAAATGTCATTATTTATCCTAAAGTTGATTAATTGAATATGATGAATATTTAATTAATTAATTTAATTCTTCCACTTAATTATTTAATTAGATTTAATTGCATTTATTCCTAATTAATATTGTTTTTATTTTGACAATAAATCAAAATTCCTACAACCAATCAATTGAATATTTATTTAATTGATTTAAAATCAAAGTTGCCAAATTTAATGATTTAATTGGAATAAAGTTTGATTTAATAATTGATTAACCCATAAATCAATTGTTTTAATTAAAAAATCAGTTAAGTTGAGAATAAATCACTTTATTTATTAAATTAATTCATATTAAATCATGCACAATCAGAAAAACAGTTAACTTTAAATCAATTTTCAATTTCAATTTGTTAACTTTCTAAACTCAACATTTGATGATGAGTTGGAAATTGATCTAAAACTCTATTTTGAGTTAAAAGCTATTTTTGCATGATTTTGCATGATTTTGTGAGTTAATCTGTTTCTAATTTATTGTTGACTCAAAAATCAACCTGATTTTATCAAGAGTGATTTATGGCTTTTCTCAATGCATCCTCAAGCCCTGGATTTCTATAAAATCAAGGCTCATCTCTTCACAAATTATCTCTCAATCCCTCAAATTTGCACAATTACTTTGGCAAATTTACAACTGAAGAACAAAGCTTTTGCGACAGGCAATTTTGTGAGATCATTTCATAGTTTTTCATAGATTTTGCATACTTTTGCATTCATCTTCATAGCATTGTTAGATTAATTGCATATCATTTCAATTCATTCTAGATTAGTTTCATATCAATTTTTTCATCTAATTGCATCAAAAATAAAAATAAAAAATAGATTAATTTGCATTCATATTTCATTGCTTTCATCATTTTAAATCCTTCGTTTAGGTGTTGCATTGTCACTAATCTTGGTCTAATCTTAGAATACCATACTTGCACCTACTAGAAGGTAGTAAATCGCCTGGTTAGCTTAGTTTCATTTATTTGCAGATTTCAATTTTGCTAACCTCTAATGTTTTACTGAAGTGTTGTGTCTGTAGCTAGGTACAATTTTCACACACACATTTCTGGTGCCCACCATGGGGCCCTGAAATGGGTTTCCATTCTATTATATTCTATCATTTTTCTTGAACCCATGACCACAAAGTTAATTTTTATGAATTTTGTGATAAATTTTTGGGCTGTTTTTCCAAAAATTCAACTAGTATTTTTATTGGTACATGCACATATGACATGATAAAGATCCAAAATTTATATTTATAAAAATTTATTTGAGTTATCTTTCATTTTCCATTGGTTTGGATTAATTTCATCTTTATTTGCAAAAGTTATGGTCATTTTAGTATAGACTGGTTAAAACCTGATTTTATGAAATCCGACTGATGTTTTTATTAGTGCATGCAGATTTGACATGATATAGATCTAAAATTTATATTTCTAGAAATTTATTTGAGTTAGCTTTCATTTTCCATTGGTTTGGATTAATTTCATCTTGATTTGCAAAAGTTATGATCATTTTAGTGCAGATTGATCAGAACCTAATTTTATGAAATCCGACTGATATTTTTATTGGTACATGCACATATGACATGATATAGATCCTAAATTTATATTTTTGGAAATTTATTTGAGTTAGCTTTTATTTTCTATTGGTTTGGACTAATTTAGTTTTGATTTACAAAAGTTATGATCATTTTAGTGAAGACTGGTCGGGACCTGATTTTATGAAATCCGACTAATGCTTTTTATTGGTACATGCACATATGACATGATATAGATCCTAAATTTATATTTTTGGAAAGGTATTTGAGTTATCTTTCATTTACCATTTTTTTGAATTAATTTAGTCTTGATTTGAAAAATTTATGATCAATTTAGTGCAAACTAGTTAAAATTTTATTTTTATGACAACAGGTTTTTCGATTATCAAATGACATATTATCTTTGACTAACCTGATTTTCTACCACATGGGGTTGACGAGTTTTGTTTCTTTTTTGATTGATTTTTACAACAATGGGTTTCATGTACAAGAATAGGTAAGTTTTACATAACAGTGGTTTGTAGGTGCAAGTGCAGGTACATCCCATGGGTACAAAAGATAGAAGACAAATGCTCAAAAATTGCTAAAATAGGTAAAAATATACTAAGCACGTTGCAAGGATCTTAGGTATTCTATTCAATCTGATAACACTTTGATTTGGATATAAAATGAACTCTCTTGTGTCAAGCTTGAGTGCCTTTACAGCTTTCATAATTCACACTTCAGTTTTGGGCTATAAAATGAACATAGATTTGCTTTTTGCATATCTGTTACACACAGTAAATAGGCCCTATGAAAACTATTTGTGGATGATCTTGAGAGATTGGGCTTCACTCGCTTTCTCATGCATGCGAAGCTCTTCTTGATGACAGATCCCCTTGTAGGTAGGGAGGATACTGTGATTGTCTCACATTCTACTAGGTTTGGTCCTATGCTTTTGATCGATACGTTCTCTCTGCAGAGAGATCGATAGACATAGTTGTTGACATCACAAATCTTGGTGAGATAATTTTAGTCTTAGCGTGTCAGATTAATCTATCTACTATGTTTGGGTAAAATTGATAAGGCTAGATGATTATGCTCTACTCCCTTTTTGGGTAGTATCAAAAACTCAAATCCTTGGATCTGGACCAAGTCCCCATGTGGTATCTTTTGTGAGTCACCTTTAGAGAGGGTTAACTATAGAAGACATTCCCTTTATTGGGTCAACCACATGGATGAAACCTCAAGTGGTAATATCTATTTTCATTGTGGTAGCAACAACCGCTATATAAATGTCCTTGTGGAAGAAATCTTCACAGGCGTGGTCTCTTGTTGGGCTATTCGATCTCCCTAGCAGATCTTGATTGATTAAATTCTCAGACTATGTCAAAACCCCAGTGCACCTGGATTGGAGTTTTCCCTCTTGAGATCATAAAAGTTGTAGAGTCAAACCATTACTACAAACCTTAGTGAGGCCAATTTTTATTTCCTAGGACTATGTGCGTTATTGAAAAACTTTTGAGAACATACACAATTAGCATTCCTAGGGATTAGCACAATAAGTCACTATTGCTTGTTCATGCGCAAGGTTGCTTTTTCCATTGTTCATTATTTTGAGATGATTGCTTGCTTCCCTTTTCTTGTTGTTCTACGTGTTTTTTGTCTATTTGGTCCTTTGGAAATGAATAATCCTGAACTATTACAGAGATCTGCAAACTTGAATAGAGGATATCTTACAAACAATCTGAAATTGAAAACTGAAAAATTGCAAATTTGAAGCAAAAATCCTTTCTAGTGTCAAAAGTCATCCTGAAATTTCAAAACTCGTATCAAAGCTAAAGTCAAAGTTGTCAGAAGCCTTCAAAATTTGTGAGGAATCCATTTTTTGCAGCCTATTTCTAGATTCTGTCAAAATATTCATTGTGTCAGGAATAGAGCAGAAACTAGAAAGAATTTGATCATTTACCTAAGGTGGTCTCTTGAGTTTGATTTAGCCTTATGATTTATCAATTTGAGTCTTTTTCATCTTGTGTCAAAACCTTGTCAAAATTATCTTCAAATTCAGTTTTCATACAAAATGGCTAAGTGTTGTGAGCTCATGTCCGCTATCTTTTGGGCATCTACCCATACTACTAGGGTACAATATCCTTCATTTACGTCCAATCTAATCTTCAATCAATCCAATCTTGACAAGGTTGCATCATTCTATCTTCTTGAATCAATCCATTCTTTAGTTGTCTTAATCTTGCTCTCTTGCTTCACCTAAGGTTAATGGTGGAAACCAGAGCTTCATAATGAAAATAAAGAGAAAAACCCAAAATCTCTTCAGAGGCATCTTCTGTGATTTCTCAGACCACTCATCAATCCTTTGACACAACTAAATTTGCAAAAGATGCTCATGTCAATCTTTACTTAATAGGTAGTTACATCACCCCTCCTACATCAACCCATGCAAGTCATCAAGCAACTCCTCATCCATCAATCCTGGTAGTTCTCTCAACAACACTATGTCTGAAGGAGGAGGTGTAAGCCAAGGGTCCCAAGGACATCAATCCCAACATGGTGCGGATCAAGAACCCACACCTTTTGAAATTGCTCAATAACAAAATGATGATGACTTCAAGAAAATGTTGAGGCATTTCTTGAAGGAAGATAGAGAAACATACTTCCTAGAGTTAGCTCATCAAGGGGCTAAACTTCCTCCCAACTTTAATGTTGAAGATATCATTACGCATGAGGAAGAAACTCCAATCACCGCTACGATGAAATAGATGCATTCCATGTAAGTCAAACTTAAAAAACTTGAAAAATAAAAGGAACCTAAGGATTTCTCCATGGAAGCTCTATGCCCTTTTCCATTTGATAAAGACTTGTACATGTTGCCATTCCCTAAGTGAGTGGAAATTCCTAAATACGATAAGTATGATGGAAACTTTGATCCTCAAGATCATGTCAGAGAATTCTGTACTCAATCTATGGAGTTCATGAATGAACCAACCTACCTAATATGTCTTTTCCCTTGATCTCTGGGAGGGTCAACTATTCATTGGTTCTCAAAAATGCCCCCTACTATCAAAAATTTTGAGGAGTTAATCAAACTGTTCTATCAACAATACTCCTACAACATCCAACATCTGGTCACTATGATCGACATCTATAATCTGAAATAGAACTCAGGAGAACCATTCCTGACTTTTCTCAAATGATGGAGGAATAAGTTTTCTCTATATGCTAGACCCATTCTAGAAACTGAGAAGCTAGAAATTTTCATCAACAATCTTGTTCCAGAACTCAACTACCATATGAAAATGCAAAATCATACATCCTTTGATAAAATGGTAGAAAATGCAATCAAAATTGAGAAAGTACTTGTGCAAAAAGGAGACATATCACTTCAAAAGGACAAGTATGAACCTAGATCTAATTCTAAAGACAAAAGAAAAAACTAGAACAAGAATAAGGGCATCATCATAGATGGCATTGTTGATACTATCTCTGCCCCATCTAAGGCACCCACTTTCAATCTCACTATTGGCACCCAAGCCATCAAAGCTTCCAAAGCTAAAGCAATAGAATCTAACAAGAAGCCATCTGGCTATAAACCTTGGGCTATAGATCCTAAATGTAAGTTTACTCCTCTTGTATAATCCTTGGAATCCACCATGAAGACTCTGTTGGCCAACAACATCATCTCCTTACCTGAGATAAAGGTATTTGATCCTGAACCTAAACCAAAATGGTGGAGAGAGAATGATTTATGTGACTTCCATCGCAATAAGGGTCAAAAGACTAATAACTGTATACACCTGAAACACATCATACAAGACAAAATTGATAATGGATAAATTTTAATTGACAATTATAAAAGCAATAATGATCATACAACATTCACGGAGCTATTTCTGAAACATGGTCAAGGAGATTCATCTTCTCAACCTAATGTGGGTGCTAAAGTCAATTATTCCTACTCTGGGAACAATGATGTCATCAATATGGTTGAACCATGTCTATCTGAGCATTGCAATGTCATCACAATTGTAAGAAAAAATAGAGAAAATTAATCAACAAATGTAGTTACTCAATCACAAGCTCAGGAACATCTGCAAGGACAAATCCTAGATTCATCCAATGTCCCTAAGATACCGTTCAATCTTTCATCTACTTCTAAACAAAATACCACCTCTAAATCATCAAATTCTAAAGACACAAGGCCAACATCATATAGTATTGTCCAACAACTCCAACATATAAATGCAAAAATCTCCATGTTTGAGTTGCTTCGGATATCTCCGGCTCATAGAGCCATTCTAAACAAAGCTCTTCTCGGATCCAATGTTCCTGAAAACCTTGATTTAGACAGATTCTAGACTATGGTTGGTCATCTCACATCTCCATATTATATCTCCTTTTTAGAGGAAGATGACAATTCCTTGAGTCATCCGCATAACCAGCCCTTGCACATTGAAGTCTTGATCCAAAACCATCATGTCAAATGTGTGTTGATAGATGGAGGTGTTGGTCTCAACATTTTTTCTTATAGCTTGATCACACAATTGGGATTCTTTAAAGCTACCATTGATTCTAAGAAGAAGATAACTATCAAAGCATATGATGAGCAAGAAAGATCTTCCAAGGGAACTATTGTCTTACCTATCAGAACATGACCCATTATCAGAGACACCATATGTCAAGTTCTTGATCTACCTTTGGCTTACAACATCCTTCTAGGAAGACCCTAGATACATGAAATGAGATCTATTCCTTCCACATACCATCAATGTGTGAAATTTTATTATGAAGGAGTAGAGGTGACGATTCCAGTGGACCTATACACAACTTGCAATGCATTGAAATAAAGTATTGATAAACTTGTTCCTAATAACAGAGAATCTTCCACTAAGAAGATAGACATTGCTTCAACATCCAAAATGTAAGACATTGCTAAAGAATTCAAAATCAAACACAATGTTATGGGAGAATACACAATGGAACCTATTTTATCTCTCACATCTCTCCCATTGTCCCCTAAATCTTATTGACAACCTTCTGACAAAGTGAAACCTACAGCTAAAGAATCCCAGGTCATATTCAAAGGAAGCTTTGTCACAAAACAAGTATCTAAACAAGAGTTTGAGGAAGAAGAAGTTGTGCTTGCATGGTTATACAAGGATGAGCCTTAATCCCAATAAGTCCATAAATGTGACTCCACTTCAAGAAAAATTCCTCAGAAGTCATACGGACTAGGGGACAAATTGATCACAAAAATGGGATATACTTGAAAAGGACCTCTATGACTACAAGGTAAGGGTCTTCTGTCACCTCTTGACCACCATGTTCGAACCAACAAGAATACAACAGGTCTATGATATAAGAAGAATCCTTTCTATCTTAGCAAGAACTCCCCACATGTCTTAGAACAAATTGAGCCATCCACATCAAATCAACTAAAGGAAGAAACAACTGAACAATCTGACAGTGATGATTCAGACACCACTGATGAGCTCATTCCTTATGAGAACTTTCGTAAAGAAATAAAAGACCTCCTTGAAGCTGAAGATGATCTAGTAACAAGAGACAGTTGCACCACAAGAACTGGTTGATCTAAAAGGCCATCAAATAGATAGAGAAGAAGGTGGTAGTTATTCTAAAACAAATTCCCATGAGTATGAATTCAAATCAGAATCTGAGGGTAACCCTTCTTGGGGTATTCACCCTGACTTTACACACATTCTCAAATTTCCTAGAGGCATAGATGAGGAATCAAATGGCTATGAATGGGCAGCCATTCCAGAGGAAGATGAGCTTATCACAGAAAAACATATTGATGTTGCTCACCACTATGCATCTAAACCCAACGTAAGTCTAGAGAGAAATAATGAGCTTAATGAGTCTGATCCACCAATGGCTGAAGTGGACTCCCATAATGACATTGAGCCTATTCACAAATTGAATGTTTTGATTTGTAATATCACCTTCAAACTTGAGAGTTGGGTTAGGACCAATGATGACAGATACATATCCATAAATACTATTTCTCAATCCTTTCCCACTTTGACTATCCAACATCCTGAAATTCTTGACCAAATTTCCACGAATCCAAGCCCAGGTATCCATACCTTTTTCAATGACTATGCCTTTTCTTGCTACCTCAATGTAGTTGAGCCTATGATGACTTCCATTAGTGAACCAAGCGTTAACATGATAGAGTCAGACATCAAGTATCTTATTCAAAAGAATAAGAGTAACAATAAAAAGAAAAGGAGTTCTGAGGGTCAAAACCTCTTTGTGGCAGTCTCAAAACCTACAAAAGTAAAAATAAAAGACATATCCAAAGGTGAAAACCTCTCTGAGGCACCTAAGGATGAGATATTTGATGTCCTTCTGAGTCATTTATAGGACACATCTCTAGTTCTAATTGAGCCCACTCAATCTATCAACTTGGGAACAACAAAAGAACCACAGTTGATCCATTTAGCACAATCCTTATTAGAAGAAGAAAAGAAAAAATTTACCACATTCTTAATAGAAAAGAAGATCAACTTTGCATGGAAATATTCAGATATGCAATGTTTGGATCCTGATCTTATAATGCACCATTTATCTATAGCTCTAGGGGTCAAACTTGTTAAGCAAAAATTGAGAAAGATGCATCCACATGTTGCACTCTTCGTCAAAGTTGAATTAGAGAAACTACTAAAAGCTAGATTCATCTGTGTTATTGATTATGCTGAATAGATCTCAAATATTGTACCTATATAAAAAACTAGAAAAGTCTATAAGAGTATGCACAAATTTTAGATATGTAAACAAAGCATGCCCTAAGGATGATTCTCCACTACCTAACATTGATATGATAGTGGACATGACTGTGGGATTCAAGATGTATTCTTTAATGGATGGTTTTTTCGGATATAATCAAATCAAAATTGCTCCAAAGGATCAAGAGAAAACTACTTTCACATGTGTGTGGGGAACTTTCTGTTGGAATGTCATGCCATTTGGCTTAAAGAATATAGGTGCTACATATCAGAGAGCTATGAGGTCTATCTTTCATGACATGATGCACCAAACTATGAAAGATTATGTTGATGATACTTTAGAAAAATCTATGATAAGATCTGAACATCTAAATGATTTGATAAAAATACTAGATTGAATGGAGAAGTTTAGTCTTAGATTGAACCCTAAGAAGTGTGCTTTTGGTGTCACTTCTGGAAAGCTCTTAGGCTACATTGTTTCAAAGAAAGGTATTGAAGTTGATCCAGCTAAAGTCAAAGCTATCATGGAGATGCAACCTCCCAAGAATATCAGTCAAATGAGAACATTACAAGGGAGAGTACAATCTATTAGACAATTCATATCTCAGCTATCAGACACATCGCAACCTTTCACAAAGACATTACATAAAGGTGTGACCTTTGCATGCAATGAGGAATGTGAAAAGAACTTTAACCATATTAAGAAATATCTATCAAATCCTCCTATTTTGATGCCTCCTATACAAGGTAATCCATTGATCTTATATGTCTCTACTATAGATACATCATTGGGGACATTACTAGCACAACATGATGAGAACAAGAAGGAAAGATCTATATACTATATCAGTAGAACATTGGTAGAATATGAGAAGAACTATACAATGATTAAGAAAGCTTGTCTAGTTATGATCTTTGCATCATAGAAACTGAGACACTACATGTTAGCTCATACCACACATTTGGTAGCTAAGATTGATCCACTAAAGTACCTCCTAAGAAAAGCTGCCCTCACAGGTAGGTTAGCTAAATGGGTGATGCTATTAAGTGAATTTGACATTGAATATGTTGAAATAAAAGCTTTCAATGGCCAAGTAATTGTAGATCAATTGGCTAACGCACCTTTGTTTGATGATACACCAATGCAAATGGAATTCCCAGATTCCTTTATCATGAATCTTTCTTCTAGAGCATGGGAGTTATTCTTTGATAGCTCCTATACATAGAATGGATCTAGAGAAGGCATATTGTTCATCACTCCTCAAGGATACGTAATCCCTAAAGCATTTAGAATCAAGTTTCCTTGCACAAACAATATTTCTAAATATGAAGCCCTTCTTAACGGCATGAAGATAGCAATTGAGTGGAGGATGACAAAACTACACATTCATGGAGATTCATAACTTGTAATACACCAAGTTAATGATGTGTATCAAACAAAACATGGAAAGCTAATCCCATACAAGAGAATGGTAGATGATCTAAAGAAATACTTCATATCTATCACATTTGAGAAAATTCCTAGAATGGAGAACAAGGTTGTTGATGCTATGGAAATGTTATCTACTTTATTACTGTAGCTTGAACATGAGCTACGCTACGAGTTCCTAGTGGAAGCACTATCGTATCCTGCATATGATTCCCCCAAAACCTGCATGATTTGCACTATTGTAGGTCATGATTCATCTTGATACAAAAACCTTTTCTCCTATCTCCAAGACCAAATCATTCCCAATACATTCAACTACCATGAGAAATAATACCTTATCTGCAATGTGTCCCGGTATGTCATCATTGGTAATGTTCTGTACAAATAAGGTCTAGATGGTACACTCCTTAGATGTTTAGAATGGGAAGAGTCTCAATGTGCATTAGAGGAAGTCCATGAAGGTATATGTGGCTCACATTCGAATGGTTTAACACTAGCTCAAAAACTTATTAGGGCTGGGTACTATTGGCCTGAAATGGAAAAAGAGGCTATCAAGTTTGCTAAGAACTGTCAAAAGTTTCAAGTACATGGTAACTTAATTCATGCACCAGGGAGAGATCTAATTCCATTTACTACATAATGGCCTTTTCACCAATGGTCATTTGATCTTATAGGAGCCATACATCCTCATTCTTCTAATGGACATACCCATATTACTACAGCTACAAACTATTTTACAAAATGGGTAGAAGCAGTCCCTTTGACTCAAGCAACTAGAAAACAAATTTCAATGTTCATCTTGAATTACATCATATGTCAGCATGGTATTCCACATTCTATAGTCATAGATAATGGTGGATAGTTCAAGAATAGAGACTTAGATGATCTATGTGCCAAATTCAAGATTACACAACATTGGTCATCAATCTACTATCCTCGAGGGAATGGACAAGCAGAGGATTCAAACAAGAATCTATTGAAAATCTTGCATCGAATAGTTAATAAAATAGGAAGAGACTAGAATCTCATGATCAATCTAGCTCTTTGGTCGTAAAGAAAAAGTATCAGAACACCCACTGGGGCTACACCATTCACTTTAGTTTATGGGTCTGAAGTGGTATTCCCTATTGAGGTTGAAATACCATCACTAAGAATTAGAATGCATGGCCTAGTAATTGATGATGACTACAGAGTGTCTAGGTTGCAAGAACTTGAACTACTAGATGAGCTCAGACAAGTAGTGTATGATCATCTCAGAGTATATCAGAAAAGAATGTCTAGAGGCTACAACAAGAAAGTCAGACATAGCGAATTTCAGGTTGGAGATCTAGTCTTGAGAGAGAATCCTAAAAATCAATCACATAGAGAACGCAAGGGGAAGTTTAAACCCAACTGGCTGGGTCCCTTTGTTATCACTACTACTTTCAGCTCTGGTGCCTATCAACTCTCAACAACTGAAGGAGAACATCTCTGAGAGCCAATCAATGTTCTCCATCTGAAGAAATTCTATGCCTAAGGCATTCAGTATTAAAAATTGTCCTAAAAAAATTATAAAAATATGAAAAAGTCTTGAAAAAAATGAACATCTTGGTGAAAACCTAGCAATAGGTAGCTTGATGTATCACAAAAAAAAATTAAAAAATATCAAAAGTACAAAAAGATTGAAAAAAATGAAAAAAACAAAAAAATGAGAAAAAAAAAAAGTGCCTTGGTGAAAACCTGGAAACAAGCACCTTGGTAGCAGAAATAGAATCTCTGCCAAGATGGTGAAAACCTGGCAAATGGGCACCACTTGTTTCAAAATGCTCCATCTATCAACGTAATCTTGGTCTCTCCCAACTTTCAGTCTTTCTTTAGTTTTTATATAGCTCCCGGTTTGTTTCTGCATTCCTATTTTCAATAAAGTTGGTTTGTACACCAATCAGCTCAAACGTCTATATCCTATCAATGTTCAAAATTGGGGGAAAGTAAAGTCATATCCTATGGTCTCCATTATACCTCAGATGAGTCATATCCAGTCAGAGTCCTTTGAAGCTACATCCAAGTCAGTCAGTCAGTCTCCTCTCCAGAAAGGATTTTACAATAAAACACAAACAAACATCAACATGAATGAAAACAATCTTTGTTGCATGCTTTAATCTTCTTTGTATGCTTACTGATTCACATTGAGATTTTTGCATATTGTGTCCTTTCAAGCTCTTCGATGATGTCCTTTATAGGATTTAGAGAGTGATGATTGGGGGCATAATCTTTTCTTTTTTTTCTGCTTGTATGTGAAAATCTAACAACTTTGGAAATTCTGGATTGAAATGGTGTTTGTCTGTAAGAGCCTCTATCTCGTATTGGATGGCCATGCATACCTCGACCATTGATACCTTGAAAATTCAAGGAATTTTGATCTAACTATTGTCTTTTTGAGAAAGTTCTTACTCCTACTATGAAACATGATCTTACCTAAGGATGTGATCAATAAAGGGTCACTACGGGTAATTCACAATGGATTTAGAATGATCTCTTGACTGCTTGATGTGTTTGTTATGCAAGGCATATTCAAGTCATCACAACATCTATGTTTTGATGCTTATACAAATTGCAATATCAAAATGGACATGATATTCAGGTCATCCTGGCGTTTGTGCCTTGGTGCTTATATCTAATCTGACATTCCAAAAACAAAATCAATATTCATATGTCCATGGTTGTCTAGACAGTGGACGTTGTATTGATTCTTGTACATTCAAATCAATATTCAAATATTCATAGTTTCCTAACTAGTGGATGTTGTATTGATTTATTCGATTACCTAATAAAAATTCAATGATGAAAATGACCGACACATGATCATTGAGTAGGTCCTAGGTCTTAGGTTTGCATCTCATTTTGTACTTTGCATGATTGCATTTATCTCACGATTGCCTAAATCAACTTGACACTCAAACAATTCTTCAAAACTATACTAAACACATCATAAGGACTAAGTATCGCATGAAGGTCTTCTTAACAGATCACCAAGAAAGCAACCCTGTCTAATTTCAACATTCTAAACCCATTTTCAGGATCAAAATTGAAATCTGAGATCATTTATATTGTCAACATAGCGATTTAAAATTTTCAAACCCAGGATGGCCGACTGCTTGCATAATTGACCTTCAATCATCATAGAAATCAAGAATTCAACTTAACTATTTATCTTACATCAAACTATTCAAATTTCAACTTGGTCACCCATGGTCAACTCATGGTCAAACCTAGTCAAACTTGGTCTCCAAGACCTCCAAACGATGAAAAACATGTTCTCAAATGTGTATAACCACTTCTCAAATCAATTAACATGCTTCTAAACCATTCAACGCTAACTTTTCTTGTCAGATTTTTATTTTCATCCCGAAGGGGGCATGGTATTGCACATGAATCAAATATGTAAATTAAATCTTCTCTCAGTAATCAAGACAACAACCACATCTAGATGTTGATTCATCAAAAGACCTCTTCGCTAGGGGCATATCGCTTGGGGAATATCAGATTCATTGAGATCCATATCAATCTGGTATTCTCTTAATCTTGTAAACTGTATCAACTCTTCATAACCATAGTTCATTAGTGTTATTTCCTTGTTTCTTCATAACTGAAGGGTTCGGATGTGATACCATTTCGATTCCTTTGGAAAATCAGGTCACTCACTTCTTCATAATCATAAGGTTTAGAACCAGGTGTTTTGATACTTTTTCCTAATCATTGGTTCATTGTTGCTATAGTTAACATCATCAGGATTCTTGGCCAACCAGGACCTGAATCAACTTTTCCAATCTTTCAATCAATTTCTGTCTCAGAATCAATTAATCTCTCAGAATCTTTCATCATCATCAAACATAGATTATTCTTTGAACCACTGCGCTTTGCACAGTAATTCAAAGAGGGGAAAAATGTAATACCCCAAAAATGGGCTATAAGTTCATTAATCTCTTACATCTACAAATTGATCAAAATCGACATCAAAGTTCTAACCTAAGGCACATCTGCACATTAGTTTATCAAAAACAATATTAATTATGAATAAATGCAATTAAATCTAATTAAATAATTAAGTGGATGAATTAAAGTAATTAAATAATTTAGATTTAATTGCATTTATTCCTAATTAATATTGTTTTTATTTTGACAATAAATCAAAATTCCTACAAATAATCAATTGAATATTTATTTAATTGATTTAAAATCAAAGTTGTCAAATTTAATGATTTAATTGGAATAAATTTTGATTTAATAATTGATTAACCCATAAATCAATTATTTTAATTCAAAAATCAGTTAAGTTGAGAATAAATCACTTTATTTATTAAATTAATTCATATTAAATCATGCACAATCAGAAAAGCAATTAACTTTAAATCAACTTTCAATTTTAATTTGTTAACTTTCTAAACTCAACATCTAATGATGAGTTGGAAATTGATCTAAAACTCTATTTTGAGTTAAAAGCTGTTTTTGCATGATTTTGCATGATTTTGTGAGTTAATATGTTTCTAATTTCTTGTTGACTCAAAAATCAACCTGAGTTTAAATCAAGAGTGATTTATGGCTTTTCTCAATGCATCCTCAAGCCCTGGATTTCTATAAAATCAAGGCTCAGCTCTTCACAAATTATCTCTCAATCCCTCGAATTTCACAATTACTCCGACGAATTTACAACTGAAGAACAAAGCTTTTACGACAGGCAATTTTATGAGATCATTTCATAGTTTTTCATAGCTTTTGCATACTTTTCCATTCATCTTCATAGTATTGTTAGATTAATTGCATATCATTTAAATTCATTCTAGATTAGTTTCATATCAAGTTTTTCATCTAATTGTATCAAAAATCCAAAAATAAAATAGATTAATTTGCATTCATATTTCATTGCTTTCATCATTTTAAATCCTTCGCTTAGGTGTTGCATTGTCACTGATCTTGGTCTAATCTAAGAATACCATACTCACACCTACTAGAAGGTAGTAAATCACTTGGTTAGCTTAGTTTCATTTATTTGCAGATTTCGATTTTGCTAACCTCTAATGTTTTACTGAAATGTTGTGTTGCAACTAGGTACAATTTTCACACACATAGTTTTTGAACTACTTTGCATTATTCATTATGATAGCATGAGGTACGCCATAGCTAAAAATGATGTGGTTTAGGATAAACAAAGATATATGTTTGCCTATTGTAGTTGATAAGGGTACAGCTTCCACCCATTTGGTAAAGTACTATGTTGTCATGATAATGAATTTAAGACCATTTGAGGATGGTGGATAAATCTTTCCTCTTAAATCTAGACCCCATTGATAAAATGGCCAAGGTGTTGTCATTGGATGAAGCTCTTATGCGGGCACATGTATCAAGTTTCCATGAAATTGACACTTTCTACAAGTTTTGGCAAAGTGACAAGCATCTTTCTCCATCGTAGGCCAAAAATATCCTATCCTAAGAAGTTTCTTAGCTAGGGTTAATCCATTTGAATGTGACCCATAGATTCCCTCATGAATTTCTCGCAATGCTACATTTTATTCCTCTTCCTCTAGACATCTAAGAAGCATTCCATCAAGACTCTTGTGATACAATGTTTTAGATATTAAGGTATATCGAGCGGCTTGGCATATGAAACTTTTCTTTTCATTCCTGGTTTGGTCTATTGGTAAGATTTGATCTTTGAGGTAAGTATAAATGGCTCCATACCAAGGTGATTCATTTTCAGTTAATAGGCAAATGGTATGAGGATGGGTAGGGTCAAATGCAGGTTGTTCCACTTCTTCTACCAGGAATTCATATCTGGTGCTTTGATCTGGTAGTTGTAGAAGTGATGCCAAAGTTGCCATTGTATCTTCTGCCTTGTTCTTTTCTCTTGGTACTTGCTCAAATGTAATAAGAGTGAAGTACTTCTTAATATTTTCCACCAATTTTTTGTAAGGCACCAAATTGTCATTTTTGGTCTGATATTCTTCATTAATTTGATTAATGACTAGTTGGGAGTCTCCATAAACCTTTAGTTCTGTCACCTTCCATTCTAATGCCAAATTGATTCCAATGACCAAGGCTTCATATTCTGCTATGTTATTAGTGCATGGAAATAGCAATTTATAAGACTTTTGAATTGTAGATCCTTGAGGGGTAATTAAAAGTATGTTTGCTCCTGATCCATGTTGAGTATATGAACCATCAAAATATAGTTTCCATGTCTTTGCCTCAACATTCACAATCTCAGAATCTTGGAATTCTACTTGAATTGGATAATCATCTTGGAGTGGTGATTCTACTAATTGGTCAGCAATGACTTTCCCTTTGATAGATTTGCAGTCTACATACTCAATGTCAAATTCACTCAACACCATAACCCACTTGGCTAACCTTCCATTTAATGTTGTTTTGCTAAGTAGATATTTCAAAGGATCAATCTTGGAAATGAGTCTTATCTTATGAGCTAATATATAATGGCATAGTTTTTGGGAAGAAAAAACCACAGCCAAACATGCTCTTTCAATGAATGTATAATTCAACTCATATTTGACCAAAGTTCTACTTATATAGTATATTTATTTTTCTTTACCTGATTCATTTTCTTGTGCCAAAAGTGCCCCCAATGAATGTTCTATTGCTAAAATATGTAGGATTAAAGGCTTGCCTCTGATAGGTGGCATCAAAATTGTAGGGTTCATGAGGTATTTCTTCAACATGTTAAAGGCTTCTTCACACTTTTCATCCCATTTGAAAATTGTATCTTTATGCAAGAGTTGGGTGAAGTTATGACATTTTTCCGCTAGTTGGGATATAAACCTCTTGATGGATTGAATTCTTCCTTGTAGTGACCTCATCTAGCTTATATTTTTAGGTGCTTCCATTTCAATAATGGACTTGACTTTAGTGGGATCCACCTCTATCCCTTTCGTCGATACAATGTAGCCTAGTAACTTGCCTGATTGGACTCCAAATGCACATTTTTTTGGATTAAGCCTCACTTTGAATTATTCTAGCCTTGTAAAAATTTTCTCTAGGATTGGTAAGTTCTCTTCTCTTGAATGATACTTTGCTAATATGTCATCAACATAGTCCTCCATGAACTTATGCATCATATCATGGAATATTGTGGTAATTACTCGTTGATAGGTTGCTCTGACATTTTTCAAACCAAAAGGCATGATATTCCAGAAAAAAGTACCCCATGCACATGTGAATTCCATTTTATCTTGGTCTTCTAGTCCTATCTTTATTTAGTTATATCCACTAAATCCATCCATGAGTGAAAACATGGAATGTCCTACTATTAAATCTACAATGGCGTCTATGCTTAGAAGAGGAAAATCATCTTTAGGACATGCCAAGTTTAAGTCTCTAAAATCCATGCAAATCCTAATGGACTTATCTTATTTTGAAACTAGTACAATATTTTAAATCCATTGGGCATAATCAATGGCTCTGATAAATCCCATCTTCAACAATTTCTTCAATTCCACTTTTACTAGCAAGGCTATATGTGGATGTATCTTTCTTAACTTTTGTTTGACTAGCTTGACTCCTTTGATATTTAAGTAATGCATAATCAAGTTTGGATCCAATCCTGGCATATCGTCATATGACCAAGCAAAATTGATTTTCTTTTCTTGAAAAATTTTATGAATTCTTTCATTTCTTCACTAGATAAGGATGCCGCTAGGTGTATGATCTTAGGCTCTGTTTCTGATCCAATGTTTACCTTTTCTGTGGGCTCGATCAAAATTGGAGATCTCTCTTCATAATGTTTAGGTGAAGCATTGAAACTTCCTTCCTTAGGTGCCTCAGTTGGGTTTTCACCTTCAGAAACATCTTTTATTTCTTTTTCTTTTGGATCTAACGCTGCCACTATGTGGTTTTCAACATTAGATTCTTTTCCTTTTTTACTTTTTTTGTTTTTTTCTCTTTTAGGCGGATTGAAATTTTGGATACTCCCCTTAATCATTTCCTCCTGATATTCCATAGTAGAAGAAGGTTCAACCACATTGAGGTATTGGGACACCACATTGTCATTCAAAAAGGTTGGGATAATGGTTGGCTCAATGGAATCCCATTCAATTAATTCCAGGTATATGAGAGTTAAGGGATCAATGCTTGGGCTTCAATCAAGAGGATTTAGGGATAGGACCTCATTTTATGGTTCATACATTATATCATTCAAGTCTATGACATGTGCCTCTTCTAAATGTTCTAAAGAAGTAGGATCAAAGTCTTCCTCAATAGACTCCTCTAAGGTTTTTGTTGGATAAAAGTTGTGTGGATTAAACCTAACATTTGATTCCTCCATAGTAGGTCTCCATGAAGGTATATAGGGTTCACCTACCCATTGATTTATTGCAATATTCTGAATTTGAAGGCTCTCTAAAACCACTTGATTCAAACTAGATGCTTGATTTGGACTTGATTCTGCTATTTGTCCTTTGTTTTTGCTAGAAGTGTATGTATTGATCACATCAATACCCTTGTCATGGCATGACTCATCAGATAATGT
This sequence comes from Chamaecyparis obtusa, assembly GCA_027943335.1. NCBI lineage: Eukaryota > Viridiplantae > Streptophyta > Pinopsida > Cupressales > Cupressaceae > Chamaecyparis > Chamaecyparis obtusa. Next base: position 408,942 of record BSBK01000137.1, on the reverse strand, counting down.
ATCCCATTCCCAATCATTAGAATCTTCATCACTATGGGATTATAACTGCAATATCTGATCATATAGTTTAGGATAGTATTTTTTAGTGTACCCTTGTTCAAGATACCCTAATCCTATTTTCTCCTTGCTATCTCTCCATGTCATTTATATAGGTTCAATGAGTCCTTCATTCTTCATGCCCAAAGGTCCTTGGCCTTTGAAAGCCTTTCCCATATTGATGTGTGGGAATGGTTATATTTTGGATGTGTTTGACATGGGCACTTGTTTCTTCATCCTTGTAAAGCCAATTTAGGATCTCATTATCATCCTCATCCATGGATGATGAAGTACTAGCCCTCGCAAAATGATCATTATATATATGGGTTATATTAGGTGGTCTTCCATAGGACCTACATGATAAGGGAAAGTCCAACATGGATAGGGAGTATTCACCTACTCCTTTTTTCTTGATTTTGCACTGCTCATCAAAATTATTCATCATTTGGTCCATTTTCTGATAGTGGACCTCTTTGGTGTATACTTGGATAAATTTAGTTAGATCTTCTTTTGGTTTTTCAATAATATTATCCTCACTAACCTTCTCTTTTCCTTTAGTCGATGTAGCTAGGTTAGTAGGTTTTGGAATGTCTTCAACAACAACTTCCTTTTCGATCTTTTCTTTTTCCTTCCATAATGGGATGTCTTTAGAACTTTCCCTTGCTCCATTTGACTAGTTATAGATCCCTTTGCATTGTGTGGGACTAAAGATTCATTGATAGGCTTGATGTTGTTACAATATTGGAAGGGGTTTGAATCCCCACTTACCATTATTTCCCGCCCTAGATAAGGAAACTTTAAACATTGGTGGTAAGTAGAAGGAACGTTCTACATTTCATGGATCCATGACCTTCCTAACAAGATAATGTAGGTCAACTTTAAATCTAACACTTGGAAAATTATTTCCTTTTGCATAGGACCAACTCTTATGGGAAGCATTATGACTCCTTTTGATGCTCGTTCTTCATCATCATAAGCTTTGATCATTATTTTTTTCTTTGAATCAATAGCTTCCTCAAAAAATCATAAGGCTTTGACCAAGTTTAGGGTACATATATGTAAACCAGCTCCTCCATCAATAAGCACTCTTTTCACTCGATGTTTGTGAATAAGAACCTCTATATGCAAAGGTAAATTCTGCGGGTGGTTTAGCAACATGTCATCTTGTTCAGAAAATGACAAGCAGTGAGGAGAAATGAGATGTCCCACCATGTTTTGGAATTTATCTACCTCCAAGTTTAGAGGCACATTGGTTTCCAAGAGTGCTTTCTCCAAGATATCCTTATGAGTTGGCGATAATTTGAGCAACTCAAGAATAGAAATTTGAGCGGGAGTACGTTGTAATTGATCAACCAAATTATGTTTCTTAAATGATGAATTTGAAGCTTGGTTCAGTCAAACAATTCTTGGAGCATTCGTAGGTAATGTGATTTTAGACGCTTGCCCCCTAGTGACAACATTAGATGATGCCTCTCTTGATTTCTCCTTTACTACGATAACATTTATGGTATTGTCCTCTTCACTCAGAGTATTGATTATGTTATCGTAAGTGTGAGCAAAGCTCACCTTCTCATTAACTTTTTTTTTATTTTTATTAGATGATTCACCCTTTTCATGGTTTAGAAATGGGTTCTTGAAAGCCGTATGATCGTCATTGTTTTGAGGCCCTTCAATTTTGATAGTTCCATCATCTATTAAGTCTTGCACTAAGTGTTTTAACCTCATGCATTCGTTGGTTTTATGACCTCTATTTTGATGATATTCACACTGGTGAGAATCATTCCACCAATTAGGTTTAACTTGAGGTTCATAATCTCTTAAATCATGTAATGTAATGATCTTGTTAGCAACCAAGGTCCTTAATGTGTTCTCCAAGGGTTCCCCTAGATAGGTGAATTTTCTTTTGTTATAAGTGGAGGAAAAGGGTTTGGGCTTATTCCCATTAGCATTATTATAAGGATTATTATTAGCTTTGTTGTTCAAATTGTTGGAATTATTGGAATCATTGGAATTAAAAGGAGCCTTTTTTGATTGATTAACATTATATGAAGAATTGGCTCCACTTGATAAGGTGAAAGGGGTGGCCTTAAAATTGTTGGCCTCTACAACTCCATCATTCACAAGATTCTTATTGTTATTTTTCAACCATAACTTAGGCTTATCATTGTGATTATTGGTTCCCCTATTGTTAGTATAATTAGATACATATTGATTATTGTTGGTATTGGTATTAGACTTATTGTCTTTGAATAATTTTATCTCTCCTCTCTTCACCAATATGTCTTTAATTTTAATCCCATTTTCAATAATCTTTTCAAATGTTGGGGGACATTGAAGTTGTAATTGATAATTCATCTCCATGGTCAAATTGTTTGTAAAATTTTTTTACCTTCATAGAATTAGTATTGAACAATAACTGAAATAGAAACTAAATAAACCACACTATAGCATCTATTTAGAAAATGAATGAACAATTAAGCTTCCTATGGCTCTCTATCTAAGAGAGTTAATGTGAAGCTCTTAGCAAGCTACCATTAATGACAGTCCTAGAATGAGAAAATATGATAAGATAAGATAATTAACTCAATTCCAAATAGAAATGCTCAAATTAACTCTAAATTGCCTTTCTAGCTATAATTCTCAAGAGGTTAGATGCAATTCTCAGATTTGTGGTTATGAATTATGATTGATTTTGGTTCTCCTTTTATAGAGTTATGCAAGGGTAGGGGTTTTAGTTGTGTTGATCATGATAAGCTTGAGTTGAGTCTTTGGTTCCACCCTTTGAAGATAATTTAAATATTGTGTCCTCAAAGCTTAGGACAAGTAGACAAGATGAATGGACAAGATGCTCTTTCACTTTGAGTGATTGAGATTCATTTTGGCTTGATCCATGTGAATGCATTTCCTTAAATCTCATGGTTGAGGATTTTCCCTCCCTTTTTGGTTGCTGAGAGAAATTAGGATTTAGTAATTGATTTTAATTCATTTATTTAGCCATGTACCCCTTTAATGGGTTGAATTTGATTTAATTCCAAACTATACAATTAATAGAATTAATTGCATATTCGATTTGATTTAACTTGATTAAAATGCTCTTGATTTTAATTTATCTTTAATTAAAGCTTGATTTTAATTTTGATTGGCTAAATGTTCGTTTGGATTTAATTGCCTTGATTTGGCCTTGATTTGTCCATAAATTGATCTTGTCCATATTTTAGTTATTACAATATTAATTATCTCTCTTCCCAGGAATGGCTATTGTTACTGGGATAAATTAATCCTAAACTATTAACCAACCTTAGTTTTGAAAGGTTGCATCGGTTGGATTTTTCCCGTGCAACTACTTCCTGAAACTATTTACAGGAAGAATCCATGTGAGAAGGCGAGTTGGCTGGAAATATTTCTCAGGAAGATTTTATTATTGTTTGGATAGGATATCATAATTTGATAACCACAGTAATTCTAGAATAGGCTTGATTCTGCATTCAAAAGGAATCCAGAGAAGTGCTTGGAGTAGGCTAAGAGATTCATAATTTTCTTCTCCAACGGTTTCTCCGCAGGACTCTAGGTAGGATCTATCTTGGAAGATGATCCTCCATTTTGTGTGTTCCTTGTTTTGTTTGGGTGCATATCTACTTGTTGTTTTATATGAATTTTCAAATTAGGAAATGATTATTCTATTGTATTTTGTCTACATTGATGAATGGGATAGTGTTAGTAGAAACGATAATTATGTGTATGTTGGAAATATACTATTTGTGTAAACTGTTTTATCTTTCCGTATGAGTTTATTTGTCTTAATTCTTGTATTGGATAGAGTCTAGAGACTCTATAGGATCTTTTTTATATTTCCATTTGTGTTTTAGAAGCCTATAGTTACTCCCAAATTTTTTTCTCCTTCCTTCTTTGCATTCTAGATTTTATAAAAACTCACTGGTTTTTTTTTATAGACCCGTAAACATTCATCCATATCTTTTGATTCCAATAATATTTCCTCGATCTCTCTAGTCAGACATTGTGTAACTTGGATCTCTCCAACATATCCAAAACATAGTAAAATCCAATTGTTAAATCAGGAGATATGGTTCCCACATCGAGACTATATTTTCTGCAACAATATTTTCTTCATTTTTTCTCCAACAACCCACCAACTTCCTTCAATCAAATATTATTTTTTAATGATAAATGGTCTCCTACAGAGTTAGGATAGTAAAATACATTATTCCTACTATCTAAATGACCAAATTTGATGTCTTGCATGTTAGAGGCATTCACTTCCCAAATGACTCGTGCCATTCTAGGCTTCCCACCAAGCAACAAACCATTCCTATTTTTGTTTGCAAGCACTTGAGTGTTTTATGATTTGTTTTATTTCATATATTGTATGTATATGATTTTTGGGTAAGGGTAGAGAACCTAAGAACACTAGGTGAGTGGATCTTAGTGCGGGGTCGGGGCCCTAAGCGACTAGTACCAGGATAACCCACTGACGAGTTGTTTAAACAAGTGATAACTTAATTAAAATTTATGGGGATGGAAACAAACACTAAAAAGATTAATGTATGCCTCACCCATACCATTAGTGCTAGTAAAGACTATGGATGAGAGTGGGAGAAGGTACCTATGCTTAGGTATGATTGAATGGCACTTGTCTATACGAAAAGCATTTGGTTCTGCATGTGCCTACTTGGGGGTCGGGGCCAAGAGTGGTTAGTACTAGGTAACCCAAGGGCTGACGGCTATGCAATGACACTCACCTAGTTTGTCACTTAGAGTTTCTACCAAGTCCTAAAACCTTTTGGGAATGGATTTTTATTTCTATCTTCTTTTCAGTTGTTATTTGGGAAAGATTACCCCAACCCTAGGTATGACCTAGATATCTTTTCTTTTGTGGATCTTGGTGTTTATCTCCTAGCATAGGGGAGTGGGCCTTTTAGTATCCACATGGTTAGGTGGTAAATATTTTTATCGATGTACCATTTGCAGTTGCAGTGCTTAAGGATTCTTGCTTGCATATTGTTCTAGTTTTGAAGAAAGAAGACTTCTTATTTATCTTTCATTAATTTCAATCAAATGTAAAGTTATGTCATTATTGTAACCTCCCAAGAGGAGATTAATGAAATGTAATCTTTATTGTATCTTAAATTGATGTATCTTGGAATGGGTAGATTTAGGGAAAAGAAAAGGGAAAATGTGAACTTTATGTAAAGCATGTTTGATGGGAAAGAAAAGGGATTTTAGTAAGTTTTCAAGTAAAGTGGTATGTTATACATTAATGTTGGTTAGGAGAAGTTAGTAATCAAATGTGTTAATTTCATATGTGAAATAGTTCAAACTCCTAGATAAATTATTTTATTATGAGTATGCTTTAAATGTTATATTGATCATGAAAGAATGCTTAGAGAATATATGAAATCAATTGGTTAGAAATCAAATGAAAGCATTTATATTTCTCTCTAAAGAATTTTCAAATGTTATGTTTTAAGAGTTAATCATATTGTTAGTACACTTAATGAACTTAAATGGATTGTTCATTTTACTCATAGGGAACCTTGGAAGGATTCTAAGTTAAATTATGCATTGTTCATGTTAATCTTTTAAAGTTCAAAATTTTTCATTAATTCATTACATAGGTTTTCTTTTCTAAAGAGAATCTTTGTTCTTTTTCCCGGTTCCCTTGCGGGGCATGATATCTTTGGTATCAAAAAACTAAGTTGCTACACCAAGGCCTTGGGAATTTGGCCCATGTGCTTAAACTCATTTGTTCACTTAAGGAAAACTTAAAACTACAATTGGACTAGGACCCCTAAACTTATCCTTCTCCTTGCTTATGACAGGATGCCTCCTATGACCCATGGTAGAAGGGGAGGTGCCCAAAATACCCCTCCTAGATCTCACTAGGAAATTTAGCAAGAAGAAGAACACTTTGAGGGAGAAGGTAGAGGGGAAAAATCTGATAACCACTTTGGAGGTTTTTAGGGGGCTCAAGTAGAAGAACTTTTACAATAGATATTGCAAAGGTTAGAGGCAGGCCAAGATAGGGGTCACCGTGGGGAGGCTAATGCTGCTCACCATGAGGAAAGGGAAAGGAGCCCTAGGAGGAGAGATCAAGTAGTAGAAGAGGATGCCTTGCATGCTTCTCACATGTGAGACCTCCTTAGGACTATAACTAACCCATTTAAGGGAGCTCAAGGTGGATCTACTGCTGAGACTTGGCTACTAGAATTAGAAAGGCTATTCTCCATGCATCCTTACAATAGCAATACCAAGGCTCAGTTTGTAGTCATTCACCTTAGGGATTTTGCATCAACTTGGTGGGAAATAGAGAAAGAGAAACTTCACATTGATATAACCACTCTTTCATGGGAACTATTCCTAGAACTCTTTTGAGCCCAATTTCTCTCTGACCACTAGAGATGAGAAAGAGTTGAAGAGTTTCACAACTTAAGGTAGTTAAAAATGTCAGTTGATGATTATGAGTGATGGTTCTTCAAACTCAATCCATACTCAAGGTATAAAGATAATGAACCCATGCTTACTCAACACTTCCTTAGAGGCCTCAATGGCTGATCGGCTAGCAGCGTACCACTCTTTGAACCTCAGATAGTTAATGATGCAGTCATTAAGGCTCGTATTGTGGAACGGAATGCAACCTTGGGTTTAGGAGGTTAGATAGGTGGCCAAGGAGGTAATGCCTCTCAGGCTGGGACATGATTCAAAGGGAACCAAGCTCAAGGAATACCTGGTCCTAGAAACTATCCTTCTTCAGCTAAAGGTAGTCAGAACCATCATAAAAGGAAATTTCAATACAACAACCATAGCAACAACAAAAATTGGGACTCTCAATCAAATGATTCTCACAATCGACAATGTGCTAAGAAATATCTAAACTCTCAAAGAGCTCAGAGTATACCTTAGAATTCTAGCTGAGGTAATTATCAACAGTCCAGTGCACCTTCCGCAGGAAGAAATTTTGTTAAGAATACAAGATGCTACTCTTGTGGCCAACACAGTCATATTGCGGTTAACTATCCTTAGAAATCTACCCCAACAGCTAGCTATAGGTAGGCCATTTCAAAAGCCACTGTGGGGGATGCAAGTAGAAATCACTAAGTGTTTGTCACTTTAAACCAAAGGCAGGCCGAACATCAGGGATTAGTCATCGAAGCCCCAAGTTTGTTAGAGGGTATCTCTACCACTATTCTATTTGATTAAGGAGAAATAGATTCCTTTATTTCTCCTTCTTTAGTAGAGCAGTGTGGGCTGATGGCAACAAGGTAGGAAGATAGGTGGTAGGTTGAGCTAGCCTTCGGGGTGAGAATAACCTCTAACTCTTGTGTCCAGAGTTGCAAGATAGAGCTAGAACCCTTCTCCACCCTAGTAGATCTTCAAGTGATTCCTTTAGGGTCATATGGAGTAGTGTTGGGTATGGATTGGATACATGCTCACAATGCCATTTTGGATTGTAGAAACAAGAGTATTCAATGTTCAGATGATTTAGGGGAACTAAAGAAGATTGTTCGGGTGCAATGACCCATCTCCCTTTGCGTGATTTCTGCAATGCAACTCAAGCGGTGCATGCACAAGGGATGCCAATTGTTTGCAGTCTTGGTGGATGACTTAGACAAAGAAGAAAGAACAGATGTAACATTAGATAATCCCCTGTTACAAGAGTTTTTGGATGTTTTTCCCAAGGAAATACTAGGAATGCCACCCAAGAGAGACATTGACTTCCAAATTGAGCTAGTGCTAGGAGCATAACCTATCTCCAAGGCTTCGTACCGTATGACCACACATGAACTTGGGGAACTTAAGCTTTAGTTGGAAGGGCTTTTGGAAAAAGGTTTTATTAGACCCAGTGTGTCACCTGTGGGTGCACTAGTAATATTTGTGAAGAAGAAAGATGGTTCTCTCCGATTGTGCATCGACTATCGTCAACTCAATAAAGTCACAATTAAGAATTGATATCCTTTACCCCCCATTGAAAATCTATTTGATCAAATGAAAGGAGAAAAAATATTTTTAAAGATTGATCTCAAGTCAGGGTACCATCAACTTAGAATTCAGGAAGCTGACATTCACTGTATAGCTTTCCACACCAGATATGGCCACTACGAGTTCACTGTGGTACCGTTTGGACTAAAAAATGTTCCCTCAGTATTTATGAGTTTGATGAATGGGGTTTTCAGAACCTATTTGGATAGATTTGTGATATTTTTCTTGGATGAAATCTTAGTGTTCTCCAAAACTCAAGAAGAACATGAGATTCATCTTTGTCAAGTGTTGCAATGCCTTAGAGAAAATCAACTTTATGCCAATCCTGAGAAGTGTGAATTCTTCTAAACTAAGGTTAAATACCTTGGGCATGCCATCTCAGGGGATGGAATCATAGTTGATCCAGGCAAGATTCAAGCCATAGTGGAGTGGCCAACTCTGAATAATGTCCCTGAAGTTCGTAGGTTTATGGGGCTGGCTGATTATTATAGATGGTTTGTCAGGGAGTTCTCTCAGATAGCTCATCCTATCACTTCCTTGCAAAGGAAAGGGAAGAAATTTAAATGGTAAAAAAAGTGTGAGGTTTCTTTCCAGTGTTTGAAGGAAAGATTAACCAATGCTCTGATCTTGGTAGTCCCCAAACCCTCAGGAGACTTTGTGGTCTGTACAGATGCCTCGCTAGAGGGGATTGGGGAAGTTCTTATCTAAGAAGGACAAGTTTTCACTTATGAATCTAGGAAGCTCAAAGATCATGAGCTCAACTATCCCACCCATGATTTGGAGTTAGCAATAGTGGTTCATGCCTTAGTAAAATGGAGGCAGTTTCTATTGGGTCATAAATTTGAACTCCTTACAGATCATCAAAGCCTTCAGTATATCTTCTCTCAACCAAACCTCAATGCTAGACAACGCAGATGGATGGAGTTATTATGTGAGTATGATTTCAAGGTTAAATATATCCAAGGGAAGATGAATGTAGTGGAAGATGCTTTGAGCAAATGCATGACTAGTTTGTCGATTCTCTAAGCACAGATTTGGAGAAATGAATTAGAGAGGCTCTCACTTCTGATTCTTGGTTTCAAGAGGTAAAAATAGAACTAGAATTAGGAAGACCCTTGGAAGGTCACTTTTTGGGATATTCCTTGGATTCCTTGGGGTTGTTGCGAGAACAGGACAAAATTTATGTGCCCATGTTAGGAGATCTTTGTGTGCTTATTCTTTTAGAAAGCCACAAGGCTCCCTACTTAGCACATCCAAGGGTAAAGAAAAAGTATGCTGACCTACACCAGTTGTACTATTGGTCAGGAATAAAAAGAGACATAGCATACTACATGGCAAGATGTTTGGAATGCCAGAGAGTAAAAGTAGAGCATCAACATCCAGCAGGTCTTTTGCAACCTCACCTTGTGCCAGAATAGAAATGGGATATTATTTCCATGGATTTTATTATGGGACTTCTAGTTACCCCATGGAGACATGATGCTATCATGGTAATAGTTGATAGGCTGACCAAGGTAGCCCATTTCTCTCCCATGTAATCTTCCTATTTAGCAACTTTGGTAGACAAAGTATTTATGAAGGACATAGTGAGACTCCTTAGAATTCCCAAGAAGATCATTTCTAATCATGATCTAGTATTCACATCAGCCTTGTGGACTTCCCTTCAACACACATTAGGGACTCAGCTCAACTCCAGCTCAACCTATCATCTTGAGATAGATGGGTAAACTAAGTGAGTCAATAAGGTTCTAGAGGATATGCTCAAAATGTATGTTATGGATAGACATACCCATTATGAAGAATACTTATATTTGGTGGAGTTTGTGTATAATAATGGATATCATAGTTCTACATGTATGTCTCCTTTTTAGGCTCTATATGGTCATCTGTGTGGTACTCCTTTGAGTTGGGACCATTTGGAGGACATGGTACTGCTTGGCCCTAAGATGTTACAAGATATGGAGAACCAAGTTAAGCATATCTAAGAGCATATTTTGACAGCTCAAGATAGGCAGAAGAAGTACACAAATGCTCATAGGACTAATGTGTACTTCATTCTTGGAGATAAATTTTTTATTAGGGTACACCCGCGAAAGAGCCCAATCCATTATAGAAAAGGCTCCAAGTTGGCACCCCAATTTGTTGGCCCTTTTGAAGTCCTAGAGAGGATTGGACCAGTAGCTTATCGGCTTGCCTTGCCACCCAGCCTTACTCGTATTCATGATGTATTTCACATTTCAATTCTTAGAAAATATATTAATGACATGACTCATTTTTTGGATTGGAATTCATTACAGGTAGTGGACGGGTAGCTGGCTTTAGAGCCTGTACGCATTTTGTAGCAGTGGACACTGACCCTCAAGGGTCGCACCATAGATCAGGCAAGGGTCCAATGGGACCCCAAGGATGATTCCTCATCCACTTGGGAGGACATTGTTAGACTTAGAGATGATTATCCTTATCTATTTTTAGGCTTCTAGGAGTAAGCGTAACCCTAGGAGGGAGGATGTAAAACCCTCTCAGATGATTATACTTTGACTTTTATTCGAACATTTTGCATTATGATGGCTAGAATTATATGTTTACAGTTATTCTTATTTAGATGATGATATGCTTATCAGATGTTTAGATACACCCATTTATGATTATCATTTTATCTTTATGAAATTGGAAATCATTTATCTTTATATGTTTTATAGAGCTAACCCAAGGATTTGAATCTAATCATTTTTATCTATGATGTCTCATGTTTCATGTATATATGTCTGATGTGATTTTATGACTCGGGATGAAGTCATATTTACTCACTTAGTTGAGGTCTACATGATTTATTGATATTGGTCATCTTTTTTCATATGTCTTATTGTATATCTATGTATCTATGCACATGTATCTCTTCTTGGTGATGCAGGCTTGCAGGTACTGAACATCATCTCCACCTGGTCTCACAGGTCTGAGCGAGCCCTCAAAATCCTCGATCATTATTGTTGTTATGGAGATATCACCAAGGTTTTGTGAGAAGGAAATCCACCTCTGACCCTTTCTGTCCTTAGGTGGGGCGTTCCTTAGTCAATCCTTGTGTCAGATGGTGATTATTGTTAGTGTAGTTTGTTTCTTGCTTACAATTTTTGAGCATGAGATTTGGTATATTGTAGTTCTAATTATATTTGATGGAAGATTCTATCTTTTGTTAGTAATTACTTATATATACTATTGTATATCATTTGATTTTGATTTAGTGTATGATTAAATAATGTGATTATAATGTTAATAATAATATATATATCAAGATACTAATAATAATATATTTTTATAATATTAATAATGGTATATGTACACATAGGCATATGGGTGCACACATATGCATATGGTTACATATATTTATATAATTTTATGTGTGAAAGTAATTAATACTTTTAAATAATATTAATAAATAAATAAATTACATATTGGATGGAAAATAAATAAATGGTAAACTCTTTTACTATAGCCTAGGTGTCTAGGTAACTTAGAAATTAGTAAATATACCTTAAAGTAAAAGTTACTATTGCTTCCTTAAATAAAGGAAATATGAGAGAGATTATTAATATTAATTATCTCTCTTCCCAGGAATGGTTATTGTTATTGGGATAAATTAATCCTAAAAAATTAACCAACCTTAGTTTCGAAAGGTTGCATCAGTTGGATTTTTCCCTGTGCGACTACTTCCTGAAACTATTTACGGGAAGAATCCCTGTGAGAACAGGAGTTGGCTGGAAATATTTCTAAGGAAGATTTTATTATTGTTTGGATAGGATATCATAGTTTTATAACTATAGTAATTCTAGAGGAGGCTTGAGTCTGCATTCAGAAGGAATCTGGAGAAGTGCTTAGAGTAGGCTAAGAGATTCAAAATTTTCTTCTCCAACAATTGGGTATATTAGACCTTTATTAACAATTTATTAACAATTACTAACATGACCATTGTATATTAGACCTTTATTAACAATTCATCATATTAGATAAACTAGTTTTAAGAATTTTTGGGACTAGTCCTTTGGCATACTGGATTTAATTCATAAATGGATTTAATTTTATTTTGTATGTGAAATTTTGGGAGTTGCATGAGAAGTTTTAGTGTCTAAACACTCAACTAATCCCTCTAACCAATTGGGAGTGGTTGGGGAAGTTGAGAGGAAATTTTTCAAACATTCATATTCACTTATTGAATGCTTTGGAGACTACTGGTTTTACTGTCCATGCATTACCAGTGACTAAGATTCATTAGAGGATACAAAACCCTTCATTTTGGGTTATTGTGTGTGGATTCAAATGTAGGTTTGATTTAGTTAATGTTTAGAAGAGATCAATAAAGTATTTAAACACAATCTTACATGTTTGGAGAGGTTTGAGAGGCACTTATCATGATTGTACCCTCACAAACAGCGACATAGACTAGTTTTACTAAGTTTCCTTTCTCTATTTTGAGGTTTCCTTTCTCTATCACAAGGGTACAGTCAGAGGGTTTATTGACAAAATGATCCTTTGAACAATTACTATGAATATGAATGATTTGATATAGCATATCTCTCATTTTACTTGAAGTTTGGAATAGCTTGTGCAAGGGTGAAAGTACTTTTGATCATTTTGGTTGTGACTGTTCCTGTACAAAGTCAGGAAATGTAACTGTCTAATGAATATATGTAATGTTGAATGGATTAAATGCTTTATTCTTGGTAGAAGTGAATGGAAGGAATAGTTTTGGTGTTAGGTTTCATTTATTATTGAATAGAATGGTTTCCAAGATGTGTTGAGGAGTTTTCTCCTTGTTTAATGTTAATTGTTCCTCCACAATCCACTCATACAACAGTGAAATGTTATATGATTGACAATTTCTATTTTTTCCTTTTGATAACCATAGTCAACATTTCAAAATAGTGAATCATCCTTGAGCACAAGTATCAATAACATCAAATAATGGAGATAAAGCATGGGCTAGGGCACGACACCAGTAGATTAAAAATGAACCAATGGCATGTTTACAACAAAGAAATAGAATGATAATAATATGCTGAAAATTATATTCTATTTAATACATGCCAAAGGACCAATCCCAACAATTCTAAAACATACTTTATCTGATATGATGAATTGTTAATAAAGCTCTAATTTTGTAGACTGCTAGCAAGAAGGAAGATTTGACCTAGCCAAATCTTCCTTGTACCACACAAAAAAGTGTGTGATAACTATGTCTACTCCAACCTTAATTGTTTAAGAATTCATCATATCAGATAAAGTATGTTTAAGAATTTTTGGGAGTTCTATTACACCTATGTTGTAAACATGCCATTGGTTCAGTTTTGTAAATTTGTTTTTTGTGTTAAATGCATTTAAATGGAACATTGAGCATAGTAATAATATGCTTAATCGATTAGTAATTGGCAAATTAAATGTAGATTGGACCATTTTATATTAGACCTTTATTAACAATTTATCATATCAGATAAAGTATCTTTAAGAATTGTTGGGACTAGTCCTTTGGCATACTAGATTTAATTCATAAATGGATTTTATTTTATTTTGTATGTGAAATTTTGGGAGTTGCATGAGAATTTTTAGCATCTAAACACTCAACTAATCCCTCTAACCAATTAGGAGTGATTGGGGAAGTTGAGAGGAAAGTTTTCAAACATTAATATTCACTTATTGAATTATTTGGAGACTACTAGTTTTACTATCCATGCGTTACTAGTGACTGAGATTCATTAAAGGATAGAAAACCCTTCATTTTGGGTTATTTTGTGTGGATTCAAATGTAGGTTTGATTTAGTTAATGTTTAGAAGAGATCAATAAAGTATTTAAAGACAATCTTACATGTTTGGAGAGGTTTGAGAGGCACTTATCATGATTGTACCCTCACAAACAATGGCATAGACTGGTTTTACTAAGTTTCTTTTCTCTATTTTGAGGTTCTCATTGCCAAAGTGGACAAAGACTATGCTAGGCTGATAAAATATGGGGATTCTCTTTACCACTAGAAATATTTGAAGGTTGTTGCACTTGGATAGATGTGTACCATTACTAAGAGAATTGGACCGAGTTTGGCTTACCTCAAACAGGTGAGGAAACATATGGAAAGGTTGTCGTCTATTGACCCAAATACTAGGACTATTTTGATTTGTGGGTACCCTAATGTTGGAAAGAGTTCTTTTATTAATTATGATGAGTTGTATCATTCCCATCATGTCCCATGCTTGCATCATGTGTACCCTCAAATATAGGATGTAAATCATTGTTCTCTTCTTGACCAAAGGCTACCATATCTTGAGGTAGTGGAGTTATGTCACTGTTATGAACTTAGAATTATGGTCATACCCTGGTGACAAATTTTAAATGGAGACAAGAACCTTTTTTGTGAAATGGTCAGGCCCAACCTTTATATCTTGAATGCCAATGCTAGATGCCTCTTCTTTACTAATTAATCCATGTGACAAATCTGTAGACTTGTGAGAATGAGGAAAGGAGCCTCTACTGTCCAAATTCAAAACTTGGGAATTTTCTTTCCTTCCATCTTCAGATTGACCACACACCACTAAATTTAGATTTTCCTCATCTTTAGATTCACCACACACCACTTCATGTTCTTCACCAATTGCTGATTCAAAATCAATCTTTGAGCAATTTGAATACTCATCAAACCTCTCTTGAATGTCCTCACTACAAGGCACATGTCATCTTCATTGCATCTTCTTTTTATTTCATGTTTTAATATTTAAGAACTTGATCAAGAACATATATCACAAATGTTTCTAATTAAGGTTGGTGGGATGATTACGCCTATCCTAAAAAAAGACTGTCAAATCATTATGATTTCAAATCAATTACCGATTGGTGTATCCCTTACGAGGGAGAGAAGCCATACACATAAAGAACATGCACATAAACAAGCCAGCTGAAAAACTTAAATGGAATATGCCAAGAAGTACCAAATGATGAATGCTCAATTGTTGTAATGGCAAAGCATCAGAACCGTCCATTTCTAGAACTTTATTTTCTAGTCTAAATGATTTTTCTATAGTCATAATTATTTTTCTAGAACTTGATTTTCTAGTCTTAATGATTTTTCTATAGTCTTAATGATTTTTCTTTTGTCCTAATGTTTGTTGCTCTTGATAAATTAGGCCTTGAATTTGAATTTTTGTTCACTGTTTTATTTCAGCTTGATATTTCATTCATTTTTCATATACACATAGACTACACATGCTGATAAAAAAAATGAGCTATTTGATTTAGGTTAACTATTCATGATTGTAAATGGTCAATATTTCTAATGGTACTCCTTGGTGTATTCCATTTTAAAATAATCATGTTTCTATGGATATGATAAATGTCCCTTTGTGTTGAGAAAATTAGAGTTGAAAAAATGGTTGTTCAGTGTCTGTATCTGCAAGTTGCAAACAAATCATCCTTCTTCCACCAAAATTCTAGTCAATGTACAAGTAACAAGTCATTCCATTCAAGAAAGACCATGTCTGACAATATCAACCCAGAACAAAATAAGGAGTATGTAGAATTTAGTGATTGTATCTGCCATTAGAGTCACTTAATATGCATAGATGATGAACATGTAGATTTGCCTAAGCACTACTGGGAGCTTACCCAGCAACACATGTACTATTGTGAAAATCACCACAAATCTATTTGTTGTTGGGTCTAACTCCCAGTATTACTTGGTCAAATATGCATGTTTTTCACCTGTGCATATACCTTCTATGATCAACTCTTATATGCATAGGTGATGAACATTCACATTTTCCTAAGCAGTACTGTGAGCTTTCCTTCAACACATGTATTATTATGAAAATCATCACAAGTCCATTTGTTGCAAGAAATCTCATAGTACACATGTTTGGAGGTCTAAAGGAAATAAGAGAATTTGAAGAGTCACGAGTCTTAAGATTGTACTTAATATAGTCAAGCTTCATTCAATGGTACATTCAAACATCAAACAAACCATTCTTAAACTAGATTAAAGTAGTAAACCAAAGGACATACTGATTATAAGTAAACTAGTAAACCAAAGGACATGCTTTTACTACTGAGTCTTTGTTTTTTGGGCATACTGCTTATAAGTACTTGACATATATTGCAAATGTTTCTAATTAAGGTTGGTGGGATGATTACACCTATCCTAAAAAAAGACTTTCAAATCATTATGCTTTCAAATCAATTACCTATCGACGTATCCCTTTCGAGGGAGAGAAGCCAAACACATAAAGAACATGCACATAAACACAACAGCTAAAAAACTTAAATGGAATATGCCAAGAAGTACCAAATGATGAATGCTCAATTGTTGTAATGGAAAAGCATCAGAACCGTCCATTTCTAGAACTTAATTTTCTAGTCTAAATTATTTTTCTATAGTCGTAATGATTTTTCTAGAACTTGTTTTCTAGTCTTAATTATTTTTCTATAGTCCTAATGATTTTTCTATAGTCTTAATGATTTTTCTTCATCCTAATGTTTGTTGCTATTGATAAATTAGGCCTTGAATTTGAATTTTTGTTCATTGTTTTATTTTAGCTTGATAATTCATTCATTTTTCATATACAAAGATACTACATATGCTGATAAAAAAATGAGCTATTTGATTATTCACTATTCATGATTGTAAATGGTCAATATTTTTGATGGTGCTCCTTGGTGTATTCTATTTAAAAATAATCATATTTTTATGACTATGATAAATGTCCCTCTATGGGCCTATGAACTGTGGGCTTAGTTCCATGTTTTCTTTCATTCTTGCATTTGAAATGTTAAATATGGGTTACATACAGAGGTATTATGTGTATCATTTTTGGTGATTATTTAATTACAATATTTTCTTTTTTATTTATTTTTCTTTGTTTTCTTGTTGTTTCTTTTCCATTTCTACAATATGGACATGTACTTTTCTATGAGCACTGTGCTTTATGTTGTGGGCTACAAGGCAGAGCCATTAGGCCTCTATGACAATTTGAAGCTATTTAGCCTATTGATACCCTTGGTATTTTGGACCACCCCTTGGAGGATAGGAACACCATAAAGATGCTCAATATTATTACCTTGGCTCATTTGAAGGTGGTTTTTTTGTTTTTCCTTGATGTTTTGGGGTCCTGTGGTTATAGTATTGCATAGCAGGCCGCTCTATTTCACATCATAAAACCTTTGTTTGCGAATAATCCTCTTATTGTAGTTTGTAATAAGATTGATTTGCAACCTGTTGCCCAAAATTTCATAACCATTCATTTTGGTCAAGCTAAATATATCCCTAGTCTCCATTTTTACCCTGCCAAGCACCTAAAAATTTTCATGGCCCTATGTCTTCTTTTCTGGCCTCTACCATCTCTTTGGCTTCCTGGTATACAAGTTTAAATTTTGAAAAATCTAGTCGTTGGAGCCTTAAAACCTTAGAAACTCTTAGCCACGTTCTAGTTCACTATTACCTTTTTGGGCCACTCAAGTCCCTTTAAATACATGTGCCTTTTAAAAGTGTCCCCTTTATGTGTTATGCCACTAGGTCATCGAGCGGGGTCCCTTTTAATTATTTTTCTCAAAGCCTAAGTCTTCCCCGATGATTTTTCCAAAAGTTAACCCTGTAAACTTGTGGCTGTCATTAAATCTCAAGCCTCTGGGTTGTCAGACTTTCTGACATGTGATGTAGCAACAAAGTGACACCTATCTCGGTGGGCTTGTTCCTTTTTCTTAGCTGGTGGGTTAAGATCCAAGCAGAATCGATGGTTCTCACTATACTGTTGGGTGAAGATGATGTCTGTTTAACATCGCGATGTAGCGATGGCCGTTGATCTTCCTTTCAATGTAGCGATGAAAATATGTCAGGTGGGGCCACTACCACATAGTCTGAGGTGTACATTTCTGATTGGTCAAGCTTGTGATGAGGAGCCATGTCAGAGCAGGCCCAGTGCGTTGATCTTACTTTATCTCCAAGCTTTGTCAGGTGGGTCCTCTTAGTCCGACGTGCTCATGTTTCATTGGCCGGCTGGGTTGTGATGTGGAAGTTTGTCAGTGGCCCATGGTTTTTAGCTTATAAGATAGGATAAATCTTGGACAGGATCTACGATCATCGTTATATCATTGGGTGAAGATGTAGGTTGTTTAAGGCTATGGTATAACGACGACCGTCCGATGGGGGGTTAAGAAGTCATGGGTCTAATGTGCTACCTGGCACTGACATGCTTGTTCCTCATTGATTGCTGGTCAAAATAGCTGGTGTTTATAAAGTGGGGTCAGGTTTTCTAAAGCAGTTAAAGCATGGGATGATCTTGCAGTTCTCGCTATACCATTGGGTGAAGATGCATGATGTTTAGCATTGCGGTATAGCGACAACCATCTAATTCTCTATGAGGGGGGTGGTATGAAGTGAGCCCTAAATTGCGAGGTATTGCCCATGTGGTTTCTTTCTATTGGTTTCTAGACTGCTGATGAGGCTAGAGACTTTTTTCAAAGCTGGCTGACTATTATAAAGACTATCGAGGATAGCCTGATCTGCTAGGAAATAAGTAGATCAACGGTCACATTTTAAACTTGAGCCTATTAGCTATTTTTATTCAATTTTAAATCTTTCTACAGGGTTTTACTAGTATTTGATCCAATGAGCTATGAACGACATGGGTAGCTCAGAATTTATGTCTTCAGGATAGTTGCAGTTGGGAGAATGGGGAAGAATATCTGATGGCCACCGCTTGCTGATTTCTCAGGGTACCATGTTGATATCCTCACACTGAAGAAACATTAAAAGGTGGTACAAATTAGCCTAGATCAGATATCAGCATTCATGGCAAGGCCGAGTTGCAAGGCGGTAGATGGATCAAGGCAGTTTGTCTGCAGGAAGATGTGATACAGAGATGGACATGCAAAGAATAATATCTGATCGGCCAAGATATTTTTATGGACATTTATGATCAAACATGATAGAGTTAGGGTTTGATTATTATATGAAAAACATATGTAACCCTAATTAGGTTTTTTGACTCTTGCCTACGTGCAAAATGAGATGTATATATATTATTTTTGGAGCTTTTTAGAGCTCAGAGTTGGCAATTGTAAAAGAGAATTTTTCTCTCTAAGGAGTTATCCGTGGCATTATTTCTGCCCTCTGAGTTTTTGCAGTTTGTAACTTTCATTGAAAATTTAGATATTGCAAAGGTATTTTGTGACATTCTTTTTGTCCCTATACCTTCTTGTCTAAATTTTCCCTTATTGAATTGAGTATTTATATGTTTTCAGTAACATCTTACGGTTCCTTATCCCTCTTTCTTTCTGCAATTTATGTGTATTCTTGTGGGTGATTTGATTTGAATGATCTTGTGGGTATACTTCAACCCCCTAACAATCTGTTTCATTCCTATACCCAATTGCAAAGGTGAATGTCTTTCTGTAGGTTATAGTTTGTGTCTAAGTTCTTAGGAGTGCTATTGCCTTGTGAAATTCTCTCTTTCCTTGCATAGCATCTCTCTATTGCAGACCCTTCTATAAAATATTGATGCAGCCTATTTAGTGAATTGTGATCTCCTAGACCTGAGATTATGTACTGATTTCATCCCTTATACTGCAATTCATACCATATTTTCAGTGTATCACCTAGTAGGTAGTTTTCTTTTAGTCATTTCCCTTTCAATCATTCCTTCTATTCCTTTCCCCTCAAGTTTTACTTTCATATCAAAGAAGCAAATTAAGGTGATTATCCAAGAGGAACCAGCCTAGAACCTAGAGGTCTCATCTTAGTTAGCATAGGTCCCACAACCTAGAGATGATTCCCATGTTATACTAGGTTATCAAGACCAAGAGAGCTTGAAACAAGGGTGCAAACTTAGTGTATAACAATTCTGGCATGCCCGGTGGGACAAGTTCAAATTTATGTTCAAGGTGCTATCATAAGTCCAAGGATTCATATTCAAGGATTCCTCACCTTGGAAATAACATTTCTAGCTACAAAGGAAGTTCATTTTGAAAAAGATTATGCTATCTCTGATATACTGACTGCATAATACAAGCTTTGGGAAGTTTGATATTCAAGTATATCTGGCGACTTCACTGATTTCACAGATCCAAGCTAAACTTGTTCAAAGTTTATGAGAAAGATTGAGACTAGAAGCTCAAAGCCTACCAAACTTTTAGAGTTTCCCTTAAAAAGAGGATACAAAGGTAGATCAACTCAAAGAACATCTCCTACAAGGAGAGTGCAGTCTACACCTCCTGATACTTCAGAAAGGAGACCTTTGCCACTTCATCTCAAAAGAAGAGGAAGATCTCTAACCAGAGATCTAGAAGAGGACTCAAATCCAACACCAAATACAACTCACACAGTTGCTACTCATTAGGTTTCAGCTCCTACAATGGCTAGACAATTTGCTTTTGCACCTTTCAACCAAGGGAGCCCATTGGCCTTTGCTCAACATCATGATGTGCCCTTGGTGGCACTAAAGAGTCTACCTAATTTCATAGGTGAAGGACAAACTACTGCTTTTAAGTATATTAGAGATGTGACTACTATCTATAGCATACACAGTATAACTCAAGAGGATGTGGCCACCAAACTATTAGCAGCCTCTCTCAAAGGTAAGGCTCTTGAATGGTTTAGAACTTTAACTATTGGCTCCATTACTTCATGAGATGAATTAGGAGATGCATTGAGTAAACATTTTGAGGATAAATCAGACAATTTGTCTTTGGTTGAGCAATTAACAACCATTAAAAGAGACCCTCAAGAGAAAATGATAGATTATAATAATAGATTCCTCAAAACATGAAATAGAATTCTAGTCTCAGTGAGGCCATCAGCTGACCATGCTTTTCTATACTTCTTTCAAAGTCTAAATGGTCAAATTTCTGTCATGATCCAATCTATGGGTGGTACCTCCTTACCCCAAGCTTTTCACATAGCTGTTAGGGCTGAAAATTATTTAATCCAAGAAGGCGTGATAGCTAGAAGGCCACCCATGCCCATCTTTCCTAGCCTTCAACCCATTGCACCTACACAAGTACCCCCATTTACCCCTATTCCCACCATATTAGCACCTCAGGCTAGTACTAGCGGTCAGGAGCTAAAAACAAGTTTTTCTCAAGAGCTACAAGAGATGAAGAATAGTCAAAAAACTAGTCAACAAGAGATGATAAATTTGCTGCAAACTTTTACTAAAGAGGTCACAAATCTAAAGAGGTAAGGGCAAGGAATCAGACCACCCTTTCAGCCACAAGGCCAAGGTCCTAATCAACAATATCAGAATCAAGGACAACCTTATCAACAAAACATGCCACAATACCAAGGAGTTTATCAAGGGCAAAGACAAAATTTCAATCAAAGACCATTCCAACCATACAACCCTGCACCTCTCAATTCTTTGAATCTAGTTAGGGACATGGTTCCTAGTCATAATAATATGGCCATGGACAATGAATGGTGTTTCCCTTGTAATTAGCCTCATAATCAGGCTACATGTTCAAATGGATGGATGAACCAAGCACTAATGGTTCAAAATGCCTCACAAGCTCAATCAAAGGCTTCTTCCAGTGGATCAGCTCCTCAACAAGAACCACAAGATAATGAGATTGCTCTCTTCAATTGGGAGCAATAAGACTTCATTGGAGTCATTGGTGAAGCTTCCATTGCTGCTAACACAAGGTCAAAGAGAAGAGCTCAAGATATGGAGCGAGCAGACTCTGGGATCAAAGCCACTAGATCTGCAAAGCCACTGCAGCAAGCTACACCCATCACATTCAAGAAGGCTCCTACCATTACAAGCAAAGAAGGCTAGACTCTAAAGGAGGTGGAGCCTGTTATAGTAAAAGCACAACAAGGAGTGCACACTGTGACACCTTTCAACATTGTAGACAACATGAAGAAGGTGAATATCACCATGTCTATGTGGGATTCTTTGGCTTTTCTAGGACAACCTAAGATTTTGAAGGAAGCTATGACCAAAATAAAAACTCCTTAGCCTACAAAAGAAGCTGCAAAGCTAGCGTTGGTCAACACTAATCAAGAAAAGGAGGCTCCAAGTAGCAACTCCAAGGCCAATACCACTCAAGGTAGGAACTCAAAGCCGCCTCTATTTTATGTATCTTTGATCATTAGAAAATCTTTAGTACATAATTGTATGTTAGATAGTGGAGCTACTAGTACTGTAATGCCCAAAAAAGTGGCTGACCAATTAGGACTTAAATATGAACCCCACCAAAAGAAGGTTACACAACTTGATGGATCCTCAGTTAGCACTATAGGTGTGGCTAAGGATACTAGTCTAATCCTTCATGCTAGTCCTAATTTTACCATCCTACTTGATATATATATCATAGATCTCCCTGCTTTATTTTCCATATGTCTATCAAGGGAGTTTACAGCCAAAATAGGAGGTTACCTATCTTCTGATTGGTCTCACATGATTTTTCACACAAGATATGGTACCAAGGTTACCATTAAATCTAAATCATTGGTAGCACACCATATAGAGCCATATGTGTCCAATACCATCAATGTAAACTACCCTATCTTTGATGAAAGTGATTTCCCAATCATCAGAGAAGCAAACACTAAGATAGAAAGTATCCTTGATATTTTCTTTGATGAACTAGAATCAGAAAAGGATTTTGAAGCCCAAGAAAATGTTGCTTGGGGTGCTGGTTTGGGAAGTTATTTGATACAAGAAGGTGGATCCATAGAGCCAAATCTTCTCAAGGAAGACATTGATTCAGAGGATCAGAGCAATCAGGTTTGGGAATTGTTTTTTGATGGGGCTAGAAGTAGACATGGTTCGAAAGTGGTATCATCTACCCCATCAAGCATAATAGTTAGCTTTCCAACCTTGTTCCTGTCAAGAGAAGAATGGGGAGTTAAGGTTATGTGTTGACTTCAGGGATCTTAATAGGGCCTCTTTAAAAGACCGCCATTCATTACCCTCTATGGAGCAAATCTTACAATGTGTCTCTAGATCTAAGAGATTTTCATTATTGGATGGCTATTTAGGATACAATTAGATCTTAGTTAATGAAGAAGATCAATATAAGACTGCATTTACAACCAAGTGGGGAACCATGGCTTATCAAGAGATGCCCTTTGGTTTGTCAAATGCAGGTGCTACTTTTCAAAAGGAAATGGATATGGCCTTTAAAAGCCTCATGTACAAATTTGTATTGGTCTACTTAGATGACATAACTATCTATTCTAAACATGCAGTAGATCATATCAAACATCTAAGGAAAATCTTTGAAAGATGTAGAGAGTTTGGGATATCTCTTAATCCCAAGAAATGTATGTTTGCAGTACATGAAGGAAAATTGCTAGGATATATAGTATCCAAGAAAGGAATCATAGTAGACCCTAATAGGATTGCAGCTATCCTAGAGCTACCATTTCCACATCATAAGAAAAGTGTCCAATCTTTTATAGGAAAGATTAGTTTTGTTAGGCATTTCTTGCCTAATATTGCAGATTTATTAAAGCCTTTAACAACCATGTTAAAGAAGAGTTCAGCTTTTGGCTGGACTAAAGAAGGAAAAGCCAATTTCCAAGCTATCAAAGAGGCCTTGACTGGAGCTCCTGCTCTATTAAACCCAAATTTCAGTAAGGATTTTATCCTTTATGCTTATGGAGGTCATGATGCTATATCTACTATGTTGACTCAAGAAAATTCAGAAGGGTTGGAGCAGCCTATTGCTTTCTTCAGCAAAGGTTTAGAAGAATATGAACAAAGATATTCTTTTGTAGAGAAACATGTACTTGTTGTGGTAAAGAGCCTTAAAAATTTTAGACATTTATTGACCCATAACAAGGTACACTTGAAGGTTACTCATCCAAGTGTCAAATATTTTTTTCTTTCCAAGGACCTGAATGAAAAAAGAGTTGGTTGGATTACTAAGGTAATGGAATATGACCTTGATATCCAAACCACCAAGCTAGTTAGAGGAAGAGGTCTTTGTCAGAATTTAGTAGAGGATGAAAGTTCAAAGAAATCAGATCAAACAGATGCATCTTTGGTTGTGCATGATTCAAGGGAACATGCCAAGGCATTAGGTTGGTTGCCTAACATGGTTCATTACCTAAAGGCAGGACAATGTCCTACAGGCCTAGATTCAACAAAAAGAAGATATTACAAATTACAATCTATTCCCTTTGTACTGATAGATGAAGTTGTTTTTAGAAAGGATCACAATGGTGTCCTTTTAAGATGTATTGATTAAGAAAAAATAGCTGATGTCCTATTTGAATTTCATGATGGACCTTCTAGAGGTCACTTTTCCCCTAGGACTATTGCTTTTAAAATCATGAGGGCTGGATACTATTGGCCATCTATCTTTAAGGATAGTCATGATTATGTGAGAAAGTGTATCAAATGTGCTATGTTTGTAGGAAAAGAAAGGCTTGTAGCCCTACCCCTTCAGCCAGTTAGAATAGAGCAACCTTTCATGAGATGGGGCATAGACTTTATTGGCATGATCAATCCTCCATCTAGTGTAGGACACAAGTGGATAATCACTGCTATAGATTATTTCACTAGATGGACAGAGGCAATTGCCTTAGAATCAAATGACAATGCTGTCTTAAGTTTTTATGATGATATAATTCATAGGTTTGGCACTCCAGACTCCATCATATCAGATAATGCATTGGCATTCACAAGCCTCAAGGTCTCAGAATGGGCAATCAAAAATGGCATTTATCTGAGTACTAGTTCAAATTACTACCCTCAAGGAAATGGTTTGGCAGAATCAACTAACAAGAACTTGATTAGGATAATCAAGAAGACTCTACAGGACAACCAAAGAGACTAGCATACTAAGTTGAAGTCTTCCTTATGGTTAGATAGGATTACCCCAAAGAAGATCATTGAGAATTCTCCTTATGTATTAGTATATGGTAAAGAGGCTAAGTTGTCCATTTCAACTGAATTGCTAGCTTTAGACTTGGCTACTCAATATGCTCTGTTTGAAGAAGGAGATCCCTTAAAAATCAGGTATGCTTAGCTAATGGAGTTAGAGGAACTCAGAGACAAATCCATGAAAGATATGGAGTTCCAACAGGTTCAGACAAAGAAAATTTTTGACAGAAGAGCCAAAGCCAGAGACTTCAAAGTTGGAGATGTAGTCCTCAAGTGGGATGAGTTCAGATCAAAGCCTGACAGGCATACAAAGTTTGATTCCTTTTGGGGTGGACCATTTGTTATTACAGAGTGCAAGGGGCCTAATTCTTTTTAGCTATCAACTCTAGAAGGAGATGCCTTTCCAATTTCAGTCAATGGATTCCATCTAAAGCCTTGTTTTGAGGTCAATCCCTCCTTGTGAGTCTCTGTAAATATGTTTCCTATTTTCTGTCCCTACTTTCCAGTTTAGTTTTTCCCTATTTTCCAAGAAGTGCTTGTGGATAGTTTTGCTCCTCTAGTTCCAGTTTTGTCCCCCCTGTCCTGGTTTTGTGTCTAGGTTTTGACTCCTTACCCAATGGATTTCTTAAGGCAACTAGTTTTCATGTCTAGCAGGCTGACATCTAGCAGAAATTGCCAAAATGTTGCCCAAAATTTCATAACCATTCATTTTGGTCAAGCTGAATATATCCCTGGTCTCCATTTTTACCCTGCCAAGCACCTAAAAATTTTCATTGGCCCTATGTCTTATTTTTTGGCCTCTGCAATCTCTTTGGCTTCCTGGTATACAAGTTTAAATTTTGAAAAATCTAGCCGTTGGAGCGTTAAAACCCTAGAAACCCTTAGCCACGTTCTAATTCACCGTTACCTTTTTGGGCCACTCAAGTCCCTTTAAATGCATGTTTCTTTTAAAAGTGTCCCCTTTATGTGTTATGCTGCTAGGTCATCAGGCAGGGTCCCTTTTAATTATTTTTCTCAAAGCCTAAGTCTTCCCCTGTGATTTTTCCAAAAGTTAACCCTGTAAACTTATGGTTATCATTAAATCTCAACCTCTGGGTTGTCAAACTTTTTGACATGTGATGTAGTGACAAAGTGACACCTGTTTGGGTGGGCCCGTTCCTTTTTCTTAGCTGGCAGGTTAAGATCTGAGTAGAATCAATGGTTCTCACTATACCATTGGGTGAAGATGATGTATGTTTAACATCACAATGTAGCGATGGTCATTGATATTCCTTTCAACGTAGTGATGAAGATCTGTCAAGTGGGGCCACTGCCGCATAGTCTGAGGTGTACATTTCTAATTGGTCAAGCTTGTGATGAGGAGCCATGTCAGAGTGGGCCCAGTGCATTGATCTTACTTTATCTCCAAGCTCTGTCAGGTGGGTCCTCTTAGTTTGATGTGCTCATGTTTCATTGGCCGGCTGGGTTGTGATGTGGAAGTTTGTTAGTGGGCCCGTGGTCTTCAACTTATAAGATAGGATAAATCTTGAACAGGATCTACGATCATCATTATACCATTGGGTGAAGATGCAAGTTGTTTAAGGCTATGGTATAACAATGTCCATCCGATGGGGGGTTAAGACATCATGGGTCCAATGTGCTACCTAGCACTGACATGCTCATTTCTCATTGGTTGCTGGTTAGAATAGCTAGCATTTATAAAGTGGGGTTAGGTTTTCTAAAGTAGTTAAAGCATGTGATGATCTCATGGTTCTTGCTATACCATTGGGTGAAGATGCTCGATGTTTAGCATCGCGGTATAGCGATGACCATCTGATTCTCTATGAGGGGGGTGGTATGAAGTGGGCCCTAAACTTCTAGGTATTGCCAATGTGGTTGCTTTCCATTGGTTGTCAAACTGTTGATGAGGCTGAAGACTTTTTTCAAAGCTGGCTTACTATTATAAAGACTATCGAGGACCACCCGATTTGCTAGGAAATAAGTAGATCAACGCTCACATTTTAAACCTGATCCTGTTAGCCATTTTTATTCAATTTTAAATCTTTCTATAGGGTTTTACCAGTATCTGATCTGATGAGCCATGAATGACATGGGTAGCTTAGAATTTATGTCTTTAGGACAGTTGCAGTTGGGAGGATGGGGAAGAATATCTGATGGTCATCGCTTGCTAATTTCTTAGGGTACCATGTTGATATCCTTGCACCAAAGAAACATTAAAAGGTGGTACAAATTAGCCTAGATCAAATTTGAGCATTCATGGCAAGGCCGAGTTGCAGGGGGGTAGATGGATCAAGGCAGTTTGTCTGCAGGAAGATGTGATACAGAGATGGACATGCAAAGAATAATATCTAATCAGCCAGGATATTTTTATGGACATTTATGATCAAACATGATAGAGTTAGGGTTTGATTATTATATGACAAACATACATAACCCTAATTAGGTTTTTTGACTCCTGCCTACATGCAAAAGGAGATGTATATATATTGTTTTTGGAGCTTTTTAGAGCTCAGAGTTGGCAATTGTAAAAGAGAATTTTTCTCTCTAAGGAGTTATCCGTGGCATTCTTTCTGCCCTTTGACTTTCTATAGTTTGTAACTTTCATTGAAATTTTAGATATTGCAAAGGTATTTTGTGACATTCTTTCTATCCCTATACCTTCTTGTCTAAATTTTCCCTTATTGAATTGAGTATTTATATGTTTTCAGTAACATCTTAGGGTTCCTGATCCCTCTTTCTTTCTACAATTTTTGTGTATTCTTGTGGGTGATTTGATTTGAATGATCTTGTGGGTATACTTCAACCCCCTAACAATCTGTCTCATTCCTATACCCAATTGTAGAGGTGAATGTCTGTTTGTAGGTTATAGTTTGTGTCTAAGTTCTTAGGAGTGCTATTGCCTTGTGAAATTCTCTCTTTCCCTGCATAGCATCTCTCTATTGTAGACCCTTCTATAAAATATTGATGCAAGCCTATTTAGTGAATTGTGATCTCCTAGACCTGAGATTGTGTACTGATTTCATCCCTTATACTGCAATTCATACCTTATTTTTGGTGTATCACCTAGTAGGTAGTTTTCTTTTAGTCATTTCCCTTTCAAGCATTCCTTCTATCCCTTTCGCCTTAAGTTTTACTTTCATATCAAAGAAGAAAATTAAGGTGATTATCCAAGAGGAACCAGCCTAGAACCTGGAGGTCTCATCTCAATTAGCATAGGTCCCACAACCTGGAGATGATTCCCATGTTATACTAGGTTATCAAGACCAAGAGAGCTTGAAATAAGGGTGCAAACTTAGTGTATAACACAACTACTAGAGACTACTCTACAAGCTTGAAGAAGTTGTATATTTTGGCAAATGAAGAGTGGAAAGAAGATGATATTCCTAAGATCATGGATGGACACAATGTTGTAGACTTTATTGATCGATATATCTTGTAGAGGCTTGAACAACTAGAGATGGAAGAAGGGCTTAGGATGGCAGCTGAGGGTGATGAGGATGATGAGATGGAGGAAGTGGAGTTGAATCCTAATGAAAAGGAAGCTCTGGCTTGAATTAGGAAGAAGAAGAAGATGCTTATCATCAAACATGGATTGAAGAAGAGTACTGTAGAGAGCACACCTACCGTACCATTGAAGTTTGACAAGAACAAGGAATATGGCTTAAACAGAATGGGAAGACATATTTCTAGCCTGGGCTTGGATCCTTCGACAATTAGCTTGATAATAAATGAAGCAGATGAGAGCTAAGCAATTAGTTTTGAAGAAAAATCTTGTAAACAAACTGTGTGTACCCTAATTCCTATGCCCTCTACGCGTACCCAAAGGATATATTTTTAAAAAAAAGGGTAATGCTTAAGTATATCCTTTGGGTACACACAGAGACCACAAGAATTTGGGTACACATAGTTCATTTATGGGTTTTTTCTTGGGAAGCTAATTGCTCATCTGTTATCTACTTCATTGTTATGAAGCTAATTGCCATAGGATCTAGGCCTATGCTAGAAATATGTCTTCCCAAATAAATAAAAAACATGCACATAAACATGACAATTGAGAAACATAAATGTAGATATCACAACAGCTGAGAAACATGAATGGTGACATCATGGTCACAATTTTTGGAGACAACATAATTGATTTGTATACCCAGATGATGCAAAGAAACTACTACTCATCTGGTTCCAGAGGAGTAGTGGTTGCTTTGTATTGTCTAGGTATACAACTCAATTATGTTGTCTCCAAAAAATTGTGACCATGATGCCTACATTTATGTTTCTCAGCTATTGTGTTCCATGTTTCTCAGTTGTTGTGTCCCAAGACCCCTTATGACCCTTTACGACCCCTAAGAATACACATCTTAGAGGTCTTAAAATATTGTAAAGGGTCATAAGAGGCTCCTAGGAGGGGCTTTCCACCTTCACGTGGTTGGCCCTGTTAACTAGAGAATGTTAAACTATTCTTGAAACAAAGAGAAGCTCAATAATTTAAGGTTTCGGTCCACGAAGATGGTGAAAAATGATGGGAATCAATGATGGAGAGTTTTTAGATATTGAAAAGATGTATATGTAGTGGAGGCCAGAAGGGATTTTTGTGGAGATTTGCTAGAGAGGGTTTCCAGATTGAGTACCAGTGTAGAGATGATGATTCGGTACTAGATCTATAAAACCTTCACAAATATCCCTTTTTTGGCCTCTACTCATACCTCTTCTCAGAATCTAGAAACTTTGGATACTGTTTCTCATCCATTCACAAAATGTGCTAGTGATCGTATAAAATTACTTTTGCGAGACTGGGATCAATTATGAGAAGGTAAACAACAAGATAATTTTATTATATCTTTCATTTCTTTTATCCATTCATATTTTTTTCCTTCTCTTATATTGGATACTGTGCAGTGTACATAAAGGAAAGGCGGTGATTATTCTCAATGATCGACAGGTATAAGTCTTCCAGCACTTACCCAGTAGCTAGGACTAAAAATAGTAGAGCTCAAGAGACCATCATAGTTGGTCTCCATCTTTGGTCCATATACTAACAAAACATTTTACATTTTGTTAGCTCATCAAATGTGGTGATTTGAAACAATTTAATGGATGATATTTTCATGTATAACATATATTATTTTAATTTGACAGTGAATGAATTTATCTACTTCGTGCACTTGTATACATCAAGCACAACCATAAAGAAGCATCCCCTTCCATGGTTTGAGTAATGTAGGCCATGGGAGGAGATGCTTCTTTATGGTTGTGCTTGTAGTATACAAGTGCGTAGAGTCATTAAATTCATGCAATGTCAACTTAAATAATATACGTTATCATGAAAATATTCTATTAAATTCTTTCAAATCCCCTCATTTGATGAGCTAACAAAATGTAAAATGTTTTGTCATTATAGGGACCAAATATGGAGACCAACTATGATGGTCTCTTGAGCTTTGTTATTTTTACTATGCTAATCCGTCACTTTTTTGACAAGTAATAAATATTTTTTGACAAAAACACTATATGTTCAACAGACTGTTCTGTTGGTAGTTTCTCACATATCGCCAGATATCCAACAGGCTAACCATCGGACGGAACCCTCATTCGAAAGATTTGTGCGACGGGACTCCTATACCTCCGATGGATTTTCTTGTCGGCATTTACTACATATCTATCACCTTTCCGACTGACGAAACATCGTAAAAATCATTTTTTGACAGATCGGTCTCATAGTAAAATTTCTATTTATGTGGCCAATTCCGACAGGTAATTATGTCAGAATATCGATGGTTATCACTTATGTCGCCATTTGCAACGCAAAAATGTTGACAGACACGTGTTGAAGTTTTGACAAATAGGCATTACAAATCTGACACATGGTCATCAAAATTTGGCCTCAAATGTACTAGTGACAAGTCCTAAGGGATCATGGTTACATTAATTCATCCTAATATGTCTTAAGGAGCCTTGAGGGAAACAATGAGTCCTTGTATGTATTAATGGAACCTAACATACATCAATGGGTCCTAGGACATCCTTATATACATTATAAGGTCTTGAGATTCCTAAGGGATCCTATGTGTCCTAATATGTCGTAAGGGAGAGATAAGGGTCCTAGAAACTTACTACTACAATTTTCTAAAATATTCTAACATACTATTATCATTTTCTAAAATTTAACTACGATTTTCTAAGATTTCTACAAACTAAAAATTATTTAAAACAAATAACTAACTAATATTTACTAACTTTACTAAAAATGTGTGTACCTGAGAGAGAGAGAGATTCCTAATATTTACTAACTTTAAAAGCAATTTAAAATAAATATTTTTAATAATTTCTATAAGATCTTAATGTTTTCTAACATTTTCTAACATTTCTACTACGGTTTCTAATGTTTTGTAAATATTTTCTAACATTTGCTAACAAACTACTACAATTTTCTATCATTTTCTAACATACCAAGTTACAATCTTACAACATTTGATAACATTCTACTACATTTTTTTAATATTTTCTAATGTATACTAGAAGTTACAATTTTCTAATGGATACTAAGTTACAATTTTCTAATATTTTCTAATGTATACTAATTTATAGTTTTCTAATATTTTCTAATGTATACTAAGTTACGATTTTCTAACATTTGCTAACATATTCTAACATTTATACTATGGTCTTTAATGTTTTCTAACATTTTCTAACATTTCTACTATGATTTTCTAACAATACTACTACAATTTTCTAACATATTCTAATATTCTACTATCATTTTCTAACATATTCTAAAATTTAACTATGATTTTCTAACATTTCTACAAACTAAAAATTATTTAAAACAAATAACTAAAATAAATATAAAAAATATAATTTACAATAAAAAATGAGAAAAATGCATGTACCTGATACTACTAACAATCTAAAGAGGTCGAAAAAGCTTGGGAGGTGTTGATGTTTTTGTGGACGTCACTGGTTCACTCTAAGCCCTAGGTCCACAAAATCTCCAGTAGTAAACAATGAAAATGAAATTGGAAAGCCAAAAATTTATAAAAAAAATCCAGCCAAAAGTGGCTTCACGCGAAGTACCCCACACAAGGTACTTCGCGCGAAGCCAATCATCCCCTTCACACGAAGAGGGTACTTAGAACGAAGGCCCTAAATTTTTATTTTTTTTTGAAGACCGATTTCCTTTGTCCCAAAAAGTGGGACACACTATTGTGATTTCACCCTGATGATTTTCAGT
The DNA here is from genome assembly GCA_027943335.1 of Chamaecyparis obtusa. NCBI lineage: Eukaryota > Viridiplantae > Streptophyta > Pinopsida > Cupressales > Cupressaceae > Chamaecyparis > Chamaecyparis obtusa. The sequence continues at coordinate 376,826 of BSBK01000137.1, read as the reverse complement.
ATCTAATTGGGTTTGTTGTGGTAGTTGGTACATGGCTACACAAATACCTAACAAGAAGGAATGGTTTACTAGCTTTTGAAGACTACCAATCGAAAAAGAAGATTATGCACTATTCCCATTTGGTAGTGGCAACAAATATCAAATTGGAAAGATACAAAGGGAGACCTGCTAATAAAATATTATGGACACTTTCAATGGAAGAGCATGAGGCAATCATAGATGCATTGCAAAAAAGAGAGGATTTTGATGGTACATTAGATTGAATCAAATTTATACATGTTAGTTTTTGTTCAATTTGTCTTATTTTTATATATTTTTCTATATAAATATTTGTCTTCTTCCAAGTGTCATATAATTTATAATTTAGAGATATAGATTTGAAATAAATTAAAATTGATTTTAAATGAACTTTACATTTAAATACATGTATAAATTCTAACATTTCAACATTTATTTTTATGATGCAAGATGTTTGGAAGAACATAGACATGAACTATTTATGCAGTACAATGTACTCTTGTATTCATCCAAGTTTGGTTTTCTAAAAAGTTCATGAACTCACTTTTATTCTTCCAATTTTGTTTTAAATATTTAAGTTAAATTCATAGTTGTATTCACCTAATTTTGTTCTAAATATTAAACTATGCACATTGGTCAAATTATGTTCACTTAATAGATTATGATAGATTTATTTGTGCATCCATATTCATTGTTCAAATTAATAGATCTCATTGTTTTTTATTGTAGGAAAAAATAGGTTTTAACAGGGACCCGAAACCCCTTACAAGCTAGAAAAAAGGTTTAACGTTAAAGCACACTAAAAAGAGACAGGACTAGGGACAAGTCCGCTAAAACCAAAACAAGCACAACAACCAGAAAAAACCAAAATCTAGAGACTAGCAAAAAATAGACCAGTAGTACCAGGAACCATAGCCCTAGAAAAACTCCTTGCAAGCCTCATTGGCTTCCTGCTTCACTTCAGATATCTTCTTTATCGCTACATTGAACTCCGAGAGTTCCTGGATCCTGTCTTGAATTTTCTTCCTTCTCGCCGATCTGGTTCATTTTCCCAGGCCTTCCTCTTCTAGGTCATCAGTGACTTCCTCTTTTTTTTTACTGGGGGAGCCCACATCCAACTCAACCTTAATGGTCAAAAAATAATCCATGGCCGAACCCATAAATTTGTTGTTATCATACATATGTTTTTTCATTGCATTTTCCATAGTTTCCATTCTTTCTTGAATTTCCTTCAATTTTTTATCCTTATCATTGGTAACCTTATCCACCATAGTTTTTGGGCCAAACTCCAGCAAATTCTGCAGAGAATCCACCTTAGCAGAAATAGAGCGGTGCTTAAGGTTTAAGTTCTTGATCTCCTGGAACACCCATTTCATTAAACGGAAGGAATACATGGAAGCAACTTTAGCCATTTGGAGAACCCCAAAGGGGGGCTCAATCTTATCATCCATATCTTCCCTTAGTAATTGAACACTCCTTTCCTACATGTCCACCATTTTGATGAAAGGAATGTTCCGAGAACTTCCCGGAGCATTATCTTTCTCCGTCCCTGGTAAAGTAGTTTCCATGGCAGGGGAAGTATTCTCCACCTCAGTCACATCCTTCTTAGTATCCAACCCAACATCCATAACCACTTCAAGTTTCAAGGATATAGGCACATCATGGTCTTCAGAGCTATCATAATTAACCATAATTGGCACCTTCTGACCACCCACATCCTCCTCATTCTTACTATCCTCTTTGTCACTCTTGATACCAAAGGTTTTACACTTGTCCATAGTACCTGTAACCTCTTCATCAATATTGTCATTCTCCTCTGAAGCCAAATTCAAAATCAAGGAGGTAGAATAACTATCTTCCTCAGTGGAATCAACCATATCATCATAGCCTTCAGCACCGTCAATAGAGGTATCTGTATCCATGGAAACCTCCTCCTTCCTTAATTTTTTACTAGTGGAGCTCTCCTCTTTAATAGCCACATCCCTAATTCTTTATTTACCCGAGCTAGATTTAGACGGAGTAATGACAGGGCTCACATTGGCAATCTTCTTTATGTGTTCAACAATTAACAGAATCAACCCTTCATGAAGAATGGGTTTATTCTCCTTCTTATGCTGGGAAATACTTAAATGGAGGGACTGAAGAATATAGTAAGGTAGGGACACCCTAATTTTATAACGAAAATGACACAACAAAACAAAGTGGTAGGAATGGGCCCATTTGAACCTACAGTCTAGGGTGACATACTCCATAATCACCATCATAACCATCACCCAAATTTCTTTGAACGAAGCCACATCATAGCACCCTCCAGACTCTTTAACCAAGCTTTTTTTCTCCTCCTTACTCTTGGGAAAGTGTCGAATGGCCTTTCATGATATCTTGTTTTCATGGTAAAATTTGATACCCTTCGTGCTAAGCCTAGACACCTCAGCAATGAAATCCTCCGTGATGTTCACAGTGATGCGTACAATGGTGATGGCCCCATCTTTCCAGGAATCAACAAATAATTTGGTGGCGTTGTCTTTCGCACCATGAAATCTTTCGATGTAGGTAGTAAGACCCCCCTTAGTGAGAATATCCCAGGCTTCCAGCATTTTTTTCCATTTTGCACAGTCCTTTGGCTCTTTGCAGTTAAGCCCTCATCCCATGATTTCATAGCTAACACAGACAGTAGTAATTGCAGAGAGATACCAAATGTTATGATAATAGGCAACTTTGTAATAGATCTCATTGTTACATAGATGATTTTTAATAGTTAATCAAAGTAAATAAATTACTTGTAACATCGATATTGTTCTTGTCATTTACATGAATTAATAGATCCCATTGAACTATCTATAGATGGTTTTTAATAGTTAATTATCAAAGTCAATATTACTTGTAACATCGATATTGTTCTTGTCAATTACATGTATTAATAGATATCATCGTTAGATAGATGGTTTTTTTATAGTTAATCAAAGTGTTCATATTACTTGTAATGTAGCTATACTGTTCTTCTCAATTACACATGAATTAATAGATCTCATTGTTAGATAGATGGTTTTTTTAGATATATATTAATTACACATAAGCTCATATATCTACATTCAAACCACTATTTGAAAAAATCATGAAATAGGATTAAAAGTCCATGAATAAGATAAATAACATAACAAGTCCTGGAATAATATGTATCATAATGTCCATCATATCAACTCATTGTATATACAATCACACAACAAATTCCTACTCTAAAAACAAGTCCAAGTAATATATATATATATATATATATATATATATATATATATATATATATATATATATATATATATATATATATATATATATATATATATATATATATATATATATATATATATATATATATATATATATATATATATATATATAACACATGTCATCATAAAATGTCCATCATATAAAAAGTGAAAATAATGTATGTGACTAGTATAATATAACTCTAGTCATCTAGCTAATCTACAGTCCTCTTCACTCCACGTGAAGAGGACTATGATGCACCATCATGTTGTGTCTGGTCCTGAGTGGCCTCATCCTCTTGTAAATTTTTAAAAGATCTCATCAAAAGACCATTAAAAAATTCACTTAAAAAATAATTAATATAAATTTGAACATTTAATATTTTACCACGCATCCATGCTTAGTAATGCCCTCAGTGGGACATGAAGGTCCTCTCTCAGCTACATCAGAAGTGGATGCACTCAAGTCCTGTAAAAACAAACATTACAAAATTTTAATAATTCAGGTATAAAAGATTTAGATACACAATGTTAATATTAATTTGAACATTTAAAAATTTACCATGTGTCTATGCTCAGTAATGCCTTTAGTGGGACATGGAGTGATGGACTACAACTGATTGAGAACCTGATTGATGAACTACAATTGATTAGAGATCACCAAGCACTGAATTGTTATGTAGGACAATTGAATCAGTCGTTATGTTGTCATTAATGTCAACTAGTTTTGACAATACTTATTAGGAGAGTTGCAAATATCTAAACATCTGTAAAGAGGAGAGAAAAGATGAAGAACCGAGATATCTACATTGAGAAAGAGGGATATGACAGATGAGGATAAGGAATACTTTGGGTAACTTATTGACGACTCTATGACTTCATATGGTTGACTTGATTTTGTTGCATTAATCTATTATGAAGGAAGCAAAATGTTACAAAATAGTGTGGTCAGTTAATGAAGCATTCCAGTATACACCGAGCTAGTGTAGTGTATACCGAGCGACAGTTTCAACCGAGCTTGTATTCACCGATGCATTTCTTTGTTAACCGAGTATGGACAAAAGAACTAAATGATTAGTTTAGCTGACATAAATTGATGAGCTATAAAGTGTATGATTTCGAGGTGGAAGATAAAGTTTTTTATGAGATCAATGGCTAACAAAATTTGAAGAAGAGCTAAAGGATGGAAATGAAATGAGTCATTGACACATTTGCCAAGGAAGGTTTAAGCGAAAAAATCTGATGGATGAAAAGAAAATAGTTTACTTATCTATTTAAGAGAGTAGGGTTTCATTGTTGAAATGGTGCCAGAAGAAGGAGACTGCAAAGATATTGCATGATCTTTGTTTCATGCATGCCTGATCAGACTGGTTGAAGAAGAACCAAACTATAGATTTAACAGAGCGTCAGAGAGCTATTACCGAGTGACAGTAAGTTATTAAATATTGAAGAACTAAATTAAAATATTGATCAGAGGATTTGTATGGACTTAGAATAGATCTGAACATCTACAAAATCAAGTTGTATTGTAATCAGATCACCTACTATTTTAGTTTAACCATTGTAAACATATAAAATCTCTTAACCAAGTGGACTTGAAAGTCTTTTGATGCATTCATAGAATGTACATTGTTATCCTGTCAACCCCATAGTGAATGTTGGTTGGATGATAAATGTTAGTGTTAAATCCTCTAACAAGGTCACACCTTACATTGTGTTTTGTAACCTTTAATAGGGTTGGCTCTTCACCGAGCTGACTTCAAAAGAGTGAAAAGTTTTTGGGTTACCGGTCCTAGGTGGTTTTTCCCTTAACAGGGTTTCCACGTTAAATCTTTGTGTTATGTGTTTATGTGGTGATTTTTTGGATATCATACTTTGCATATTTAATTTGGTCGGTAATCACTATGAGTAATTAACTGGTAATCGGTAAAGGCATAGATAGAATGGTAGTTTTTATGTACCGAGTTGTAGAATTGGTTGAATTTGTTTTAATTAACACATTTTGTAATTTGGGTCTGTGGATAACTGATTCACCCCCCTCTTAGTTATTCTAACAATTGGTATCAGAGCAAGGTTTCTTGGAATAGATTTTTAAGGAATTTAGCAGAAAGATCACAAAATGTATAAGAGGGAAGTGCCAAAGCTAAACAAGGACAACTTTACAATATGGAAAAGTCGAAAGAGACTTCATATATCTGGTATTGAGAATTCTGCCCTCACCCTATTGGATAATGACTACTTAGCACCACCTATAGGACCTTTGACTCTTGATCAATTGGGATATAGACATGAGCATTGATGGACATTGTTGTTGCTCTATTAGATGTTGAATTTGAAGATGTCAAATGTTGCTTTACCTCTAAGGAAATGTGGGATAAACTTGCTCAAGTTTATAGTGGTGATGCAAATGTGAAAAGAGCCAGAACTAAAAGTTTAAGAGGAAGATTTGATGATATGAAAATGAAAGAAGGAGGTAGTTAATTCTATTAGAGGATCTGGTGGTTTCATTGAAGAAGATACAGTGGTAAGTAAAATTTTGAGAACCTTGTTGCTTGTTTATGCAATCAGAATATCTGCAATACATCAAATGAGGTATGCACCTGGTAGTACTCTCACTCTTGATAATCTGATTGGTAAGCTAATAACTTTTGAGTTGAACAACTTTGATAATAGTGTTGTACCATCTTTTGAATCTACTTTTATGTCTTCTCTGAAGATCGGTAAGTCTAGCAGTAGAAATAATAGGAATGATAGTGACAGTAATACTGATGATGAGCTTGATGAGCTTGAAGCTCTTATGGCCAGGAGATTACCTAAAGGTAAATGTAGATATAAGGGGAAATTACCTTTAGCATGTTTTAAATGCAAAGAAGTTGGTCATATTGCTGCTAGATGCCCAAATAGGAAAGAAGATGATAGAAACAAAGACTGATCTGATGAAGGAAGCTATGGAAGAAGAAGCAACAGAAGTTACCGACACTACAACAGGGATAACCAAAACAACAATGATAAGGGAAAAAAGGTATGTTACATTGCAAAAGAGAATGATACTGATACCGACACCAATGATGATGTTGAAGTAGTATTTGTTGTGATGAAGGATGATTCTAAGGAAGAAGAAAGATATGTAGAGACAACACTCATTTCTAAAGTTGATAAAAATGATACATGGATTATTGACAGTGGTTGTACACATCACATGACTGGTGATGAAGAAAATTTGGATCATCTTGAGTAATATAATGGAGGATCTATAAAGATGGGTAATGATACACCATGTATGGTTAGAGGAAAAGGATCTTTATTGATAAATAATAAAATCAAATATGATAATGCTTATTGGGTAGAAGGACTAAATTACAATATGCTAAGTGTGGTACAAATTAACAAATCAAGTCACCGAGTAGCTTTTGAAAGAAAGAAGGTAAAGATCTTTGATGATGGAGGAAAACTTGTTGGAATAGGAGCATAATCCAAAGGTAACTTGTTTTATCTTGACAATGTTGATTCTTCCCGTTTAACGATGAAAAATGAGGTTGCATGGTTATGGTATAAAAGGTTATGTCATATAAACTTTGATAACATGATTAAAATCAGTAGAAAGAAAAAGGTTAGAGGTCTACCTAGCCTAACAAAGCCTGATCATGTTATGTGTCATGAATGTCAAAAGGGTAAAATGACAAAATCTAGTTTTAAGAGTAAAGACTACTCAACAAAGAGAATTTTGGGGCTAATTCACACCAATCTATGTGATCCCATGAGAACACAAAGCTACTATGGAGATATATATTTCATTTTGTTTGTTGATGATTACACTAGATTAATGACTGTAATGTTTTTAAAAGAGAAATCAGAGGCATTTAAGATGTTTAAATGGTACAAAGCTAAAGTAGAGAAAGAAACCAGGACGGAACTAAAATGCTTGAGATTTGACAGAGGTGGAGAATTTATTTCTGATGAATTTGCTAACTATTGTAATGAGCATGGTATAAAAAGACAGGTGTCTACACCAAGAACACCTCAGCAAAATGGTATTGCTAAAAGGAGGAATAGATCAATTGTTGATTGCGTAAGGACACTGATGATAGAAAATAATGTGGCTCAGACATACTAGAGAGAAGTAGTTAGTACAGCTGTTTATGTTTTGAATCAAGTACAATTGAAGGACACAAACAAAACACCCTACGAGTTATGGTTTGGTCACAAACCAATTGTAAGTTACTTCAAAATTGTTGGTATCAAATGTTTTATTCTAAAAGATGATAGAAATGGAAATTTTGACTCTAAAGGGGATGAAGGGATATTTCTTGGATATTCCACTAAAAGAAAAGCTTACAAGTCTCTGAATAAAGTTACTAATAAAATGATTGAAAGTAATAATGTCAGGGTTGATGAATTTGATACTAAGAATGGTGAAGAAAGCACTAGGGAGCTGAAAGACTATTGTAGATTCACTTACATTGAACATCCAGAGCACCTACTGAAGCCATAGGATGAGTTGACCGAGGGTCAGGAAGATAACATCGAGGAACAACAAAGAGAAACTGATAATCACGAAGGACCTACCGAGCAAGGAATTGAACCTAAATAGGATGAACAACAAAGAAGAGATCCAAGTGCTTGCAAGATTTGTCAGAAGACATCATCTTGAGAACCAAATCATTGGAGACAAGAAAGCTAGCATGATGACAAGAAGTAATTTAAGACAAGGTACATGCTTAGTTTGTGTGTTTGAACCGAAAAATGTTAAGGTTGCATTGGAGAATGAAGAATGGATAAATGCAATGAATGAAGAGATAGAACAAATAGAGAAAAATAAGACATGGACTTTAGTACCTAGGCCTAAAGATAAGAATGTTATCAGTACTAAATGGATTTTTAGAAATAAGATGAATGAGAATGGAGAAGTTATAAGGAACAAAGCTAGAATTGTATGCAAGAGATATGCATAGGAGGAAGGTATAGATTATGATGATACTTTTGCACCTATTGCTAGACTAGAAGGAGTTCATATGTTACTTGCATATGCTGCTCATAAAAAGTTTAAAGTTTATCAAATGGATGTTAAGTCTGCTTTTCTGAATGGGATACTGATGCAAGAGCATCTCGGGTCCTTGGCAATCCTGTGTCACCAAAAATAATTTGGAGTTTTTCTATGTTGCTCGGTTTCTGCTTTGAATGAGTTGGTCAAAAGTTAGTTGATTTCCTTTGATTATCAAGTGTGGTTAGTTCTCTCCTGGGCCGTTGATTATTTCACTGGCACTCGGCATTATCTGTCTATTGCTCGGTCATCTTTCTTACCGATGGGTCTAGTTTTATTTCCTGTTGTGGCCGACTTGTGCATTTATATTGGATCATAGATTTAATGTTGGAATCCATAATTGGGAAGTGTGTGATCCTAGATTTGTCCATTACTTCTATTAATTGTGGATCTAAAGGTTGACTCATCTTGGTAGCTTCTTGTATAAATGTAGATGTTGGTTGTAGTTTAGGAGGGCAGTTTGGGGAATCAATTTTGATAGGAGATAGTAGACATTAGATTGGAGATTTGTAACAGATCCTCACATGTTGGAGGACTTCTGAGATTCATTGTAATATCTAGTCGTAACCAGGAAGGCCTTACAGCCTGAAATGTATGATTCAATTGATGATAATATATGAAGGTTTTTGCATTCTCTCTCTCATTGTTGTGTTTGTTGTATTCTGCATGTGTTGAGTAGGCTTGGATCATTAGGGTGCACCATTGTTTGGCCCCTCTTACTCCTTTCCTTGCATCAGGTGGTATCAAAGTGAGGTGAGATCTTGATCTAGTTTTGCGGATCTATGTTTGTAAGCTCCTCTTGAAGCCCTAGTTGATTGTTGTGGGATAGCAGATTGCAATCTAACCTGCAATTGTAGAGGGTGGTCAAGATGGTTTGTGGAAGGTGAGATGCAGATCCAAGATTGGTAGATATGCTAATGTAGATTACTGCTAGGTTAGAAGTAGTAGAAACAGCCCAGAGAAGAGGTAGACATCTTGAAGATGTTAGTGATGATGAAATTGAAGAAGAATAGGCAAATGTAGAACCTGCACCTGTTATGGATCAAGGTGAAGAAATATTTTTAAAGGTCGTGACAAGTCTGAATTCAACACCAGATTTCAATCCTCTTGAGTATGGTGGAAAGCTGGATTCTGATGAATTGGTGGATAAGATCACTGAGATGGAAAATTATTTTGAATATGAAAATATCCCTAAGGATAAGAAGGTAAAGATTGTAAGCACAAAGTTGAAAAGTCATGCATCCTTATGGTGGCAACATCTGCAATTGGATCGGAGGAGGAAAGGAAAAGACAAAATCAAGGTATGGAGTAAAATGGTGAATAAATTGAAAGGAAATTTCTTACCCTATGATTATCAAATTAACCTAGTCTGACGAATGCAAATTTTGAGGTAGAAAGATAGCTCGGTAAAAGAGTATACTGAGAAATTCTATAGATTGGATATTAGATCTGGACATGATGAAGAAGATGTGGAAAGAATTGAAAGATACCTAAATGGTTTGAGAGTTTCCATCCAAGAGGAAATTGGTATGGTCAAGTTGGAGAACATTCAAGAGTCTTATCAATTTTCTTTGAAAGCCGAGGAGAAATTGAACAAAAGACATGAGAAAAGACAGAGAGTTCGAGGTGGTAGATTCCCTAGAGGACAAGGTAGATCTAATGGTGAGAATGGTAGAGATGAACCTGAAAAGACAAATATGCACAAAGGCAAGACCAAGTGGAAAGGTGAAATTTCTAGAGGTAGAGGCAGTAACTACTGAGGTGGTTATGGCAGAGGAAGTTTCTGAGGAACTTGTTATAATTATGGAGAAGAAGGACATAGATCTTTTGAATGTACACAAGCTAGTAAGAAGGTTGGTAGCAGTAGAATTGCTTTGGTGCAAGAAGAGTCACCGAATGAACCTGAGAAAGAAAATAACTTGATGGTAAGAAGAGCATTGTGGAATGAAAGCAAGAAGGAAGATCTAGTAAGTGAACAATGTTATGTGAATTTTAAGATTGGAAAATACTATGATAAGGTGTTATGTGATATCATGCCTATGGACTATTGTCATATTTTATTGGGTAGACCTTGGAAATATGGTAGACATGCTATACATGATGGGAGATTGCATATGTATACTATTGTGGCTGATGGAAAGAAACAAATCTTGTTACTTTTGATGGAAGAACCTGTTAGTAATTTTTGGACATCTGTGAAAGTTTGCTTGATGGAAGGAAGAAATTTTGTTAACTCTTTGAAGAGAAATGATGTATGTTTTGTTGTGATTCCTAATAAGCCAAGTAAGAAAATAGAGGATAATGTCCCTGAGGAGATTGATAAGTTACTCACCAAGTATAGTGATATTATTTATGATAATGTACCTGATGGTTTGCCACCAAAAAGAAGCATTGATTATTGTATGGATCTAATCCCTGGAGCTATTTTACTGAATAAGGCACCTCATTGATTAACACCTACCGAGAATCAAGAATTGAACCGACATATTCAAGAGTTGTTGGAGAAAGGTTTGATCAGAGAAAGTTTGAGTCCTTGTGCAGTACCTAATGTATTGGCACCGAAGAATAATGGAGAATGGAGAATGTGTACTAATTCTAGAGCAATCAATAAGATAATAGTGAAGTATAAGTTTCCTATACCGAGAATGGATGACATCATGGATAGTTTGACTGGAGCAAAGTATTTCACAAAGATTGATTTGAAAAGTGGGTATCATCATATCAGAATTAGAGAAGGTGATGAATGGAAGACTGCTTTAAAGACAAAAGAAGGTTTGTATGAGTGGTTGGTTATGCCTTTTGGTTTAACTAATGCACCGAGTACTTTTATGAGATTGATGAATGAAGTTTTGAAGAATTTCTTGGGTAAGTTTGTGATTGTATATCTTGACGATATTCTGATATTCAGTAAGACTAGAGAAGAATATTTGTTGCATGTTAGACAAGTTTTGCAGAGATTGAAAGAGGAAAATTTGCTGATAAATTTGAAAAAGTGTTCATTCATGAAAGAAGAGATTGTGTATTTGGGATTTGTTATTTTAGTTGATGGTTTGAAGATGGATCCTAAAAAGGTTGAAGCTATTTTGAATTGGCCTAAACCTATGAATGCTAGTGAGGTAAGATCATTTCATGGTTTGGCAAGTTTTTACCGAAAGTTCATAAGGAATTTCAGTTCAATTTGTAATGCTATGACTGAGACTATGAGAGGAGACAAAAGATAATTCAAGTGGACACATGGAGCTGACATAATTTTTGAGATCCTAAAGCAGAAGGTTGTTGAATTACCTGTTTTGGTATTACCTGATTTCAGTAAAGTATTTCATGTAGAATGTGATGCAAGTGGAAGTGCAATTGGAGTTGTGTTGAGTCAAGAAGGTAAACCTATTGCTTTCTTTAGTGAAAAGTTGAATGATTCTAGAAGGAAATATTCTATGTATGATCAAGAATTCTATGCTATTGTTCAAGCATTGAAAAAATGGAGACATTATTTGATACCGAGTGAATTTGTGTTGTATACTAATCATAAGGCTTTACAATATTTGGGTAGTCAGAAGAAGTTGAATCAGAAACATATGAAATGGGTTGAGTATTTGTAGAGTTATACATTTGTGATAAAGCATAAGAGTGGAGTCACTAACCAAGTTGCTGATGCATTGAGTAGAAAAAGCTCTTTGATGAACGAAATGAAAATTGAAGTTCTTGGTTTTGATGAGATGAAAGGTTTGTATGAAAATGACCCTGATTTTTCTGAGATATGGAGAAAGTGCAGAGCACCTATTCAAGATCAACAAGATACTAAATGGGATGAATATTTTATTTAGGAAGGTATGTTGTTTAAAGGTATTCAGTTGTGTATACCGAGAGGAGTAATGAGAACTAATTTGATAAAAGAGAAACATAGTAGTGGTTTGGCTGGAGATTTTGGTATTGATAAAACATGGAATTTGTTTAAGGAGAAGTACTATTGGCCGCAGTTGTATAGAGATGTTCAAAAAAATGTGAAAAGTTGTGGAATTTATCAAGTTGCAAAAGGAGTAAGTTAGAATACTGGACTGTATACAGCGATTGTTGTTCTTGAGAAACCTTGGATTGACATCAGTATGGACTTTGTTCTTGGCTTACTGAAGATAGTAAGAGGTAATGATTCAATATTTGTTATTGTGGATAGATTTTCTAAGATGGCACATTTTATACCATGTAGAAAGACATCAGATGTAGTACATGTAGTAGATCTTTTCTTTAAGGAAATTGTCAAATTGCATGGATTGCCGAGGAGTATTATCTCTAACCGAGATAGTAAATTTGTTGGATATTTTTGGAAAACACTTTGGAATAAATTTGGCACTAAGTTGAAATATAGTTCTACATTTCATCCACAAACAGATGGACAGACTGAAGTTGTGAACAAAAGTTTGGGAAATCTATTGAGATGTTTAGTTGGAGACACACCGAGTAATTGGGATTCTGTGTTGGCACAAGTAGAGTTTTCATACAATAATTAAATGAATAGGAGTATTGGAAAGATAGCATTTGAGATTGTGAATGGCACACAACCGAGAGGAATATTTGATTTGAGAGACATTGCTGATGAGAATAAAAAAAGTGTTGAAGGAGTAAAGTTTGCTGAGTACATGAAGACATTGCATGAAGATGTGAAGCTGAAGCTGGAAGATAGTAATCAGAAATACAAAGACAGAGCTGATATATCAAGAAGACATAAAAATTTTGATGTTGGTCATGAAGTGATGGTTCATTTGAGGAAAGGTCAATTTCCTATTGGAACATATGGGAGCTAAAGATGAAGAAGTTTGGACCTCACAAGATTTTGAAGAAATTTGATAGTGGAAATGCATATGAAATTGAGTTACTTGATGACATAGACATATAACCTATTTTCAACATTTATGATCTGTATGAGTATCATGAACCTAATAAAGAAGTGACAGTACCAACAGAATATCCTAAGAAGCAGAATGATGAAGTTGAACAGATTTTGAAGGAAAGAATTGGCAAGAGCACAAGAGGAAAAAAGTATATGGAATATCTAGTTAAGTGGAAGAATAGACCAATGGAAGACAATTCATGAATTTCACAGTCTGAGTTAGATGTAGCTCAGACCAGACATACCAAATGATTCAGAGAATCATTTCAAATAACCCCAAGTGTCTAATGCAGGAGCATCTTGGGTCCTTGGCAATCCTGTGTCACCAAAAATAATTTGGAGTTTGTCTGTGTTGCTCGGTTTCTACTTTGACCGAGTTGGTCAAAATTTGGTCAGTTTCCTTTGGTTACCAAGTGTGGTTGGTTCTCTCCTGGGTGATCAGTTATTTCACTGGTGCTCAGCATTGTCTATCTACTGTTCGGTCATCTTGCTTACTGACAGGTCTAATTTTATTTCCTATTGTGGCCGACTTGTGCATTTATATTGATCACAGATTTAATGTTGGAATCCATCATTGGGAAGTGTGTGGTCCTAGATTTGACTGTTACTTTTGTTAATTGTGGATCTAAAGGCCGACTCATCACAGGAGCTTCTTGTATAAATGTAGATGTTGGTTGTAGTTTAAGAGGCCAGTTTGGGGAATTAGTTTTGATAGGAGATAGTAGACATTAGATTGGAGATTTGTAATCGATCCTCACATGTTGGAGGACTTCTAAGATTCATTGTAATATCTGGCTGTAACTGGGAAGGCCTTACAGCCTGACATGTATGATTCAATTGATGATAATATATGAAGGTTTCTGCATTCTCTCTCTCATTGTTGTGTTTTTTGGCTTCCCCATGTGTTGAGCAGGCTTGGATCATTAGGGTGTGCCATTATTTGACCCCTCTTGCTCCCTGCCTTGTGTCAGATGCTAGAAGAGGAGGTCTACATAGAACAACCAGAAGGGTTTGTTGATCCAGATAAGAAAGAAATGGTATGTAGACTACACAAAGCTTTATATGGTCTAAAGCAAGATCCTATAGCCTAGTATGAAAGGCTGCATACTTATTTGTTAAGTATTTGTTTTTTTTAAACTAGTGAAAAAAATAATTTGTATATGAAAGGAGATACTGATGATACTATTTTAATTGCTGAAATATTTGTGGATGATATAATTTTTGGAGGACAAGATCATATCTGTAAATCATTTGCTGATGAGATGAGAAAAGAGTTTGAAATGTATATAGTTGGAGAGATTAAGTTCTTTCTAGGCTTGTAGGTTATTCGACAGAATGATGGAATATTCATCACACAATCAAAGTATATAAAGGAAGTATTGAGAACATTTGGCATGGAAGATGCTAAACTAGTTGGAACACCAATGGTCACTGGCTACAAACTGACTAAAGATGATGAATCTATAGAGGTAAACCAAACATTGTACTGATCTATGATTGGTAAACTGATGTATATACTACATAGTAGGCCAGACATTGCACATGCAGTGGGGATTGTTGCCCGATTTTCTTCCAATCTAAAGGATTCACACATGATTGTAGTAAAAAGAATCTTAAGATACCTGAAGAAAATATAGGAATATGGATTATGGTAACCTAAGGAGGAAAATTTTGAACTAAGAGTCTACACCAACGCAGACTGGGCTGGAAATATAGATGACATAAAGAGTACCACCGGAGGAGCATTTTTCTTTGATGAAAAACTTGTTACTTGGGCAAGCAAGAAACAACCGTGTATTTCTCAGTCTACTGCCAAAGTAGAATATGTTGCTGCTGCTGCAAACTGTTCAAGTATTGCATACATCAAGCAAGTGTTGGAAGGGATGAACAAGGTAATCACTGAGCCGGTGATTATATATTGTGACAATACAAGTGCAATAAACATTTCATAGAATCCTGTAATGCACTCAAAGACCAAGCATATTTCTATTAAGTATCCCTACTTAAGAGAACAAGTACAGGAGAAGCAAGTTAAACTGGAATATGTTACATCAAAAGAGAAACTTGTTGATATTTTTACTAAGCCTCTACTAAAAGATACTTTTGAATACTTGAGGACTAGACTTGGGGTCCATCCCCTATCTATCGGTCACTAATGTGATCTAGAGGTTGCATCAGCCTAATCTTATTAGAAGATCATTCATGTTGATGCAACATAGTTCACACTTTGGATTCTGTCTAAGGTTGTGAAAGATTTTAGGAACCAGAACAAAGATTTGCATATCAGTATACCAAGATACATTTGGTGCAAACAATGTATAGACACTAAACCATAGAGAGTCACTTAGCTAGTGTAGAGCTGTATGGTTTATTTTTATTCTTTGGCATTATTATCAAAGGGAGAGATAAACAATATGAATAAATCACTGGAACATCTATCTAAGGGAGAGATAATCTGAGAGCTGAAAAGATCATATCTACAGAGCAAATTCTGCACTTGCAATATTGTCATGTAACATAGTGATTAAACATATTAAGCTAGGGAGAGCTTACTGAGCTACAACATTTGTTTCTATAGTTGTAGAATACATGTTTGGTATGTGTATGGTATATTTCATATTTCTTGAGTTTCCATCAATGTGAAAGGGAGAGATTGATGAACTACAACTGATTGAGAACCTGATTGATGAACTACAAGTGATTAGAGATCACCGAGCACTGAATTGTTATGTAGGACAATTGAATCAGTTGTTATGTTGTCATTGATGTCAACTAGTTTTGACAATACTTATCGGAAGAGTTGAAAATATCTAAACATCTATAAAGAGAAGAGAAAAGATGAAGAATCGAGATATCTACATTGAGGAAGATGGATATGACATATGAGGAGAAGGAATACTTTGGGTAACTTATTGATGACTCTATGACTTCACATGGTTGACTCGATTATGTTGCATTAATCTATTATGAAGAAGGAAGAAAAATGTTACAAAGAAGTGTGGTCGGTTAATGAAGCATTCTAGTATACACTGAGCTAGTGTAGTGTATACCAAGTGACAATTTCAATTGAGCTTGTATTCACTGATGCATTTCTTTGTTAACCAAGTATGGACAAAAGAACTAAATGATTAGTTTAGCCGATAGAAATTGATAATTTGTAAAGTGTATTATTTCAAGGAGGAAGATAAAGTTTTTTACGAGATCAACGGCTAACAAAATTCAAAGAAGATCTAAAGGATAGAAATGAAATGAGTCATTGACACATCTGCTGAGGAAGGTTTAAGTGGTGAAATCTTATGGATGAAAAGAACACAGTTTCCTTGTCTATTTAAGAGACTAGGGTTTCATTGTTGAAATGATGTCGAAAGAAGGAGATTGCAGAGATATCACGTGAATAGAGTTTCATGCATGTCTGATCAAACTAGTTGAAGAAGAACCGAACTACAGAGTTAATCGAGCATTAGAGAGCTATTACTGAGTGACATTAAGTTATTGAATATTAAAGAACTGAATTGAAATATTGATCAGAGGATTTGTATGGACTTAGAATAGATATGAACATCTACAAAATCAAGTTGTATTGTAATCAGATCACCTACTATTTCATTTGAATCATTGTAAACAAATAAAATCTCTTAACCGAGTGGACTTGAAAGTCTTTTGATGTCATTCATAGAATGTGCATTGTTATCATGTCAACCCCATAGTGAATGTTGGTTGGATGATAACTGTTAGTGTTAAATCCTCTAACAAGGTCACACCTTACAGTGTGTTTTGTAACCTTTAACAGGGTTGGCTCTTCACCAAGCTCACTTCAGAAGAGTGAAAAGTTTTTGGGTAACCGGGCCCAGATGGTTTTTCCCTTAATAGGGTTTCCACATTAAATCTTTGTGTTATGTCTTTATGTGGTGATTGTTTGGATATCATACTTTACGTGTTACATATTTGATTTGGTCGGTAATCACCATGAGAAATTAACTGGTAATCGGTAAAGGCATAGACATAATAGTAGTTTTTATTTACCGAGCTACAGAATTAGCTGAATTTGTTTTAAGTAATACATTTTGTAATTTGGGACTGTGGCTAACTGATTCACCCCCCTCTTAGTTATTCTAACATGGAGGTCCTCTCTCAGCTACATCAAAAGTGGATGCAACAAAGTCCTGGAAAAACAAAAAGTACAAAATTTTAATAATTAGGTGTAAAAGATCTAGATACACAATGGACATTGAAAAGATACTTTTAATCATGACCTCAAAGGATAGTGTCGATGGATTCATTTGGCTTAATCCTATAGCTATGCCAAGACTCATGGTGGTGTCGGCCTGAACAACATATATAATGCATGAATCAAACTTATAGTACATATACATAAATTATAAAGTATATATAACTTGACTATAAATTTATGGAATAAAAGCATTTACATTACCTGTGTGTGACACGTAGCTAATGTCACTGATGATTCAGGAAGAAAATGTGATTGTGCAACATGAAATAATGCAAAAGCCTACAATTACAAAAAATAAGTGTGAATCAAAGTTGTACATAAATTAGTAAGATATAAACACTTAAAATTAATCAATGAAAAACATACTACATGTATATGCAGCTGACTCTCAGTGACTGGTGGGTTAGAGAATGAAGGACTACCAATCTTAGTGTTACATGAGAGACCCTACAAAATCACAAAAATGTGTCAAATGCATTATCAATAAAATTTTATATTGTTTAAAGTTTAAATGTATCAAGATCAAAGTGCATACCGTGAATGGGGCACTGAGATGTCGAGGTGTGGATGTCATATGATGATGGCTAATGAATGATGGAGGGTAAAACCTCCTCTATTCACAAAAAAACCACATGTTATGGTTCATAGTTGTATAAATATGAAATTTAACATTGCACTATATAAATTATAATTAAATTTACCTTTGCGGGATGATCATCGTCTGCATTGAGAAAATCAACATATGATGTGATATCATCTCCAACATCACCATGTGCACCATCATCATCATCATCATACCCACCATGGGCATCATGGGAAACATCAGATTCAGTCTCGGGACCCCTACATATATCCCCACAATTTGTACAAACATGTGCTATGCTGGGGCAGCCCTCACTTGGGTCAAGTTCTGTAACAAATTGCCCATAAGGGCACTCAAAGAACTGAGAGCTGATTGCACTTCTCGATGATGGAAAGGTGCAAGAACTACAAGAGAAGGAAGAGGAACAAGGGGCTCATTGTGCACACAATTTTTAGTTGTATCACTCAATTTGGCCCCTAGGTTATCCTATGGCATGCCCCAACCAACCCATTGGAATGCTCTCATGTCAAAATAATTGGGTTTCCTACCCAATTCAAATTCAGCCCATATTTTTTTCAAAAAATAAAGTGGGACCTCATAATTAGCATTTGGTGGATAGTCAAATACCATCCACCACTGCTCCCAAAAATGCTCTGCTATACCAGGGTGTCTACACCATCTAATAGAAATACATGACTTCTTGCCAAATATCTCCTCACCCATTTTAGGGTTCAAAAAATAACATGTCATATCACTTTTTGTAATTTTTAAATTATTGAACTCTTTATAAGAGAGGTCATGAGCATAATATCCACACATACTCTCCCTCCATTACTGGAAACTATCAAGCTCAGAATCTAATGTATGTACTGAATCTACTATACCTTTCATGTTATCTGCAAGGCATAGTAGCTAGGGGGATGGATGGGGATCATGCCTAATAATATTTACATTTCTCATTATGGCCGGCCTCTACATTTCACCTAATAGTGTCTCTTAACTTTGTAGGTGGAGGTGGAGGAGGTGGTGGTGGTGCATGCTAACCTATAAGCTCATTAATGTTAAAATCATCCATATTTATAATCTGTGTACATATAAAAACATGAGAATTTACAATTAACATACAAATTACATTTTACCTTATGAAGAATGACTTAAATAATTAAAAATCTACAAATAATTCAAACATTTTATCTCTCTCTCACACACACACACATAGAGAGAGAGAGATAAACAATTATGTGTCATAATTTAAAAACATGAAAATTTACAATTAATGTACATACAAATTACATTTTACCTTACAAAGAATGACTTAAATAATTAAAAATTAACAATTTATAATTTAAACATTTTGCCTTAGAGAGAGAGAGAGAGAGCACCAAGGTCAACTCCAGAGCAAGGGAAGTACACCAGGGTCATTGTAGATCTTTGGGTGATGGGACAAGACCATTTAAGGTAATTTGATATTGTAAAAGATCATGATTGGTCATTTTATGTTATTTTCATCATGTTTGTAATGATTTGGATCATTTGATAATATGATCAACAAATGATGTTATGTAAGCCATTAAATGGCATGGGGATAGTAATGTAACCTTTGGGTCACTTGGTTGATCCAAGGATGTATGTAAGGGTCAAGGACCTCTAGAGATATATAGGTTTGTGATATGGCTATTAATGCTATTAAAACAAGTAAATGCACTTAAAAGTGCAAAAGATGCTAAAAATTGTAAAATTACATTTTAATGCAATTATGGCCTATAAGGATCATATGGGATTTATAGGTTAGTTTGGATTTAAAAGGTTGTCTTTAAAAATTTTATAAAATCATTAGGGTGGGAATCAGATGTTATGTTGTCAACTTGACAACAATATTTTATTCATTTTATGTTTAACAATCAATTTTGTGACTGTTACCAGATAGTTTGGGTAGTTAGTTTTAGTTGCTATCGGTTTATTGGTGTCTAGAAGTCTATTTCTATGAGGATTGACATGAGTGGAGGGGTGATGTATATTTTGGTGTGTAAGGAATCATTAGAAATTATTTTCATTCAATAAAATCCAAAAGTTTCTCTGTAGACCAGTATATACTCATGGGTACAGTCAACAAAGGTTGTGACTTCAAACGTGTTTTGTAATGTATGATTGATTGGATCATTACATAATAACATTGCATTTGTTATTGTGTACACCTTCATGTATTTTTTTTATTGTTTTAATTGCTAAAAAGACCAAAGGAATTGACTGGTGTCTTAACTGTGCCTGGGTTTATAAGTGCAATCAGCATTTGGGATTGTAGTCTTCATTTCATGAATTGACTCTCCCACCCCCTATGACCACTGTGATTGTTGGGAGAGGGTTAAATGTGTATTTTATCCTTGTAATGTAATTTTTTAATGTAGGGATATAAGGAGAAGTATTTTGAAGATCACTGAATGAAGGAGATTGTTGTGTGAGCAAGTGCCCTATCTTACACCAATCATTATGATGGATGAGTGCCCTTAAGAATGGAGGATTTTATGATGGATTATTATTGTGTGGGTCCATCTTGATGCGTTAGATCAACTAGATTGATCTGGAAGAGATTGTAAAGGTCTTTTTTTGTGTAGACCCTAGATAGGTGACCCTAGAAACAAGGGTTTGGTGCCTAGAGGAATGGATGGGTGTTGAGACCTTAAGACTGTGAAATATTTTGTTTTAAAACCTTATGAAATACTATTTCATACTTTTGAGTGTAGGGATTAAGTACATTTATGATTTACTTTGTAAATGAGGGTGAATTAGGCCTAGTTGGTGGGTGCTAGGTTATTGGATCTAAAATTTGGTCTAAAAGAGTCTACCTCGAGTCTTGGGGAGGATTTATAAAATCCAAAAGGGTATCTAAATCAATTAATAGTTTCTTTAGTTGTTCGGGAAAATTTGGAGAAAAGGGAAATTTAGTGACTGGTAAAGGCTACTAGAGTGGATTGGTGGAAGCTGAGTTGACCAGACTTGGTGGGTTGGTGAAACATGGCATATGGACCATGTTAGGGTGTTCTATGGAGTTAGAACAAGGGTAGAGGTCTTATTTGAAGATTTCATATATTTGAGGCTTTGGGTGCATTGGGAGAAGGCCTATATTGAGATCCTTGAGTGGACGTTTGATGTCAAATTAAGTTGGGATAAAAGGATGGAGGAAGTGAAATTGTTCAAAATTTTTGAGGTATTGGTTGTCTAAAGTCGGAGCACTCTATTTGACCCTTGAGTGAGACTAAGTCCTTGAGTGAGTTCCAAGACACTTGTAGAATTCTCAAGTTGAGTTGGATTCCATAAGGGAATAGTAGAGGGTTCTACATTTGAGAGAGAGAGAGAGAGAGAGTTTCTTGTTTTAGAACTATGTGTAGGTTTACGTTTTCCACATGTAAAATTTTTTATTTTAGTTCTGTATAGGTAAAAAAAACAATTCTACCTATGGTTTGTTAATTTATTTACATGTCTTATTTTATGTTTTGGTTTTCTACTTAGGGTTTCATAATTCAATTGTGTCTAGGTTTACATTTTTGTTTTATTACCTAGGGTTAAATTAAAAGTTTTAACAGTTTTCTACTTTGGTATGATAACTTACAAAGCAAATTAAAACTAAAAAGAACTAACTGAAACATAAAATATAATTAAATTTATATGATAATTTACAAAACAACATTAAACTATGTTTTTTAATTAAAATAACTTGAAACTACAATTTTTATCCAAAACATAATAAAAAACAATAGTATGTAGTTGGAACAGGAGAAAAACGGCTGAGGGGGTCGATAGGAGAAGCTGAAACGAGCACCCGAGCTCTACAAAACGTAATCCCATTTTCGAAGTGGTGAAAATGACATGGAAAATGATTAAAAGAAAAAATAAAAAGATTTATGAAACAAGCGCCCGTTTTGTAATAATCGGGTGCCCATTTTGCTTTGGGTGCCTGATACGAAACAGGCGCCCAATTTTTAAATGGGAGCCCAATTTTTGAATATGGATCGGGCTCCCGAACCTAAACAGGCACCTGATTTTTAAAAAATGGGAGCCCATTTTTTATGCCAAATTTTTTTGGAAACAAACTTCCGTGAAATTGTTACCCAACTTTGTGCATTGACCTAGATCAATTTTGGAATGTTAATTATAAGTATTCCACCCCTTCTATATATGGTTCCTAGCACCTAAATATTTCATGTGTAACATAATTGTTTTTCCTTGTTTCCCCCTAATATTGAAGGAATACATAAAGTTACATTTTGGTTATTAAAAATTCCAAACATGTAAGTACATGTTATGATATTTCTTAAAGGTGAATCTCTTAGGGTTGTTTGTTACTTTGATGAGGTTATAAAGATTAATCATACAATAGAAAATATTAAAAATATAATTTAAGTTAACAATTAAGTATAATTAGATTATGAAACTCACAAAGAATTCAATATTTAAGTTAACTTTTATTCGTACATCAAAATTTATTAAAAAAATAAAATAAAATTGTATTCAATAAAATACAAACCCATATGAGTGTTTCCTAGATAAAACATATTATTTCATTCATATGGTTTTTTTTTATCGAGTAGTAAACACTAATTGAGTGCAAGTTTAAACTTGAGAAATATTTGAAATGAATGGTTTGTAAATGTTCAAACCCAATATTTTTTTTTGTTTTCTTCAATTGATCCTTAGGCTTTTACTTTGTGTATATGAACTTTAAATATAAATTAATATTTTTGATAAATGAGCTACATTTGTGAATACATGGTAAAATAGTCCACTACTATCAGAAACTAAGGAAGACCATATTTACATAGCATGTTTTCAGCTAAAATAAATATAATTTTAACTTTAAGATGACACCAATTCCAATAAAATTCATTCATCTAAATCTTTGAGAGTGATTGCACCATCATTTTAAAAAATTTCCTATAATTGTGGGGTAATGTCACCAAATTTTGAAAATAAAACATGTGAAATGGTAGGTTTGACATGCTCAATGAGATGTTTTTGGACTCTCATTTCCAAAGATCTAGTGCATTCTTTGATATTTTATGCTTAGAGGAGGCACTCAATTGGTGAATTTGCACACTTAGTTGACTTAGATGACTTAACTAGTATCTCATTATGGAATGGAATTATCAATCATCCTATTATTCACCACCCCATCTCCTTCTTCTAAAAGTTCCAAATGATCAAATGCATGAGAGCTTTTTTATGAATTCCAATAAGAGATAGAGGCAATTGAGGTGGAAACGTCAAGGCATCATAGCCACATCTTCCATCAAGATCAGTTGTAGAGGTAGGTAGAGGAAATTGTTAGAAGAGAGTTCAAGAGCATTTTATTGCTACCTAGTCAATAGCCATATAAGGAATGATAGAAGGCTCATATTCTCACTAGAATAAGTTATCTCTGAATAAATCTTTGCTAATGCGGATAATAATTTTTCATTCTTTTTTGAAAGGGCCCTGTTAGTGCATTTTCTTACATGAGTCTTAATGCACAGCTCTAAGTGCTTAGATAGAACTCTCTCATTCCTAGACTCCTGACTCACACGAGAAAAGACTAATTAACAAGGAGAAACTCCTTCTTCACTTCGAGCTCTAGGCT
Organism: Chamaecyparis obtusa; assembly: GCA_027943335.1. Classification (NCBI taxonomy): domain Eukaryota; kingdom Viridiplantae; phylum Streptophyta; class Pinopsida; order Cupressales; family Cupressaceae; genus Chamaecyparis; species Chamaecyparis obtusa. The sequence continues at coordinate 353,197 of BSBK01000137.1, read as the reverse complement.
ATAGGCGGGTGTACCTATTTCATTCACTTCTTCAAAGGATCATAACATTAGTTTATACCTTGATACAAACATTATCTTCTCAGTCCTTTCGAACATACATGAAAAGTAAATTGTTATTTAAGTTTGATTGATGATGAAACCCCTGCAAGTCGAGGATAGACCAGTGCCTTACCCTAGGGCAAAGAGTCAAATAGTGAAACATACATCTACATAAATCTTCTAAATGAGACACAAACAGAATCCAGATGAATTGCCTGACAAGTCACCATTTCTTAAACATGTTTAATCATCAAATTCTTGTAATGATCCTGAGCTTTCAGAAATTAACCTAAAGATTTACTCCTTTCCTTAAAAGGAACTAAAGACTAAAATCTCAAATACCTTATAAATGGTGTCCTAGAATTGCCTTACAAATTCAAAACACAAAAGCTTCAGAATTAAAACAGGAAGACAATCAAAATCATGCAAGGGAATTTCATTGTATTCAGTAGAAATCAAAGTATCAGTACATTCAAAATCTGAAAAACCTTCCAAGAATTGCAACAATGGAGTCAATCCTCTCTGTACAGTTCAAATTTCAACCACCCTCTTACAATGAGAAGAAATCCTAGATATAGCAAATGGAAGAAAATCCATCTTAGTCACCGACACCTGTCAGTCCTCAAAAATATCTACAACTACTCCTCCAAACTCATCCATATCTGCAATCATGTTCAATTCTGATCTGATTTTGATTCTAACCCCCAGATTTCAAACCTAAACTGCTCTCATCAATAGCCCTAAAACTGAAAATACTCATCAGTATCAGAATCCTCGTTTTGAGACCTTTCCGGAAACATATAACACTTATATCTTATGGCAAAAAATGAACTCTCGGGATAGTTTTCCGTGCATAGGTTTGATCATCTAAATTTTGGATTTTACCAATAGTTTCAACTATACCATTTTCTGAATTCTGTTATAAGTCTGCAATTTTATAATATTTTCACATTTGTCTACACTTTGCCATAGGAACTACCAGATTCTACCACATGTCACCATCTGACTGGGTGCACATACTTGACCTCAGGTTACACTTGACTTGGAGAATTGATGAATGGATGCAATCTCTAAATCTCCAGATACAATCCTTAACTGCAGTCAAACCTAGCAATTCAGCGAATGTACCATTCTCCAATTCTCAAAATTAATCTTTGACCAGGGTTAATATTTGGAGAATGGGTGACTAAGCCCATTCTCCAATTCTCTAAATGTCATCATGGACTTAACTATTGGGACTAGGAGAACCAGCGACTAAGAGCTACCTCCAATTCTCCTAATCTTTCCACTAATTGCCAGGGTATTTGGCGACTGGGAGACTACACATTCTCCAGTTCTCCAAATCATTTGACCTAGCGAACTGGCGAACACGGCATTCTCGCAATCTCCAAATATTTGTCCAACTGCTAGTTTTAATCCCCGAATTCATGAGCATGCGCCACGTGTCCTTCAGTCCAGCTCGTCTCACCGTTGGATCTCTGTAAAATTAACTTTTCCTTGGGCACGCCGACATGGAAACCAAGGCACGAACATTGAGGATCGCATGCATAGCCTCCACTGCTTCATTTACTTTATATGTTTGTGGATTTTCTTTTAAACATTCGAAATATCAGTTTTCGCATGAATGTGGGATATATAGTTTTAAGGTTTTAAAGCTTTGTTCACATTCTACGCCAAAACTAGGGTTGGGTCCACTGTGCACTAAGACTTCCAACAGCCAAGGGCCTGCCAAGAGAAGCAGTGCTTCTTATTTACATTATATTAGAGTGTGGGAGTATAAAAATGCCTCTAAGATCCCAAACAAAGCACATGTGGGATATATCTATATAATGTATTTTGAACAAAGAGTGCACCTAGGCACACATTCACACTGGCTCCTCCACACTTAACTATTCTTACATTGCCAAGCACTTACGTTGTCTATTTGCATTATGTCTGCAGTGCCCTCCTTCGTTTATCATCACACACAGCATTAAGTTTTCAAAGTATCTCACTACGTTGGCAACCACATTTATGTAGAGCCCCCATTAGACTTGGCAGCCTTCACTGTGCATACACCTTACGCAAGGCTCCCAAACATGCCAACTTTCCCTATTATACTTGCGCAAGATCATTCATCTTCTGCAAGGCGTTACATTCAATGTGCCTCCCCCTTATGTAGACTGGCAATCCATTTATTGGGTGAGAGCCCTTTCAATCTGCGTGGAGCTCCTTCTGTTTAATGCGCTGGCCTCTTTTACATTACGCAAGGATCTTCTATGGTTTGCGTGGGGCATTCCACATGATTTAGCTTTCATATTCATCCCCTGCAGTCCTCCATTGCTCATTCTTTGACTGCCATTCCTCATTTTGAATTAATAAACACTCCCCATTTATTACCTATCATGAGCTTTCACCCACTTGTGTAAGACTAACTCCTTACCTCTCAACGCAAGGCATCCTCCATTATTTTGAGTGAGTCTCCTCCTTTATGCGTGGGCTGCTAACTCATCATTCACGTGGGCACACAGTAGCAACTCCCATCTGTTTGATTGGCACTTTCACTTGTTATTACATGGGCACCATTAGCAAGTAGCACTTCCAATATAACTGGCGTAAAGCTCCATATTAAAGTGCTAGACTCAACACCATTCTTGCTAGAGTTGACTGCCTGTGCGTACCCCCACCCTAATGTATAGACTTCCTCATTCACTCATGAGTGCCTCCATTGTATGCATAGGCAGTAGACTACAAGCATAAATCCGTCTCCATTATTATGCCCCTTGCTTTTGGTGTGAGCTAGCCTTCATTCATTTGATTATGTGCTGACCAACTGACTGGCATCTTCACCCTTTGGTAAAGAATTACTAACACACTGTTGGGGGATAAACACTATTTTGTTTATGGCAAACAATATATATGTAATTCACTGGCTTTAGTCAACAACGCTGCCTTCACAATTATTTCTTTGCTGACTAATGTACATTACTACAAATCATAGTTTAAGTTATTGTTTACTATCATAATCACTAACTTTGGAGTCATTTCTTATTTTTAGTTAATTCCCCCAAATGGTGTCTTAAATCAATGTCTTTAATGACCCAAATCATGGACGATGGCAAGACATGCCCCCCAAACGCCCTGTGTGTACTTCCATGAACATCACGGGTTGGGAACATGTGGCAAAATTTAAGGATTGTAGCTTGAAAGCTTCTCGATCTTATCTAATAAACTCCACCTTTCAATTGTTGCAGACATCACAGCACCCTGAGGCATTCTTTGACAAGTAATTCACCATTGACATGCCCATTTGCTTGGAACTTTGCAATACCTATCCAAACCCCATTGTGACATTCCCGGTTCATCATTATACATCATGCAACAGTGACATTCCAAAAACCTTATTTCTGGAGACGCTCTACTTCACTGCTTACATTCACCGCCATGAAAGGAAAACTAGAAAATGCACTATGGCTAACCAAAATGGCTCAAATAAATCCTGTGTACATATTCATTGCAGATTACAGCTTGTGTAAAATCAAGATCACACATCTTTGAAAAGGTCTCTATAACATGATCACTTATTCTTAACTGAAGATGAGAAAACAAAATTCTAAACACTTTCCTGCAATCCATCTTCCCGCTAATGGGAGGTAGCCCCAGATGTAAGTGTGCCAAGCATAGAGCTCCAATGTCACTTACGTAACAAAATTTGGATGCTTCAGATTCCTCAATTTACTGAAATATAGTCTACTATGCACCCAAATCATAGGACATTCAACCTGGCAGCGCTTATAAACACTTTTGATACTTCTCCAAAATGACCTCATTGATGGCAAATGGCCCTTGGAACTGGCTTAGAAAATTGACATAATCACCTGACTCGGCCCCGCCACTGAACATGCATGAACTTTGACCCACATTCATTCATACTGCAAAACGACATCTCTTGACTGTAACCTAGCCAAAAGATATTAACCTTCAAAGTTGGCACTTTCAATCTGCTCTGCAAACCCACCGTTAGAAAACAATAAACTACAACTGCAACCATCCTGGTAAAAATAGCAAACGGACCCCGAAGGAACCACAAACCGGCATGCAAGTACATTAAGTTGTCTACAACCTGAATCGAAAACTGATTCAATCTAGGCATCTTTCAGACAAAAGATATAGCTCACTGAAAATAGGTACTTGGAGAAGTAAACTCAGGACATGCAGAAAAGTACTGAAAATTGCAAATGGAATCAGCTTCAAAAACTTAGAAGGTGGATTGGCAGAGAGTCCCAACTAAAACTGGAAGCAGTATGTTATGTCTACAATGTAGGGCAACAAGAATTTCAACATTAGGCTTGACTGGTCAAAAGTTATAAGTAGGTAAAGTTGGCTCATGGGATTTTACAATTCAGAACAACTAGGCAGTTTTCAGTTTTTGCAAACAGAATGGGCCTGGAAAAGCTAACAAATGAATTGGTCAAGACCCAAAATCCTGGAGCATTGAAGTATTTTATGCATAGATCACAAGGACACAAACAGATTGAGATTAAGATCACTTGGGTGCAAGATACAAGCTATCAAAGTAGGCTTCTAACAAAATTTCACACAGTGCACCCTATCCAAACAGCGAAAATTGTAAATGGAATCACATTGGGAAACTCATCCAATGGATTTTTCATGAGCTACAAACCAACTAGGATGAAGAAAAACTTGTTTACAATACAAGGACATGACCATCACTTCACTTCCAATCACCGAGCAAAAGGTACAGCTCCACAAACAGGGCCTCCGAGAATAAATGAACAAGTGTATTATGCAAATCCAAGAAAACACCTCTGGAAGGGGATGAACAAGCCCTATCAAAACTCATCACAGGAACTTGAAATAGGAGACATAAGTCAAATGAAGCACACTAAAGATGCCCCCATTCCTATATTTTCATGACACTTATCAGAATTCAAGATATTCAATCTCAAAGTAGCCCTTCCCGGTGAATTCTACACTTAGCAATTTTCTGATTTTGAGACCCCCTAGAAATGAAATGACGCAAACCCATTTGAAATGCCATCTAAGGACTCAAAATACCTCAATGGGCTGTATGAAAGGCAATGAACACATAGACCTCATGATGTGATGCAAAGTACGCCCATACTAGCATGCAATACAAAGCCAAAAATGACCACTAATCAAGAATTTTACATGGTACCTCAAAACTACATTTTGAGTACCAATAGGCCCTATCTTTTCAAAACCCATGCCTGACTCAATTTCCCTATTGGAAGGAAGACCTATAATATTGAGGTCAAATTAGTCTAAAGGAAAAGGTTAGGACACATCATCGTTGAAGAATCAAGTGAGGTCTCACATAGACTCAAGCCTCAAACTCCTTAAAAGATGGTAGATGTTGAATGCAGAAAAATAAGAATGGTGGTCATTCTTTTGAATAGCGTAAAACAAAAGAGTTTGGCTTGTACCTCAATAATCTCCCTCTCCATCCCAAGGCCAAAGAAGAGAGAAAATCTGTTTGAGAAATAAGAGAAACCAAAGTATGGATGGAAAAAAGGCACAAATTAGATCTAGAGGTTTTAGAGGAAGAATCCTTTGAAAAGAAGCGATAAGATTCATTTTTAGGGGACAAAAATGAGAAGCAAAACCTGAGTGAAAAAATAAGCCTTTGATCTAGAATTAGGTTGATGTTGAGGATGATGACGCCTCATAAGGTAAAAAGCACTAGCCAACATGAGGAAGACACTCGCAAAGTCATTAATTATAGTTTGCACTAGGAAGAATGTCATTGAAGCTCATTGTGATTTTAATGAAACGTTCTCTTCTCCTATGCAAGGATGCCCCATTAGTTACTTCGTAGAATAAGCGGCTCATCCATCGCCCCTAGTTGTGTTCATGTTAGAACATGAAGATAGTTTTTTAGAGGTAAGAAAATTCATCCTCTTTCTATTAGGAAATGGTATTTTCACTAATAGATTTTTTTCATAATGTGCCTAAAATTTCCAAGCAAGATCATTCACTTTTCCTTCTTAAATGTGTGTCAAAAAAAATATAAAATATAAGAAACTAGGCCACAGGGAAAATTATGTCCAAATCCTATTAATGGGTGTTAGAACATGTATATTTGTTGCATTAGGTACATTTGTATATGTTGCATAAATTAATTGTGCAATGTTCAAGAATATTCTCATGCATATACACATATAAGCACATTTTTTCACATGCATGCATATATTTAGTTCACTTAGTCCAACTTTAGTTAAGCCTAATTTATTTTAACCAGTCTAGTTGGGCTCCAATTTTCATTTTAACTCTAGTTTGGATATTATGTGTGCTAGTTTACATATTATGCACTCTAGTTTGCATATTATCCACTATTTTTATATCTTATCTTTTTAGTTTATCTCTCTATTTTTAGAGACATGATTTTATATAAAAGAATAGCATTTTATTCATTGTAATTAATCCTACAATCATTAGTCATGTAATCATAATCCTATAATTATTAATCTTGAAATTTTTGTCTTAGACTTTGCATCTTGAGAAATGTAGAAAGTATTTTCTTGCTACTCTCCTTGTGGAAGGTGTTATTTTTTTTTGTTTGATGTTGGAAGTGCTTGTGTTGCAAAGTTCAACATGGCTTCATAACTCCAACATAAGTGTGGATTCAACAAATCTCTTCCCAAGATTTGAGGGTTTTTTTCTCAAGAGTGTTGAAGGGTCTCTAAATTTGCCTTCTTGTGTGAATTTGGACTTGGGTATTATTTTGGACCTCATGATCATGTTCGCAGTATCCCAAAACACCAATATTGCATGTTGTTTCATAAAATTTTGAGCAGTTGAGGGTCTGGGTGGTCTCTCTTGTCATCACACATTTCAAGGAAAGCACATATTTATGGGATCTTTGGACTTAAATAGGTATTGCCAAAGAGTTTGTAGCATGCTAAAATTCTAAGATTGGCTATCATTTCATCAAAATTTGAGCAATTAAAATTTTGGTCATTTTAGTTGAGGGCACACAAATCAAGGAAAAATCTAGGCACTTTGGAGGGAAATAGAGATCACCATCATGCTTTAAAGGCCCAAAACCCCTAATAATGACTATCAAATGATTGAAATTATAGATTGACAAATTTTTTGATACTTTTTATAGCACAATTTATGAGGCACAAAAATTTGTACATCTATACAACCGTATCATTGCTCGCATTAAGCCTACATCAAATTTTTTTCTCACCTGCATTAGGCCTAAAATTTCCTCAACTAGGTTCTTTTGAATAATTTTTGCTAAAATTTGTTGAAGTTTCTATTAAATTTGATGTAAAAATTAAAAAAGGGTATAACTTTTTTATTAATTACAAAAAAGCCAATCAAAGGAGAACAAAAGTAGGTACTGACATTCAAGTATTGGTGCTGACATCAACACCCTAAAGTTAGCATCCCACTAAATTTAGCAACAACCCCTAAATTTTGCATAGAATCTCTTGAGATTATCGTAGAATATTTTTAAAACATTCTGATAGTAGAAAGAATATTCCAACAAGGAGGTACCTTTTCTAGCAAATCAAATATTCCAAGTATATGTTGCTAACACTAGCATGATGTCATGTATTGACATCATCACACTAACACTGTCTCATCAAGTCCTCTAAAGCCTTCAAGTTGCATTTTGACCTACCTTTAGTTTTTTGGCCATAAATTTGTCATACATACTCAAAATTGTGCAACCAAGATATCATTGAAATTTTGATTTCAACATTGATCTTCTAATTTTGGTAGTATAATCAGATTTAGCACCAATTGTCCATAGTAGGCCTCCAAATTCAGCCTTAAGTTTTGCACTTTTGGAGCCATATCTTACTCATACAAACTCTATTTTTTATTTCCACACATTGTCCAAAATCTCTTAGAGTCCTCTATACAGATCTATAGCTAGTTTTTATAGATTGTGATCCAAATACATTTTATTTAGCTTTTTTTTCACTATATGCTTCATTAATTAAACAGTTTAGTGCATGAATGGATCTATTTGCATAGGATGACTTCCTTTGGGTTGTTCTGCATGTATTGTCAAAACTTTTTCCTATTTTGACATTTTGAACATCTTTAGCATGCACTTCATTTTTGTAGACGCATTAAGATAATGCACCACTCTTGTGTATCATTTTTTGGGAAATTGTCACATTTTGTTGTGCCTTGTTTTGTAAGTTCATTGTATTATAAAATGCCCTTTTTCAATTGTAGGTACTTTCTTGTGCACATTCAAATTTTCCTTCATGCACTACTTGGTAACACTCAGTTTCAGTCGATCTATCATGATTCTCAATTTTCACCATTATAGGGGGTTTCTACTATTGGTGCCAGTGTTTCCCTATTTGGGCTTTGGAGTGGGCTACACATTTCTAGTATTTGTTCCTATATACTATTTGGATGAAATTGATGTGTTTTGATGTGATGGAGCTTTTACCATAAAGACACTCTTGCATTCTAGTTTTGTGGAGGTAACTTATCATTGGTTGATGAGTTCTTTAGACTATTGGTAGTGTCTATATTTTCAACTAGTAGTTTACTCTTGTATGGTTGAGTAGTGTTGTTGGGGTCACTCTAGTAGATTCATATGCTATCTATATCTTCAATTGACATATGTTTTTCATTTTATTTTTTTTTTGTTCATTATTTGAGTAGTGTTATTGGGGCCACACATGCAGCTTGTTGTCTTCTTGATTATGATCATCTTTTTTTTTTATAGGAGGTTCTTCTTTTAATACTATACCATTTATCATTCAACAGTTGTCTATAGCTTCTTTGTGCTTCAAGGATTCTCTTCATGTTCCTATTCTTTTGGGATAGTTTATTTGAGGCCTCTTAGTCCTTCCTTATACATATCATGTTTCTTTCATGTAGTGCATCTCTCGCTTTTGGAGAAGAGTTTTCTCCCATGTGATTTTTCTCCTTTTTATCTATTTTGAGAGGCTTTCATCATACACATGAGTGCCTAATTAGTCCTTTTGTTGTTGAGACCAATTTATGCATTTCATTCTTAGATATTTTTGTCTCCCTAAGTTTCACTTAAGATGGGGTTTAAGAGGAAGCATATTTGTTGCATTAGGCACATGTGAAAATGTTGCATAAATTAAATATGCACATACTCAAGAATGTTCTTATGCATATTTCAAAACATGTTTGTACATGCATGCCTAGCTTATGTTCACTTAGTTGAGCCTAATTTAGTTTATCACAATTTAGTTGGGCTCTAGTTTTATTTTTTAGCTCTAGTTTGTATATCATACACTAGTTTTGCATATCTTAGGCTTTTATCCCTTTTCTCCAATCTTAGAGAAATGGTTTACTATATAAGCATAACATTTCATTCATTATAATTAACCCTAAAATTATAATCTTGCAATCAAGCTGAGAATCTCACACCCCAAATTTTATCTCTCTTGCATTACATTAAGAAGGATAAAGTACCCACTAGGCTTAAGAAGAATTAATCATTAAACGTGTGTAAGGGTTTCACTTTTGCTAATAATGGGATGATTGATTGATGTAATTTGAAATGAAGAATAGAGGAAATAGGATGAGATATGATTGTTGGGATTATGGAAAGATATGTACTAAGAGGGGAGGGGTGAATCAGTACCTTTAAAACTTTTCAAGACTAAAAAAATTGCAAGCATAGATAACATTAACCGATTGAATCCATTGTATGTAACATACATTCAAATATAACTGAAAATATAAATGCATGTAATCTAATCAATAAACCATTCATGAAACTTCATACACTTAACACATGTTTTCATATCGCAGAAACCCATGTTAGAAGGTAAAAATTATGGTGGGGATGACACCCACAAAGCTTCACTACTGTAGTAAAAAAGTATGCTGGTTAAGGATACAAGATTGTGATCACTTATGATGATCTTACCATGCTAGGAGTAGAAATAAGATCATCTAGATCTACCTGGTTAGAGGATTTTAGCAACACAATATATGAGTGCACTCAGTTAGGAGATTTACAATAGAACTATTAGGTTCACTCTGTTAAGAGATTTTGAATCTGCTACAATAGTTAAAGAGTAACAGTAAGATGTATTTGTACTTAGCAACTCAAACTTGCTTGATTCAAATCTATGAAATACCATAAAGATTGATGGAAAGAAGTTTTCCATGTAGAAAAATATACAAACCACTAGAGAACCAAACTTACAAGTGTTTGTCTTCACTGTCCTAATGTTTCTCATGTTCTCCTCAAATTTTTTTAGTAGAAGCTCGGTGAGGTCAAATTAAAAACCCTTCTTAACAATATTATAAGCAATATCCACGGCTCTACAAGGTACACTATTTGGCCTGCTTGATTGAAATATCTTGTAACCGACAACATAGGCTCCAAACCTTGTCTCTAGATCAATGATTGTGTTAACTCTCATACCTCTTCCATCTCATTCTACTCCTGTAAGCTTCTCGGTCTTAGTTCTCAGTGCACTGCTTATGGCTTTATCTTTATCGATAGTAGGTTAATCGATGACTTCATGTATGATATCATTTTTTATTTTAACCAGTTCATCTAGCCATAATTTACCTTCATGCACTCAGATAAGAACAACCCTAATCCACTATGTCTTAAATTCCCTCGGGAAATATAGGGCATTCATTAATCCCTTCACCGCTAGGTGTTTGTGCTCATCCTTGAGATTTTCATCCTCAATCAGCTCCTGGTAAGTGGATTGAAGCTCAAAATCTCTGATTTCACTGATCTTATAATGAATGTATGCATGAATATCTTGTACCAACAAAACTCTAGGTGGTACATTGGAAAACGCACCTGCTTGATCAATCTGTACGTGTTGCAATTTCAAGGTGCAATGTGTATTCCAGTTCATCATAAGTTGTAGACTTAATCAATGTGACCTTCTTGTCACCCTCAAACTTTGATTTCATGACCTTAGATGAAGACACCATTGTTTCTCAAATTTAGGGCTTCACAAATATCTACTAGAACAACTCGACAACTGAGGAACTTACTTGAAATATTAATAAACTTGCTTGGGATATCCTTAAATCTCTGTCAAACTCTCTAAAAATACTTTTCTCAAATTCTCTCAAATCGCTTTGGCTCTTCTCATGATTGTTGTGTGGTGAAATGATTAAGTTCATTGCATATTTATACCACAAATCTCTTTTCCCACTCAAACTTTTACATTAAATGTTTTACCTACTACTGCTCGATATATGAAGTTGCGCTCGATTAATACTTCAAAAACTTCACCTTGGTTAACACTTGATATTACTTGGTTGGTACTACAACTCGGTTAACCTTGCCAATATTCACCAACTATTAAACATTTACTCGGTCATGGTTTTACTGACTGTACATAATTTTAAGTTCTAAACATGTAATCCCATAGTGCATCTAATTTCACATTGATTTGGTGTTCATTCACTATATGTAAGGAACTATTGTAAGATATAACCAATTGAAATTCAATTCCATACATACCTTTATTACTTAGGCAAAGGTGGTGATATCACCTAATCCAACAGATGAGGTGTCACCGACTGCAGTGCTTGATCCAACATTGTCATTTGAAGCTTTTCTCCACATTTGATTTCTTATCCTCGTGATTTATTCAATTTTATTTCCATTTTTATTTGTTTTTATCTCTCGTGCTCGGTCTCTACAATCTTTTCTCAAGTGACCAACCTTGTGAGAGTGCAAACATGCCATACCATTGCTTGTCCAATTGTGAGATCTTCCTCTCCAATTCTTTCTCATGCAATTTTTTGCTACATGTCCATATCTTCCACATGCTGTGCAATTAACCCAAGTGTTGTAATCCTAAGTATATGCATTACCCTACGTTCTCAGTTGATATGTTTTGTTCTATTCTTTAGGTGTCGATACTTGCTTCATCTTTGTCTTGTATTCCTATGATATGTTTCCATGCATGTTGCAAGTGCAATAATGTTTTTCCATATAAGGTTTCTTAGGTGTCCTATTTATCTTTGATATGCACTCATGTGCTTGATGTCCATACTTGTTACAGTTATAGCAATAACCATTAAATTTAGGTATTGATTTAGGAATACCTTTTGATTTGCTTCTGCAAACATTTAATAAGTGGCCCAGTTTTCCACAATGATAACATGATAGTTTCTTTGGCCTTGGATTAACAAAGGCATTCTTTTGTTCAACTTGTCTTGATGACTCTCCTTGCTTGATATAGCCTAAACCAGTTGTGCTATCAAGTCTTTTCTTACTGTTCAGAAATTTATCCACTCATTTAGTACCGTCTTCATCTTTCTTGATCATCTCATTATGTTGTTGTTTAATTTTTACCTCATTCTTCAATCTTTCATTTTCTTCTCTTAACTCACCGATATCTTCTAATTTCCTTGTAAGCTCACTGTTTACTCGGTTGACTTTCTGACTTATGACAACCATATGATTAGAGATTTCAAACTGATGCTTGGTGAGTCTCAGTATCTCAGATTCCTTCTCTTGCAACTTGTCAGTCATTTACCTCCTATCTTCAATAGCCAAATTTCTTTCTTGTTCTGCTTGCCTTGCATTGTTCATGACATCAATCATTCTGACCATTTGTGTCTCTTGACCGATCTGAAGTGCTTTCACTTGTTTAGTTAGATGCAAATTCTTTTCAAATAGATTTGATATTGTTCCTTCAGATGCATCAGATATGCAACCAGATCCAGATGCCTCAAATGGATCATCTATCTCTTCTTCATGATAATCAATCTCATTATGCCGAATTCCATATCCTTCCTCTTGATCAGTAAATTTGTTAGTTCTTCTTTGGCTTCCTTGAATTGTTCAATGTAGATTTGCATCTGTATTCTTTGGTTATCAATAGTCTTATCAAGCTTATACCTTTCCATCCTTAAGATATTTTCTCTTCAATGATTAAACTTTCCAAAACAAGAGAACTAGCTCTAATACCAATTGTTGGGATTATGGAAAGATATGTACTAAGAGGGGAGGGGTGAATCAGTACCTTTAAAACTTTTCAAGACTGAAAATTTTGTAAGCATAGATGTAACATCTTAAAATGGAAGCACTTACATGTTAAGAGCGTTTATCCCTCTAAGTGAGTGGTTTGGGGTCATGTCAAGCACCTTGATCAGGCCTTTGCATAGATCTATCTTTCTCCCCCTGTCCTGCTTCTCTCTCCACCTATTTTCACTGTCTTTTTGCATTTCCTAGCATTCTGGATTGAGGTCCTAAGGTTTTTGACCTAAAGGTCAAAGATGACCTTGAGGATCAAGGATGACCTTGACCCTGACCTAGGGTGGGGTCTACCTCATCCTTGACCTAGGGTTCAAATTTCAAGGTCCCGTGATTTCCAGATGTCAGGTTTCAGAAAGATTTGTTTTCCCACTTCTGAGTTGGCTATTTTGGTCTTCAAAATGGTAAATCCTTAAATTGCATTTAATCTAGGTATATTTCTATGGTTTAAGATTAATTGGGATTTAATTCTTCAATGTTGGCCTCTCTATAAGTTTGTTCCTTAGATCACTATAAAAGGAAGCCTTCCTCTCTCATTTTGACATCCATTATTCACCAAGCAATTTGATGATCCACTTTCACATCACTTTTTGCCATCAAGAATCCATTATCAAGCAAGATGAAGCAAGCATTTTATCAAGCATTTTCAAGGAAGCATTCAAGTGGACTCTTCTCCATTCAAGTTCTCCATTGAAGATCAAGGATTCAAGCATTCAAGCCTTTCAAGGGATTTGGTTCAAGCATGCAAGATTCATCATTCAAACCCTAGATCTAGCCATCATGATGGTTTGATCTTCCTTCAAGATCCTTTGTTCATCTTCTAGATCCATTCAATCTTCTATCAAGGTGGACTCCAAGCACACAATCATGGAGGTTTTGATTTACATTGGTTAATGTTATGTTCATATCAATATATTTGTTTACATTCAAAATACAATTGCATATCTATTGAATTTCATAGCTTCATTGTTAGATCTACTTCTACTACTTGCTAGCATTCTCAATTTCAATTTCATTATTAAGGTTGATTCCAAACCAGGGTTTGACCAAGGAAAACCCCTCATCAAAACAACAAAACCCCCCTTTTTCTTATAGGTACAGGTACAGGATTGCGGATTGGAGCTTAGATCTAGATACCCTTTTTGGCAAACTTTTGAGATCTGTGAACAAAGTTAAAGATGACCTTTAAAATCTTGAAGTAGTCCTTGCCTTTTTATCTGGGTCAAAGACTACTTGCTGCCAGAAAGACAATTTTTATGGGTTTTCTCCGTCTCGACATTTCCTGTCTGAAATAGGTTGCAGAATTGCTCGAAACTACACACAAACATGAGAAATTAGCATTTTCCATATTTGCCCTATTTTTGAGGTTAGTATTTGCATTTCTATTTTTCTTCCCTTACATGTTCATAATATTTTCCATCACACACATCCCTCCACTACATTTTCAATCTATCCATTAAGGTGAACTCTAATTTCACCCCTATTCAATAGATAATATTAACCCACTAAATCCATTGTATGTAACATACATTCAAATATAACTGAAAATATAAATGCATGTAATCTAATCAATAAACCATTCATGAAACTTCATACACTTAACAAAAATAATTTGGTATTGCAGAAACCCTTGTTAGAAGGTAAAAATTGCAGTGGGCATGACACCCACAAAGCTTCACTACTGCAGTAACAAAGTATGTTGTTTAAGGCTACAAGATTGTGATCACTTCTGGTGATCTTACCCTATTAGGAATAATAATAAGATTAGCTAGATCTACTTGGTTAGAGGATTTTAGAAACACAATATATGTGTGCACTCGGTTAGGAGATTTACAATAGAATTGTTAGGTTCACTCTATTAAGAGATTTTGAATTTGCTACAATGGTTAAAGAGTAATAGTAAGATGTATCTGTACTTAGCAAATCAAACTTGCTTGATTCAGATCTATGAAATACTATAAAGATATCACCTTGTCGTGATGTATATGTCATTATGTTCTGCTCGGTAGCCTTATGTCTGTTCTAAAAAATTGTATGCTTCTATCAAATCCTTATGTCAAAAACCCTATCAAAACTTCAGATGTCCTTAGGTATGGCTACTTCATAATGATACATGTCAAAATGACATCCTTACAATTTTATATCAAACTATCTTAACCTAATTAGGGTTTTACAATATCTTAGAAAACCTAAGATCAACGGTGATAATAAATTACCTAGATCTACAATACATAGGAATCATCAACAATTTAATGGTTACATCAATATTTAATTTTGTCTCAATCTTGGTAAACCATTTTCTGATCGGTGTGAACCGTTTGCCTTGATGTTTGTGTCATTTCAAACTGTTATGGCATTTCCTATTTTACTCGATGTTCACTGCATTCACCATTCGGTAATTAAATGGTGCTTGGTTCATATGAATGCTTGGTGACCTTTGTGGTTGTTACTTGGTGATCATCTGGCTCGGTAAGAATGGTCGTTCAAAGCTATGTTCGGTTAACTTAAGTAACTTCCTTGTGTCCTGCTCGGTGTATAAGATTTGTATTGTGATCGACTATCATGTTTGTCTCCTTTACCAACTGAATGACTGAATGATATTAATAACAACCATTAATGCTCAAATAGAAGTAACAAGGATGTAACCATGGAAATATGTGTATGCAAATACATAATGAATTGACAAGTGAATTTCAGGACTAGATGGAGTAACATGTAAACATAACTAAACTGCATACATTTTAAGCATGAATGGCCTGTCAGGGGAAACCTAGAGTGTAGGGGGTGACTGGAGTCACCCTTGATCAGCCAAAAAGTGATTTAGAGGTAGTGGATCTATAGTAGATTGTTAGATCATCCTTTAGCCAAATCCGTAACTCCGTCACCTATCACTTACACATAGAAAATGGGGAAAATATTGAGAGGAAGCGGTTTTCCTTAGTCAAACCTTTATATAAGAATTAACCTTGAAATTTAATTAAAATTACACAAAGAATAAGAATGATGTTATTAGAAGAGGCTTGACAAGATTTTATACCTTCACAAGTGTCATATTTCTCATGAAGATTCTTAAAAAGTTGTCTTCATGAAGTCTTGACCTTGGATCAAGGATAGGAAAAAAATGAATTCTTTCACACATGCTAGTATCTAAACATTACTGCATAACTTCCATGTTTGATGTTGGAATGAGATTTCTCCTTGAATGCTTGACTGTTTGAATTGGATTGCAATATAATGTACAAGTGTTCTAAAAAAAAGATTCATCCCAAAATGGAGGTAACCTTGTACATATACCTCATCTAGTCATTTTGGGGATCAAAGATTGAAGGAGGCCGGAAAAAAAATTGAGATCATGTCTAAGATCAAAAGACCATCCTTTGATTCAAATTTGATCCCTATTTTTTTTGTAATGGGTGCATACTAAGGTAGGAGTGTAACCAAAGTGCCCCCCTAGTACACTCTAGTTCACCCTTTACAAGACAAAAATGGCCAAAATTTAGGTCAAGGGTCAATTTTGAGATGAGGCTTCTGAAAATATGTGTGAAATCAAGCTATGATCAAGCATAATGGGCATGAAAGTGTTGGACACTAAAATAGGGCCTAGCTAAGGACAAAAATTTTAAGTTCTTACAATTTAGGACACTACTATTTTGTGTATAAGGTCCTATTTACTAATGTTGGCCTCTTTCTCTTTCAATTGGTTTGGTGGATTATAAATTATGTAGGTCTTTAACTCTTCCACTTTTATCTAAAATAAAAGATGAATTATACCATTCATAGCAAATTCCCAAGAATGGTCAACCATTGTAAAATTAGGGACGTATGCATTTTCATCAGGCCCCTACTGTGCTACCCATAGCAAGGATTTAAAAATTACACTTTATTTTCTTGTCACTTTGACTGTGTTTTTTCTCCTTTCCAACATTGAAGGGTTTGTGGTGCATCATGTCTTTTTTTTTCAAAAAATAATATTTTTCTAGCTTGAAAGGTTTTAAAATGTTGTAAAGGTTTTGCATTGGTTCATTACCTTAGTTTAGCTTTCACTTTGAGAAACCCTTCTTTTTCCTTTTCTGAAACCCATAAAAATGAATAGTTGACTTCTAAAATTTTGAAGGTTGTTCCACAGGGCACAACAGGTCCTATACCAATGAAACTTTATGATTTCTCTTATTTAGGCATGAGCCTCTTAGGGTTCAATAATCAAAACAAAAAGTATATGCATTCTTTTTTCTATGGATCAAATCAACCAAATAATTTGAAAAATAAAAATTAAATACAAGGTGCTTGGATTCGAATTTCAATTTGACTTGATCATATCGAAAGATTCAAACTCAAATTGGATTGAGCATTATGATAATCATTGTCTAATATTAAATAAAATAAATACTATGTTGAGTGAATTAATGTCAATGATATTAATTAAAATCTATCAAGTTTCGATGATCAACCATGAAAGCTATAGAATTTACCAAATTTTAAGAGGGTAAAATATAAAAATATAATCAATTGATTAAACAATACAATTAAAAAATGGCTTACATATAATTGCTATATTTCAATTCAATGATTAAAGTATTTCAATATTATCAAGGCATGCATTTCTATAAAAGAGTTTAGTGATCAACATGTAAATTGTTTAAATACATACCTAACTCATTGTAAATAAATTGCAAATTAAACAACTTGTATTATGAAAAGAATATATTTAGAAAAATTAATGCTAATTAATTATTTATTTAATAAATATTAAAAATTGTAAAAAAAGTCAAACATAATTGTAAATGAGCTACAATTTTGATGAGCATAATTTAACAAATTATTTATCTAGCATTCTAAATGTACATTTGACCATATATTAATTAATTTTTATTTATTTTTAATATTGCAAATCATTGAGCAACCACACTAGAAACAACCTAAAGAAAACTAAAAGTTACAACTTATTTAGAAACCACCTTTACATTAGAAGCTTACTATGGAAGACCAAGGGTCACAACTTAGAAATCTACTTATTTAGGAACCACCTTGAAATTAGAAACCAACTAAGGAAAACCAAGATTTAGAACATAGATTTTCATGTGAGATGTCTCATAGAATCAAACATAATCATAAATGAGCTACAATTGTGATGAGTATCATTTAACATATTGTCTATCCAACATTCTAGATGTATATTTGATCATATTTATTAATTAATTTTTTTTTCATATTGTTGATCATTCACAAACATTTTGCTCATATAAGCATCAACATAAGAGCAATACAAGCTCTTGTGAGCATAACCATGCGACTAATATTAGCTCCAAACAACCATATAAGAAACCACCTTGGAATTAGAAATTATGGAAGACCAAGAGTCACGACTTAGAAATCCACAATAGAGGAGACGAATATTAATTTCATCAAAACAAATATTAGCTCCTTTCAAACAATCATACTAGAACCCACCCGTGGAAAATCAAAAATCGCAATCTAAAAAACCACACTAGAAATTGCCTATAGAATAACAGTATCAAGTCCTTCAAAACAAATATGAATTCTTTTCTAACAATCACACAAGAAACCATCTATGAAAACCAAGAATCATTACGTAAAAATCCACTATTTAGAAACCACTTCACATTAAAATCCAACTATAAAAACCAAAAGGATGTTACTTAAAATTCCATATTAATCATCCCATAGAAATTTGATCTCTACGGTGAAAACTCAATACTTTTTGACCAATTTAACTCAACATTCCAACTAATTAAATGAAATCCAAAACATTAGGTCAACTATGCAATTAGAGTATTGGTTAGACATTGCCATTACTTGATAGGACCAAATATTTGGTCAAACAAACATTACGAAATGTGTGTGGTGGAAAACTTAACTACCCACATGGTTTGTATCGCCGAAAGCTCTTCAGTTTTGGAGTTTCACGGTGTTTGACAATTAAAGAGTGTTTTGTGCACAAGCAAACGTTTTATATACTTTGAGTTAACGGCTTTTAATCGTCTCTACCTACAAAATTGCAGTTGACAGACAATTTTCTCTTCTCTTCAATGAATTTAGAATGAAATTCGTCTTCATAAGATGAACAAAAAAGCCATGAAAGAATTATTCCACTGTGAGTTGTTAACAGTTAGTTTAACAATCAATGGCAAAAAAAATTCAGGTATAACAACCATTTCTTCCAATCTGAGTGTGTTGCTCAAGGCATCCATAGACGTGTAGAAAAGGACTGTATATATGCCATGCAAATTGTTGTTCTGAATCAGCCAAAACTTCAAGAGCAAGAAAAGAAAAAAGAATAATAAGAGTGCTTGAGAAATATGGGATACAATTGGATTTTGGGTTTGGTTTTAGCAAGCCTTTTATCTGCTTCGCATTCTTTTTTGCTGTCAAATGATTATTATGAGAAATCATGTCCCTTGGCACTTTCCATTATAAGGTCAGAAATGGATATAGCAGTTGCAAAAGAAGCTCGCATGGCTGCCTCCATTTTACGTCTGCATTTTCATGACTGCTTTGTGCAGGTAATGGATTTTCAGTTATGTTTGTAAAGGAGTTAATGATATTGTTATCATAGTATCAGATCAATTGTAAGCTGTTTTTTCGATTTGATTGTGCAAGTATTTTTATATTGGTGTTTCGAATCATTGTAGAGAGCGAAGAGAAAAAATACTTATGATCATAGATTATAAATATCGATGCAAAAATATTTACACAATCAAATTTAGAAAATAGCTCACAATTGAACTCATAAATTGTAGAAACCTACTCGATTTTATGTTTAGATCAGATTTCATCTATGTAAACAAGTTATTTGTTCTTAATGATGATTAGTGAAGTGGGTTATTATGGATGATGATTAGTGAAGTGGTTATTTGTTCTTATTGATGATTAGTGAAGTGGGTATTATGGATGATGATCAGTGAAGTGGATTTTATTTTTTTGGTTTTTGAATGGTTTACAGGGATGTGATGCATCAGTTTTGTTGGATGATACTCCAACTTTTACAGGCGAGAAGACAGCCAATGCAAATATAAATTCTATTCGAGGACTCGAGGTGATTGATGGGATTAAAGAAAAATTGGAGAGTGTTTGTCCTGGAGTTTTTTCATGTGCTGATATACTGACTGTTGCTGCTCGTGATGCTGTTTTGCTGGTAAATATTATGTTTGACAAGTTTTTAAGATCAATTTAGTTTTTGTGAAAATGAGGATTTTTCAGTCCCTCCTTGATTAGTACCACTGTACTTGTTGATCAATGGACGTTCAATTAAATTCATCAGATTTTCATGATTCATGATGTTTGTTGTGCAATATAATTTTTGAATTCAATTGTGTAGAATTGTTTTGTATGACAGCTTTGGATAATTTTTCATGATGGAATCATGTAGAGTTGTTTTCAACATTTCAGATCACACTCTATAATTGCATATAGTTTTGGGATTCAATTCTGTAGAATTTTTCAGATCACACTCCATAATTGCATATAACTTTGGGATTCAATCCTGTAGAATTGTTTTACATCAATGTTTTAGATCATAATCCGTGATGGCAATCGTGTAGAATTGTTTTGCATCAACATTTCGGATTACACTCCATGATGACAACTACATAGAATTATTTGCATCAATATTTTGAATCACACTCATGTTCTCGTATAAGTTTTGGATTCAATTGTGTAGAATTATTTTGCACCAATGTTTCAAATCACAATCTATGATGACTGACTATGTAAAATTGTTTTGCATGAACTTTTGCAATATTACATAGTTGTTTATAATTTCAAAAATTAGAATACACTGATTATTATATGTCAATTATTTAGATTTTTGTGATTATAATTTTTTGTAATTAGAACTGTAGAATATTTTTAATGAAGTTATGAATTTCGTGACCAAAGTTTTCAATCATATTCTATAGTATACTATAAAAAAAATCCAGAAACTTTCAGCACTAATTTAGTATTTAGATTATCATTGGAGAAATTTAACGTTATGATGTTGATGCTGAATTAGGATGGGGGGCCATATTGGGACGTTCCTCTAGGAAGGAAAGATTCAAGGAGTGCAAGCTTGGATGAAGCAAATAGTAATATTCCCACCCCAAATTCAACATTGTTCAACCTCCTTGGGAAATTTTTGATGCAAGGTCTTTCGCCTACAGATATGGTTGCACTCTCTGGTAATGTCAAACACTATATAGTTTGGTGATGTTTATATTAAATTAAATCAACATTAATTTTGATGTATTCTAGAATATTTTATGGTATATCATAAATGTATTTAAAAAGTAAAAATTTAATAATTATACATTTGTTTGGTAAATATTTCAAGTAGTCAATAAAAAAGCTTGTGAATAATGTATTATAGTACAATATGTACCAAATATAAAATGAATAGGAAATAAAAAATTGATGTACATAATATATAATATAATAAAAAAAAAATTCAACCCTTATGTATGTGCAGTTATTAATAGGAGCGATGTTTAGCAACATTCTGAATATACTTTTTAAGAAAATAAGTATTAAATTAAAAAAGCATATTAGACTTCAATAATTATTTATATTAAATATTATCCACAATATTCCATAATCATGAACATTACTAGATACCTCAAATAATGAATTTATAACTTTAAAAAATACTTAAACTTATGATAAAAAAACAAACCCAATAAACATTACCATTATTTCATTTATTTTAAATGCTTCCAGATACTAATAATTGATTACATTCAACTATTGAACATAGAAAAATATACAAACTCATATCCAAGATTCCAAACATCCTCATCCATTACATTCAGTACAACCTTAGAAAAGCTTTAGCTAATGATTTATTGTTCTTCTCTCTCATTACTCATTTATTCTCTATTGTAGGCGCACACACAATTGGACAAGCTAGATGCACAAGTTTCAGGGACAGAATATACAATGTGAATGAAGCCATTGATTCAGATGATGCATACATGTCTGAATTGAAAGGAATATGCCCTCAAACTGGTGGTGATAATAACTTATCTCCCTTGGATTTTGTAAGCCCTGTGTTATTTGACAACGCTTATTACAGAAATATAGTGAATGGGAAAGGTCTTCTTACCTCTGACCAAGAGCTAAGCACGCATGGAAGCCTAACATCTGAACTTGTAGAGAAATATGCTGATGACCCATTGGCATTTTGGCAGCAATTTTCAGATTCCATGGTGAAGATGGGAAATATTGTTAATCCTCTTACATTCATCACTGGTGAAGTAAGAAAGAATTGCCGCCTTGTTAATGAATAACTTCACAACAAGGGGATTGTAGTCTTGAAATTTATGAAAAAGAGTGAGGAATCATATAGTAATGGGCAGGTTTTATTTCTTTTGGGTTTCCTTTTATTATTCTTCCCACTCTATCAAGATTTCTGTTTGTTCTGACACTAAAGCTGAAGAAGCCAAATCTCTTGGGGGATGTTGTAGTTTCTCACTATTCTTTGTCGTTTGTATGGATAAAGATTGGATATTTTCAAATAAGGATTTGAATAAATTTTATTTATTATTTAATTTTTAGATGTCTTATGTGTCATATGGTAATGTCTATCTTTTGTTAGAGAATTTATTGTGACCACATGTTTGTGTAGTTGATTTGAAAAGGATGATTCTTTTAATTCACTTTTAAAAAGATGGGAGTAGAGATGAATGAATTCAATACAAGGTTTGGACATTTTTATATTCTATTTGAACAATGTCGATTAGTTTGATATGGTGATAAGTAATTAATATTTTTAATAAAAAGTATTGAGTAATTAAATAGTTAATTGAACAAAAAGGTTATATGTTGTTTTTATTATTGTTGTAAAATATGATATGTAATATAAAGTTTTTAAATTTTTCTTATGCTTTCCTTATACCATCTAATATTCAAGTGGAGGTTCAATAATTAGTATTCAAAATTTTGTCTTATTTTTATTAGGAACTTATTGTTCTTTTCTATTTTAACAAAATCATTTCATTTTAAGACAATGTCACTTCCATTTTCATGGTAATCATAGAATTCAAAAATACAACAACAAACATTTCAAGAATCATGACCAACAATTATGCTAGCTATAACATTGACTTAAAATGACCCTCGACTATGAGACGTAATAAATTACATGTATGCAACACAATCCTTTACAAAAATAAGAATAAACTATCAAAGGGTGTTTGTTTAAGGAGATAAATAGATTGCATATAATGATTCATATAGTTCTATGTTCTCCATTTGTAACCATAATTCCAGAAGAAAATTTTGAGCTTAAAACTTTATTTGGAGTTAATTCACCCATTTATAAATTGGTATGTAGATTGTGTAACATTCCCCTTAAAAATTTTGTCCTTAATTACAATTGGGGTTAACAAATGAAATTTCAATATGAAAAATACATAGTTGCATTTAGTAATTTTGATATCAAATGAATAATTAAGTAATTTAATGGAGTATTACACAAAAATATATCAATGTTCATTCCTATCAATAAAATAAATGTTAAGTTGCACAAAGAGAATAGATTGCATACCATAATTGAGGATCTTGATCCTCATCAATAAGTTTGTATTATTGATACAACCATATGAAACTTCAAGGTTGAGACAACTAAACATGTTCAAGATAAATAAATATTTCATTCAATAAGAGATTTGAACAAGTCTGGATAATTATGGTATATAGGTAATACAATTTGATGGTGCATATTCAAAATAAGGTCTAGGAGTAGGGTAAATCCTCATTTCACCTACTAATAGGTCATTTAAGCATTCCTTCACCCTTTATCTCAATTGTACAAAAAATGTGGTTGAGTATGAAGTACTACTATTAAGTTTGAATATGTTTGTCAAACATGGAATATAGAAAAATCAAATTTTTAGGAGACTCAAAGTTAGTTGTCTAACAAGTAAGAGCCATGTATGCACTAAAAAATGAAAGACAAACAATATAAGGTTGTTGTTTGGGACACAATTGAATTGTTTAACACATTCTCAATTGACAGGGTAGATAGAGAGAAAATGTTATGGCTGACTTTTTGGAAAACATTACAATCAAATATGAGGATACCACCCTAGAAAGAATTTAAAAGATAGACATGCTAACCAGGCCACCCATTCTTGAGAATAGTTTTCACTAGTACATTTTCATGAATATCAAGATTTACTCAAGTTCCTAGTACAATGGGTTGGTAAGTATCATAGACAAGAATTGAAATTCAAAATTTTGTTGAAATAGTTGATGGAAAGGATACTACTTTTATAAATGAATTCATCCAATTAAAGACATAATCTCTTGAAGGGACTAGTGGTATTAGAAATATATACTTTGGAGCCTCTGACACACATCTAACAAAAGAAGCCCTTATGTGTGAAGAGGATAACTAGGATGAAAGAAAATAGGTGAGACAATGTTCACTAAGATGGATGAAAAGACTAATAAACTCACACTTGTATCCTCTCATACATTGGAAGGAAGATGATCCACTAGGCTCAAGAAGGCTCGAGTGCTAGGCACGTGCAATGATCCTTCACTTGAGTGGAATATGACAATGCAAATGAAAGTAGAAAATGCAAGTTATAGGGTGAGATATAGAGAAAAATGATTTTTTTCATGCATATAATGACTATGCATCGAATTCAAATTAGGAGGCCAGGGGTGACCATGAGGGTCATGGGCAAGTCCTTTCACCATTTAACCTACGCTTTTGGATGAAATGACTGTCAAACTTTAGGTCTTGATCTTATCTCTTTGTACCTTGTTCTGCACATGTTCCACCTATCTCTTGAACATAGAAAATGGGGAAAGGTGTTACAAAAATGGATTATGACTCATTCAAACCTTGGTTGAGGAATCAAATTTAAAATTGGAATAGAAATGCTTGAAAAGGAATCATGATAATGTGTAACAAAGTCTTGATAAGATACTTATACCTTCACAAACCTTTGTAGTGTCAAATTTCTCATGAAGATCATGAAGATGCTTGAAGATGTCTTTGATGTTACCTTGACTTTAGATCTAGGATAGGAAGAAAAAAAACCCTCACACATGCTTATATCTATGCATTACTCATTGTCTTCCATGCTTGACGCTTAATTGAATGAATTGCCTTAATTTCTCCTTGAATGCTTGAGAGAACTTGAATGCCTTGGATTTGATAACATAGGGTTTAGATGCTTATAATTTATTTCTTACCAAATGAATGCTTACCAAAAATTAGGGAGGTGCCCTTTTTTATATACCTCACCTAGCCATTTTGAGGTGCAAAATTCAAAGGAGGATTGTGTGGATTTGGGATCTTGCTAAAATCAAAACACCAATTTCCAATTCAAATTTGTGGCCATTTCTTAGGGCCATAGGTGACTCTTAGGTCAAGGGAAAGCCAACTTCCCAATCACTCTTGACTACCAAAAATGGGCTTAGATTTGGGTTGGGGATCCAATTTGATATGGGGATGCCAAAAATATGTGTGAAATTGAGGCTAGATCAAGCATAACAACCATGGAATTCTTGGACACTAAATTGGATCCTAACTAAGTAATAATAGAATCTCTTATATAAGTTAAAATTATGAAAATATAACATCAATCAATAGGATGAGACATAGATTTGGGTTAGATTAGGGGTAGGGATCTTACAGTAGTATCTAATCCAAGCATTTTGTTATCTTGAAGGGTTTAATATAAATGAAAGTAGTTATACACCCACCTTACACACATCATTGCAATAACAAAAGAAATCATTTTATCCAAAATATTGAAGAACAACCAAGAAATGAGCTATTAGTAGAAGCTAATAGGGTTGAGATGAACATAGGTAATAGAGAGAATATATATAAAAAATATAGAGAGGAATCTAGCACATGATATATACTAAAAAAATATGCTAGGGGAAAATTTGACTTACAACATAACATTTATCAAATTGTTAATATAATGGCTCAACATATATTGGACAATTAAAATAACAGTAATAACAAAAATAGTGGACAAAAGAATAGAGGAAATAATGGCCATGGAGACAATCTAGTTAATAATAGAACTACAAATCGGTTTGATGGAATGGTTAATTCAAGACCTCTTATGCCCAAATTTCATCCTAAGAACCTTGCATAAGCTTGTAATGAACCTACACAATAGGAGCTATAGGATCACACCTTGCAAGGTTGGAGAAACTCACCTTGCAAGGTTGGAGAGACTCGGGTGTTGGTTTTCAAGATAATATGTATTTCTAGGATTACATGGAACTCAAGATGAAACACAAACCTCTTAGGAGGGACTAGATCACACAATAATGACTTGTAGAGGATGGTTGGAAAGATAACCATTCCCTATTATGATGGGTTGAGATAGATAATATTTAGAGCATGAATGCATAAAACTAGACACCAATTTTTAGTGTATGCAGATGCTAGAGGATGATAAAATCAAATATGGCATTACTCACTTTCATGGTAGTTATCATGAGTGGTGGTACTATGCAATGGTTACTCTAGGTTGCAATCAGTTTGACTCTTATGAAGAGTTCACTAAAAGACTTAGATTTGATAATAAGGATTTATAACTTTATTTTAAGGAGTTGGATTAGTTGATGTAATAAGGCTCAGTGGACACTTAAATTGTTAATTTCTACATATTATCAATGTTGGTTATTGATATATTAGAGAGGAGGTTGATTGTCCTATTTGTGGATGGATTATCAGAATCTCTAGGAGGATGGATAACAACTCTCATTCAAAACACTCTATATGAATCCATTAAGAAGCCTATTGACATGGAATACATTTTAGAAAAAAGGATTCCCATCTCAAAAGGATAAGGGTAAAAAGCCTTTTCACAAGGAGTGGTCCATGAAAGAGAAATTAGATGATGAAGCTCATAATGAGTTGCATATAAAGAAACTATCTTTTGGTTGTAAGGAGCCTAGGCAACAAGTTATAGGCATCTTGGGAAGGGTAAGTTGAATTATATTGAGGTAGTATACGACAATGAGGAAGAAGAGAAGTCAAGAAATATATATAGAGTGAGAGAAATGATTCATATGATGATTAATTGAGAGATGAGGATAAAAAATGAAATGTAAGGGGGTGAAGGGTTGATGTAGAAGAAAACTCACCTCTAGGTGCAACTCAAACAGAAATTTTAGAAAAAAAAATACTCTTCGCTAAAAAACAACACTATCATTGCAACATTGATTTATAATATTTATTCACGTAAAAATTTCTAAATCACTATTATAGAAATTGGCCTTATATGGCCTCTCTAACTCTTACCATATTCTCCACTCAAGATATAAGCTCTACAAATTTTATCCTCATAAATTTATTTTTTTATGCTATGTGCCAAGCTTTTCTTTCACTTCACTATACCCTCTTATGTGCCTCTTCCAAAATTATCCTTCAAGGACAATCTCAACTCTCTCAATTTAAGCTCCAAACCCCATGATGTCTCTTGTACTCCATTCACCATTTTTTTCTATGTATCCACATCCTTACTCTTCCCTTCATCTTTCCTATTTTCTATTTTGGGAGTGGAACAATTTTCTTTCCTTCTCAACCCTTAAATCCTGAACCTATATAGATGAGAAATCAACTTGTATACTCAAGCTCAAACTTTAGTTTAAAATTATGAAAATTACATGCAATCTCAACACATACCTCTGATAGAGCCAAAATGGATGCACCCATGATCTATTTGATTTTGTCTTGTGAGGAGAATGTGGATATTCTCCCCTAAACACAACAAATGATCCCCAATGATATGCAAGCTACAAATGCACCAACAATGGAGATAATGATTCAAATAATAATGAGCTAGATGTAAACTATGATCAAGATGATGACAAAGATGAGATAAGAACAAGATTAAAACTAATATTATCCAAATATGATATGAAATACTAAGGTTATTGGTAACATGAAAACTATAAAATGCATGAAAATTCTAGAGCTAAATGAGCATGATAATACTACAATGAGAATGGATGATTTTCAAAAGAATGAAGCTCCTATTTATAGATTTTTGGAGGGAAGTTGGAGGGTGAGGTAAGGTGGAGCTTATGTGGAAGCCACATAATGGACACATAGGCTAAAGAGGTTGGTCATGCAAAAGTCAAAGTTTCTCACACATGTGTGAGCAACTTTGAAATGGATGAAGCATTTAAGGTTGGATATGGGAATGGTTGAAGGTTTCTCACACATGTGTGAGAAAGTTTGAGAGAGAAAAGAGAGCACAAGAGTGTAAGGATAAATATGGGGCTATTTAAAGGAAGGTGGTTGAGACCACCTAGGGAATGGTTGCTTGCACGTGTAAGAAACACTTAGGCTTAATCTTTTTAGGAATCCTAGAAATTATTTTAATTAATCTAGGATTAGTTCAAAGGGTAGGCTTAGAGGTGATGGTAATGGGGGTAGATTAGGGTTTTAGGGTAGATTTAGGATTTAGTTAAATCATGGGTTTAGAAGAAAGAGAATTTAAATAAATAAATTTATTCAAGTAGGAATGAAAAGGGATAAGAGTAAATATATCAGGGGATAATATTTAAATAAAATTTAGATACTTTAGGATAAGAAAATTAATGAACCTATTTAGTTAAATATGTAGAGGAAAGGGAAAATACACTTTAATTAAAATCAACTATATGGATAAGGGGGATATTAATTAAATGGGATTTAATTGATTAAGGGGATAAAAAGATGACAAGGGACATTTTTAGACATCTACATTTTGCCCCTCTTTTATGTGATGTCAAGAATAAGGTCATGTCAAAGAAAATAAAATTAGATGCCCTAGAGGGATATGAAGGCATGGGAGTCGTGTTGGAGCAATGACGATGGAAGCATGTGGCCCCTCAAAAAAATAATGCAAAAAATGTATTTTGGGGAATTTTATTGAAAAAGGGAAAAAAAGAAGAGAAAGGAGGAGAAAATAGAAATTTGTATAGAAAATCTGATTTAAAGCATGCTTTAGCGGAACTGATAGATTCAAGGAGATTTAAGAATAGTGACAACTACTCTAAACTCAAGTGGTTTAGAGAAGAGTGAGGACCACTCTGATTTTAAGGAGATTTAGAGATCATTAAATCCACTCTGAAAGATTTAGAGAGCAGTAAAGAGAACTACTCTGAATTTGAGAACTTCAAACTTCATTGAATGAAATCCTACTTGATTTGAATGTTGTCAAATTTGAACTTGATTGAACAAGAATTTTCCATACCAATTTCGAGCTTGATTGAACGAAGGCCAATAAGAGATTTTGAAAAGAAATTCCAGTTAAATTTGATTTGCAATAACTGAACATGCTAAAAATAACCAATTTGATTTGAAGCGATGAAATTGATCAATGTCATAAAGATTAATAGCATCAACTTGATTGAAGAAAACTACATGTCCATGGAGTGAAAGAATTTGATTTGAAAATTTTGAATTTTAGTATGATTATGCCCCCTCAGGACTGAAATTGGAACAAATTCAAATAAAATCATTATTTTCAAGCATTTTAGGAGATAATTAGCGTGATTGAAATGAATTTGGATCAAGCGAAAATTGTTTAGGAAGTGTTAGTAAGCAATTAGGATCGATTTTAGTATTAAAAGAACACTGTTTGACCAGGTTTGACCAAGAAAAATGAGAGTTGACCAAGTTTGAGTTGTGTTTAAGAAATATCCTAGTGTGAAAATTTGATGCATGCATGAGAAAA
This sequence comes from Chamaecyparis obtusa, assembly GCA_027943335.1. NCBI lineage: Eukaryota > Viridiplantae > Streptophyta > Pinopsida > Cupressales > Cupressaceae > Chamaecyparis > Chamaecyparis obtusa. Next base: position 323,449 of record BSBK01000137.1, on the reverse strand, counting down.
TCACTTTTGACAGCTTCTGACAAGCTTTTTGTGCATTAATTACGCTCTGCACAGCTTTCATAAAGTGTGATTGACTGAACTTTGACTTTTGTTGATTATTGATCTGACTGATAATCATTATTGAATTTAGTCACCATACTTGTGATATTCTTTCTACTCATTTTGCCCATGTTTGATTGTAATTTGACCATAGTTGACTTCTGCATTTGGAAGGTTGACATTGCTTTGTAACTCTATTTTTACTACATTTGGGTGATATGAAACACCTGTTTCAATTTCAGTCCCGATATCAGGCCTTTGTGATGTTTTAATATTAATGTCCCTTAGGTCTTTGGGGTCTCCAGGAGGCTTAAATTGGTCAAAAAGATCATTTTTACTATTGATTTTCACTTTTTACCTTCCATATTTACTAAGCTCTAACAGAAGATAGTTTTCCTTGTTGGCAAGTTGACTATACTGATGTATATGACTTGATATAGTGTTGTCATTATGGCAACAAATTCATATAGCAGTTTGGAGTGAGCACACTTAATGAGAAGATCATAAATTAGTTAAGTGTTGAAGACTAGACAGTGTATAGAGTTCTTGCAGCTCAGAACTTTAGCACCCGAGTGTACGGATGAATTATGGTATGTGCCCTAGAAGTTAAGTTTGTTAGACTATAATCTTGCTTAGTCTATGAGCGCATAAGAAGATATGCAAGGATGTGAAAGTTATGGTCAGTAGAAGTTGCACAGCCAGTGTGTGCCAACAAAGAACAAAGCATAGAGTCGACAGTTAGTATTTTGGTTTGCGATCATAATGTAAAGTTGTAAAGGCTATGTGTCTATTATATTTAGGTTGCTAACATGTATACTTGTTTTTTTGTAAGCACACTTAAGCCAATTCATTTGGAAGTGTTATTTGTAATGGGTCTAAAAGCCAACCTAATTGTTTATTTTGTATGAGCATATAAATATAAGGTGCACCCATTTTATTCAACTTGGATGTGGATAGAGAGTTGTGTTGAGCAGAGCAGAAGTGTGAAAAGACACTATGAGATACATTAAAGCTTTGTAAGAGGTCAAAGCAGCACCGTAATAAAGGAACTAATTTGACAAACAGTGTCACAGTGACAGTTCACCTGGCAAATATAGTGTGTATCTGATATCTGAAGGTTGTAGCCTTCACCATTTGAGTAGTGAGCTCTAGGACAATGAGTCCACTCCCTTAATAGGGATCATTGTAAAAGACTCCTAATAGGGTCCGACCTTTGACAAGGTCTACTGTACTTAAAGCATTGTAAAGCTACTCCTAACAGGGTAAAGGATCTTCTAACAAGGATCACAAAACACTAGTGCAGAATATTAGTGGGTGTCAATTCCCACCGGGGTTTTTTACCTATTTGGGTTTCCACGTAATCATATTGGTGTCATGTGTTGATTTCATGTTTCATGTTTATGTGAATGTTTAATTCAATACTTAAGCATTTAAGGTCAGTATAAAGATTAAAGAGAAAAGTTAAAATACAGTGAACACTGATTCACCCCCCCTCTCAGTGTTCCCATTCCTAACAATTGGTAGCAAAGCTCTGGTCCTCAACAAAAAAGTTTAACCACTTGAGGAGATCATGGACAAAGAAGAAATGAAACATCTGAAAAGAAATCTGGAAGCTTCTCTTGAAGACCTAGACAATTCAGAAAGAGAAATTGAAGAACTAAAAGAAAAAGTCAACGATGCTTAGTTAGTTATCAAAAAACTAAGAAAGGATTTGAAAGAACGCTCTAAAAATGATCTTGAAGAAAAGTTCAAGAGGTTGAATGAATAAAATGCATCATTATAAAGTAATCCAGAAGAATTTTATGATAAGCTGACAAATAATTAGGAAGTCTATAATGAACAGGTCAAGGAGAACCTTCAACTCAATGAGGAATTAAGGGAAGCCAACTTGGAAATCTTGGATCTAAGGAATTGCAAAGAAAGATTGGAGTATGAATTGAAAGAAGCAAAGAATTACATTGATAAATTGCACACTAGTTCTGATTTGATAGAATCTCAGTTGTATGCAAGAAGAGCCAAAGGAGACACTAGTTGTATTGGATACAATGAAGCACAAAACCAGATTGACAACATGCGAGCAAGAAATAATACACAAAAGGACTCTACTAATACTGAGAAAACTGAAGATCAAACCAAAGACAATGGTGGACCTCCTAAGAATGAGTGCAAGCCTATAGAACGCACTTGTTTTGCTTGTAACAAGCATGGTCACATTGCAAGAAACTATACAGAGGTAAGACCTTTAAATGGTTACTGTTATACATGCAATAGATTTGGTCATAAAGCTATGAATTGCAAGACTAGTAAGAAGAACAAGATTCAGCATGATCAAAGAAATTAGAATCAGACCAATGTAAGAAGTTCTCATAATGTTACATGTTAGATATGTAACTATAATGGTCACTCAGCAAAACAATGCAAAATGGTGACTCGTGTCAATTCACCAAAGAATATGAGACCTCCAGTCATTTGTCACTCTTGCAACAAGGCTGGACATATATTAAGGTTTTATAGATCAAGGATGCAAGGTCAGGAAAGCCCTAAAAAGGTCGAAGAACCATTATTGGATCCTGAAGGAGAAGTCAATTTTGTGAAAGCCTTAGATGATGTGAGCTTGATTTGGTCAAAAAAGAAGAAGGACAAGACTGATGAGAATGTATTGGATGCATCCCCATTGGACGCACCCTCTACATCTGGATGAATGGCCCTCAGGGTCATAGGGGGAGCTAATTTAGCTCTAGACCCCTGCATGGCTAGTATACTCATTCTCAGAGTATGCACCTTTGGACTTAAGATTTTGGACTGTATAGGAACCTTCATGCAAGAGCGCACATGTTGATTGTTAGCAGAACTTGAGTTGGAAATTTTGAAGTGACAGCCTAGTTTATGCTACTTGTATTAATGGAAAAATTCTTACTTTAAGTACATAGAATGTTGTTTCATTACTCATTGCATTCAAATTCAGAGCAATTGGAGAGTAGAAAGAGCCTTGGAAGTTGTTGTGAAGATTTGGAGATTGAACTATCAATGTTTGTAGTGCATTTGGTCTGTTACAGAAACCCTAGTTCATTGCACCGATTCAAAAGTCATCAAATTATCTTAGAGATCAATTGGAAAGAGATTAACAAGTAAGTCATGGCCACTCCCATTGTTTATGATGTCTCTAAGAAGAAAAGATATGTTTTTAGGAGGCACCCATTTAAATCAACCCTAGATGATTTAGAGGGAGCTTTCTCCCGCACACCTATGGGCGTTATGCATGTTGAGGATATTAGGGCATATATCTACTACAAGAAAGAACTTGTTGGGCTGGATAGGTTAAGGGTGCACATGGATACAATGTTGAAATAGGATAAAACATTCATGGATGAATATGTCAAATGGAATGATCACCCTATTATTGAGTATGCTATGGCATATGAATTCTATGAGACATAATGGATAAAGATCTTGTTGAGCGGGATTCATGATGATCTATTTTGGATTGGTGATGTACCAATAAGAATCACGGGAGACTTGATACATGAGATGATAGGCCTATCTAGAATAGGCATCATCCTTCCAGTGGGAAAGGATGTTAGGAAAATGGTGGAGCAAGCATGTAAGTCAAGAAGCAATAGGCGCAACATGACAATCTAGCCTATTGAGCAAGCAGACATCAAATTGATGTCAATGATATTGGGATACAGGTTTCATCACACCAGCAAAGTAAATAGTGTCTCTATGGGCACTATTCTAGCAGCCATAAGACTTGTAAATAAAGATGGTGAATTCAACTTGTGTGAGATTTTGCACGCACAATTGATTGATAACATCAAGGCTATCAACCATGACAAGACAAAGATATTCAGGTTTGGGTCATTAATCATCTATATGTACCTTCATATAGTTGGGAGAGTATAAGATTTGTACTTGGACAAGTCCATTCCAACCATGCCATAGATATCCAACAAGCATCCACAAAAATCACATTAAGAGATTATGTAACATTGGAATTGAAGACCTTTAGGGCAAAGATGAAAATGAGGTACAAGATTCTAGAGAGCATTGTGGAGAAATATAAGGACACAATATGTTTTATGGTTGAAACTGATACAACTTGTATGGAAGATGTTGAGCCAATAACTAAGTGGATTCATCCACTTAGGTATGAGGTAGAGGAACAAGTTCTTGAAGCATATGCACAGGTACTCCTATCAGCCCCCAAAGATCCTAATGAACCCAGATGGGGAACATATGAGGAGAAGAAAAAAGAAGTAGATGCAAAACTTAACACTGCAGCAACAAAAAGAAAGGTTGCTAAGGTCACATCTGAAATCTTGAGAATACATGGTGTGTCTCAAGTAGACCTTGACAAAGCAAGGGATGAAAAGATTTCCTTAGAATTGAAAAGTGCAGCAGTAGAAGTAGAACAAGAAGATACTATTGACCTTACCACTCCTCCGGAGTATAAGCCAATAGTCAAAAGGAAGAAAGAAGCTAGCACTAGTCATCCATCCTCATGAGCAACAAGGAGCAAGAAAAACATTCAAGCACCTCCCAAGGTAGGATTTAGACCAAGCCTAAAACTTTTGAGTGCAAGAATTATTGATGAGGGTAGAATTGATCAAGTAGGAAAGTATTATGATACATATAGTGAGATTGACAAATCAGAAATACATTTTATGATTGTCAAACATATGATTAAGTTCAAGAAGATAGTTCTTGAATTGAAGACTGCTATTCCAGATAGAGTATGGGATATTTTAGAATTCCAAAAGAGACAAGCAAATGAAGAGGATCTAAGGATCAGGGAAAAGATATTAGAAGATAGTCTACCAGTATGTTCTAATGATGAAAAGACATTGATATTGAATTTAGTGAAGCCGCACCTAAGAACAAATTTGAGAACTCTACACATTATGAACAAAGACTATGATCTAATAACAAAGGAAATAGAGAAGGCCTTTGAGAAGGTGTTCTTAGAATAACACATGAAACCTCCTTCTACGCCCATCACTCATGCACCTAGTAAGGAAGATAAAGTGGCAGAGCCCACTAATGTACCAGTAATAGGTCCATAGGTCTCAACATCCATAGCAAAAACTCAAACAAAGGCAGACAAGTTTGCACCCATCTCAGAAACACACAAAGATGACACTATTATCATAGATAATGTGGAGATAGCCATGGCAACCATTGACACAGAATTGGATAAGTTTGAGGAAGCCTTTGTGAGCATGCAAGAAGCTAAAATCTTATGCAGTAGCTCACCTCCCACTCATCAAGTAGAAGTACTTATTGAAGACAAATCTGATGAGAAAGAAGAAGAAAAGAAAGAATATAAGGATGAAACATCAAATAATCTTGTCAAGGTAAAACAAGAAGTGATGAATAGCACTCCCATCACTCCCTCCTTAGCATTGTTGTCAAGTTTGACACCTGACACAAGCATTTTGGACTCCTGGAGAGAAGAAGACCTGATTAAGTTCAACGTCTTGGCTATGGAGAAGGAAAAGGAGAAACAAGTAATGAGGAATCCACTCCTATGGAATCAGTGAACATTCTGAACAGTTTGTTGCCTGTGGACAAGAAAGTGTCCAAAGTACACTCTGTTGATGATGTGAGTATAGTCATCTCACAGTTTAAAAGCAATTTTTCTAGCCTAGAAGAATCTACGTCCATAGTAGTAGAAGAGAAGTACTTAAGGAAGAGATTGAATGAGTTGATGAGAAAATTTGCACTAGATCTAAATTCACTCAAGTCTGGTCAAGCATCCTTGAAAGAATTTATAGATAAAGGAAGAAGAATCATTGCAGAATGCATGAACCAAGATAAGCTTACCAATGTTCATTTCAAATTAAAAGAGGTAGAAGCTATGATTAAGCAAGTAAAGACTTCAGTGAAAGACAAATCCACTGATGTGAACAAGTGCAACAATGATTACCAAGAACAAATTGATAAGATTGAGAAGGTAGAAAAATAGTTGTCAAAGATCAAGGCAAGGCAAACACAGCTAAGGAATGCTCTTGTGCCCTCCTTAGAAATCCTCAATAAGAACATCAAGGAGATTGATGCCACCATGATAACTTATGTTCATGGTCCTAGAAGTGACTTGGAGAAAATGGAGAAGCTATAGTATGCTTTATGCGCCCATCTCCAGATAGTTAATTCACTGATAACTTTTTGGAAGAAGGAGATCCAGAACCTCAAGAGAACATATCTAGATGTTTTCCCTCAGTAAGTGTATGTAGATAAAGTTTTTGATACACCTTTTTCATTAATGTCAAAGGTGGAATTGTATAGAATATGGAGTATAACATGTATAGGGAGATGTAAGATTATGTATAAAGATATGTATAGAAGACAAGTTTTTTGTAGTAAAGACAATTAGCAACTTGGCCATATTCCTCTGTTGCCATCAATGATAAAGGGGGAGATTGTTGGCAAGTTGACTATACTAATGTATATCACTTGATATAGTGTTTTCATTATGGAAACAAATTCATATAGCAGTTTGGAGTAAGCACACTTAATGAGAAGATCATAAATCAGTTAAGTGTTGAAGACTGGACAATGTACAAAGTTCCTATAGCTCAGAACATCAGCGCCTGAGTGTACAGATGAATTATGGTATGCAACCTAGAAGTTAAGTTTTTTAGACTATAATCTTGCTTAGTCTATGAATGCATAAGAAGATATGCAAGGATGTGAAAGTTACAATCAGTTGAAGTTGCACAGCTAGTGTGTGCCAGTAGAGAACAAAGCATAGAGCCGACAATTAGTATTTTGGTTTGCGATCATAATGTAAAGTTGTAAAGGCTATGTGCCTATTATATTTAGGTTTCTGACATGTATACTTGTTTGTTTGTAAGCATACTTAAGCCAATTCATTTGGAAGCATTATTTGTAATAGGTCTAAAGGCTGACCTAATTATTTATTTTGTATGAGCGTATAAATATAAGGTGTGCCCATTGTATTTGGAAAGGATGTGGATAGAGAGTTGTGTTGAGAAGAGAAAAAGTGTCAAAAGACACTATGAGATACATTAAATCTTTGTAAGAGGTCAAATCATCATCGCAACAAAGGAACTGATTTGACAAACAGTGTCACAGTGACAGTTCACCTAGCATATATAGTGTGTATCTGATATCTGAAGGTTGTAGCCTTCACCTTTTGAGCAATGAGTTGTAGGATAGTGAGTCCACTCCCATAACAAGGATCATTGTAAAAGACTCCTAACAGGGTCTGACCCTTAACAAGGTCTACTGTACTTAAAGCATTGTAAAGCTACTCCTAATAGGGTAAAGGATCTTCTAACAAGGATCACAAAACACAAGTGCAGAATATTCGTGGGTGTCAATTCCCACTAGGGTTTTTATCTATTAGGGTTTCCCCATAATCATATTGGTGTCATGTGTTGATTTCATGTTTCATGTTTATGTGAATGTTTAATTCAGTACTTAAGCATTTAAGTACAGTATAAAGATTAAAGAGAAAAGTTAAAATACAGTGAACACTGATTCACACCCCCTCTTAGTGTTCCCTTCCTAACATTCCCTACGGAGAAGCACCAATTCAAGCTAGCTAGGTGACATGACAAACCACCTCATTATGCAACACCTATGAGTACCTGATAATGATCCTTGTCAATTTTACAAATTTCAATTTCATGCATTTTTACACTTTTTATAGCCAATTTAGTTTTTAATCACATCTTGGATGCGGGATTGCACATGATAAATCCCATGTCGCATCTAATTTTTTACTGAATCCCAAATTGCATCCCATATATCCCAGATCACACCCTGTCGGGTTGCATCCGATCAAATTCAAGCAAGTTTGTAGTCAATTTTCCCTTTTGTTGTATTTAGTCAAAACAAGGTCGCATCCAGATTCTAGATCACATCTTAGATTTCCTGAGTCATATTTGGGATTTCTTGGCTTGTATACCATTAGAGAATCACATCCTAGGTTTCTTGGATCATATCCATGAAAGTAGGATCGCATTTAGTTTTCTGATTTTTGAGCTAATTTCTCTTGTCTATTTGAACTTTTTAAGCAATTTCCAGTCAATTCCTTTTGTTTAACACTAACATACTACCCCTATTTTTTGCTGTGTAGACATATTTTGGTCTTGTTTCATTTAGATCTACTCGACTGACCCAGGTCTTAGAGTTACATGATCAAATGACTATGGTTGAGCAGTGTGTGATTATGCATTGTGGTCTATGAAGCTTGGCTGATTTACCTGACATTCGTGTGAATCATAGATTGTTGACAGTGTTGGCAAAGAGGTGGCATTCAGAGCATGACACCTTTCATTTACTGACTGGTGAGATGATAGTCACCCCTGAGGACATGTGGCACATACTACATGTTTTTGTGATGGGTTTTGAGGTGGAGTACGAGGTGAGCGCTCTGATAGCGATGGCAGATGCTCAAAGGATTTTCTAGGATGATACTATTGCCAACCATTACATAGGTTGGGATCACATGGTGGCCCATTATGTGAGGTTACCTATTTATCTTGCTGGGCTAGTTGGAGGCCTAATGATGTCATATCGGGGTCAACATGGGTTTATGTGCAGGTGGTCTTGGATGATAGAGGAGATGATCCAATCACCTCACCATTTTACTTGGGGGAGCTGTATCTTAGCTCACATATAGAGGGAGCTGCATGAGATTGTATATCAACATTCTCAGACTATGACTATGGGTATCCTTGTTCTTGAGGTCTGGGCATGGGAGCACATCCCCGTCACATGACCGATAGTAGATAGGCACTGTGATGTAGGTCTTCCCTACATATATATGTATTATGGTATGTTGTAGCAGCCCCATTTAGGAAAGTTGGAGTATTGACAAGGGGTACTTGATGACATCAATGACATTATTTGGAGACCTTACTTGGATTATGAGGGATGACCTCCAGATGTTAGACAAATGCCTTTCTTTTTCTAGAGCAGGTACCTTATTAGGCGTACCAGATATATTGTTGAGAGATTTTTTATTACTTATGTTTCCAAGCAATACGAAAAGGTATAGGGTGTCTCACAGGAGATAGCTACTTATGCTTGCATTAGAGATGAGGAGGCCTAGTGGGGGTCTCGATTGATTTATGAGACAATCGTTCATGAGATCTCCCAGATTGTGTCTGTTTCTTGGGAGTACCATCCAGAGATTATAGATAATGGCGTGACTGATGGATATCATAGATTTTTTACTCAGTAGTCATTCCCTCATTTTACTACTCCTGATGAGGTTGCTCCTCACCTTGAGGATGTCATTGATTATGATCTTGTTGATGATGGTGGTGGCCGAGGCTGAGCTACTAGAGGCAGAGACAGGGGTCATGGCAGGGATAGAGGATGGGATGGAGGGAGAGATGGTGTCTAGGGAGGTGGTGGTGGTGGAGGAGATGATGGAGATGGCAAGGGTGGAGGTGGAGGAGGTGATAGTAGTAGACGGCGGGCCTCCGAGGGAGATGTAGGGAAGAAGAGTCATCAAAGATTAAGAGTCACTCCCCCACATAGAGATACAGGTCCTCTACTCCATAGAGATGAGAATGCATAGTGGCATAGGGTAGTAGGAGGAGGAGGTGATGGAGATCAGAAACAAGCATGTAGAGATCCTCCTGCAGGTGGTGATGGGGATCTATTATCTCAGTGTGAGCAGGAGCGAGCTGCATTGCACTTAGAGGTTGCCATGCTTAGAGCACACTTATTAGTGTGAGATTCTCAATTATCCCAGATGAGAGTGGAGAGGGACATATATTCCCACACAGCCACCCACCAGGGGCAGAGGGTGACATATTATTTTTCTTTATATTGTGTTGCTGTTCATGCTGCTCAGAGAGCTCCACTGTATTCTATCATAGCACAACATTCAAATGGTGTGATGCCTCCACTGATCCCTAGCAGAGCAGATGTACACCCTCTTGATCCTCCACGAGAGGATGAAGGAGCTAGTGAGGCTTGATATTTTGTATTCTCATATTTTGTATCTCTAATATATTGTACCACATTGGATCTATCATGTATTTGTACCTTTTTTATCAATATACTCTCTTATATCATATGGATTATTTATTGTCGATACATTGCTTTACAATATTCTGATACTTTGATACTTTTTCACCCATGCTTTGATATACTATTCTGATGTTCCAAGATACTCACATACTGATGATATATTGATGCTTCTTTATTGATTGATGATTCTAACATGGATATCTTATCTGCCTTATCTTGTTTCATATGATACTTTCTAATTTTGATATCTAATATCTGATGCTTTTAATTTTTGCACATGTGATATATTTGATATGTGTCTCATGCTTAGGATATTGATGCAATGTTCATACTTGGTCAAGATTAGATTAGATGATGATATGATGACATCATGATATATTTTATTGATATATGCTTATGTTTTTATATTTTCAAAGCTTTATGAATGTATGGATGCAAACTTATGTGATGGTTTAATGCAATGTATAGAATCTTTATTTTATGTATGCATATGGATGTGGATATGAGATGTAATGCAATGCGATGTATGGACATCTCACTTTTTTATTTATGAATGATTATGGATGCATTATGAAAATGTACTTATGATATGAAATGGTTTATGAATGTAAATGAATATCAGTGATATATACTTAGTCATTTCATTATAGTTATTTATGATTTCATGATGTACTTGATCAAACATGGAAAATGGTTAAAGTTTTTAGAATTTTCAGCTCACATTAATGCTTAGATAATTTGAATTCATACATGCATGCTATTAATTTGATTTCATATGCTCATAGCTAATTAGAAAACACTTCAATTTAGATAATAGTAAATGAATTCATGTTCTGATGCTTGTTTTGTAAGCCCATAATGCTAGATTGATTTGCAAGTGCCAATCCCTTCCTGATTTACTCATTGTCCTATGCAATATTTTTAAAATATTTTTTTTTGATGCTTCATCTTGTCCATTACCTTGAGGGTGATAGATCAAGGAACAATAATGAGTGATTTTAAATTGAAGACACAACTCATCTATGTCTTTGTTTTTGAATTGACCCCCATTATCAATCACAATCGACAAGGGTATGCCATAACGATAGATGATGTAGTTTAAGATGAACATTGAGATTTTTTTCCAGGTGCATTAGATAGTGGGAAAGCTTCTACCCATTTTATAAAATACTCAGCTGTAGTAATGATGTATTTGTGTCCACTTGATGAATTTGGGTAAATCTGACCAACCAGATCAAGGCACATTATTGAAATGCCCAATGTTTTATGAAAGGAATGAGCTCTCTACCTGGAGCATGTATCAGGTTTCCATGGATCTAGAATTTCTTGCATGTTTTTGCAAAATAGATAGCATATTTCTCCATTATGGGCCAATAATATCCAACCCTTAAGATTTTCTTGGCTAATGAAAAACCATTCGAGTGTGACCCACACACACCATGAACCTCCTTTAATGCACGATTAGACTCTTCATTTTATAGACACCTAAGAAGTGTACCATCTAGACCACATCTATAAAAGTCATTAGTGATGATTATATAATGTGATGCCACTCTTATAAGGGATCTCTTTTCATTTCTAGAATAGCCTTCAAGAATTGTTTGGTCTTTAAGATAGGATTTCCACTAGAAATTCATAGCAAAATTGATGTTCCTCAAGTTGTAACATTGATGCTAAAGTAGCCATTGCATTAGCTTCTCTATTCTCTGATCTTGGAATTTTCTCAAATGTGATAAAGACAAATTATTTCTTCAAGTCATCCACCATTTTTTTTTAAGGCATGAGTTTACCATCTTTTTTTTTATAATCACCATTCACTTGATTTATAATGAGTTGTGAATCTCCATAGATATGTAATTCAACAATTTTCCATTGTATTGCCAATTTGAGTCCATTCACAAGAGCTTCATACTCTTCTATGTTATTTTTACATGGAAAGATCATCTTATATGCTTTTGGAATCTTGTACCCTTGTGGTTTAATGAATAAGTGATGCAGGAGCATCTCAAGCTTTGAGCAATCTTGCATCAACCAAAAATATTTCCTATTTTTTGTTGTTTGCATAATAATTGTTGTATTTGTCAGTTTCATGGTGTGCAAAGCTTAAATTATTTTGAGGACCTATATTGTAACCTTCTCCTAAGATCTCATAAGGATTGGATGGACCGTTTCAAAGTTGGAGTTTTTTTACTTGCCGTCGAAGCAGTATTTTCCTGCAGTTTTGGAGCTAATTGCGCATAGTGGCGATGTTGATCCTTAATGAATCAGCCTTTTCTCTCTTAGGTAATTTAAGAGGACCTAAAGTACTACCATTTCCCAAGATAACAAGCCCTAATTCATTATGAGTCAAAATTTATGACCATTTTTCTCAGGGACTTATTTTCTGCTAGTTTTTATGCGAAACGTGGAGTGTTTCTTCTTGCATGGTTTTGTGTGATGAGATGGGGCCTTGTGAAGTTAAGGAAATTTTTTTCCCAGGTCATTTTTGGACCTAAATCCAAATTTACATTAAGTTTTGATCATTCTTACATTGGTTTTGGTTTCTTTCCTTAGACTGGACCTAAATTGTAATTAAAGCCTGACTCGCCGACTTGTGGCTTAGCTAGCTATATATTGAGAGCTTGGGTAGATGTTTAGGGGTCAGATGGGTGGTAGATTGGAAATGGTATGAGAGCATAATCATACTTGGATCCTATGAGATCTTGTAGATCAGATGTTTTTTCTAATATTATAATAGCTGAGTTAGTGGTTTGTATGCTTGGAGACAAGGAGATTGCTTGGAGGCTTGCGAGCTCAAGTTTAGATTTGCCTTAGTGTTTCCATCAATTTCTGATGTGTTTCAGATATGGACTATCTTGGATACTTTTTAAATCCATTTTCTAAGGCCACAACCTAGAAGGCCTTACAACCAGGCATGTTGAATGAAATTCTATTTTGAAGCATTATCTTGTTGTATTTTGCTGCAATTGTTGTTGTTATAATTGGCAGTGTAGGTTTGGACCATCCATTATTGGATCCTCCATCCGTTCCCTACATCAAGTGGTGTAGGGATGGAGGATCCAATAATGGATGGTCCAAACCTACACTACGTCAATAAGCATCCAGCTCCTAATCCTTGCTATGTGAAGGAGCCATCAAAATACATCTTCCATGAGTGTTCAATCAAGTGCATAATAGATTCATCTAGAAACTCTACATGTAATGGCTTGTCATCTGTTAAAGGTGTTTTTGCAAGTTGATGCACAATTACTTGTCCTTTAATGGCTTTTATATCAACATATTCTATGTTAAATTCACTTAGGATTAAGATCCACTTTTTTAACCTTCATGTATGCATTGCTTTACTCAATAGATACTTGAGTGGATCAATTTTAGCCACTAGCTTCACCTTATGTAATGCCTAAGCTTTTGGGATGCAAATACCACTGCAAAGCATGCTTTCTCAATCATGGAATAGTTCAATTCATATGTAACCAAAGTTCTTCTGATATAGTATATAGCTCTTTCTTTCTTTGCTTCATATTCTTGTGTGAGAAATACTCCTAGTGACGTATCTATAGCTGATATGTAGAGAAATATAGGTTTTCCATAAATTGGAGCCATTAGGATTGGATGATTCATTAGATATTTATTGACTTGTGTAAAATTTTCTTCACATTGCTCATCCCAAGTGAATGTAGTTCCTTTGCACATCAACTTTGTGAAAGGTTGTTCCTTATCCACCAATTGAGAGATAAATCTTCTTATAGATTGTAACTTGCCTTGTAGTGTCCTCATTTTATTGATGTTTCTAGGTGGTTTCATTTCAAGAATATCTTTCACCTTTTCTAGATCCACTTCAATTCCTTTTGTTGTGACTATGAATCCTAACAATTTTACAGATGATACCCCAAATGCACATTTCTTGGGATTAAGCCTTAATTGAAACTTTTCCATTCTATCAAAGATTTTCCTTAGATCTTCTATGTGTGTTGATCTTATCTTTGATTTTTCTAATGTATCATCTACATAGTCTTCCATGTTTCTATGCATCATGTCATGAAAAATTGTGGTCATTTCTCTTTGATAAGTTTCACTTTCTTTTTTTTAGACCAAAGGGCATCACATTCCAATAGTATGTTCCCCATGTGCATGTGAATACGGTCTTTTCTTGATCTTCAAGGGAAATTTTTATTTGATTGTATCCGTAAAATTCATCCATCAATGAATGCATCTCATATCCTACTATCAAGTCTACAATCATATCTATGTTGGGAAGTGGAAAGTCATCTTTAGGGCAAGCCTTATTTAAATCTCTGAAGTCTATGCAAACTCTTATGGACTTGTCTGCCTTAGAAATAGGAACTATGTTTGAAATCCATTCTTCATAGTCAATCGCTCTAAAGAATATAGCTTTCAATAGGTTTTCCAATTGTGCTTTGACTAGCAATGCCACATGTAGATTCATTTTCCTATTTTTTTGCTTCATTGGTTTCACATCAAGAGAAATGGACAAGTGATGCATGATCAAATCTATATCCAATCCAGGCATATCTATATAAGACCAAGAAAATTTAATCTTCTTTACTTTGAAAAAGTTAGTGAATTGGATCTTTTCTTCTTCTATCAATGGTTGAGCAATATGAACCAGCTGAGGAGGTTCTATTGTTCCCAAATTAATGGGTTGTGTTGGTTCAATCAAAACTAAATATCTTTCTTGAAAATGATCAGGGAGGATATCAAGAATCCCATCCTTTGACACCTCTCCAAGGTTTTCACCATCAAATACATCCTTTTCTTTTTCTCTTTTAGGATTTGACACTGGCACTAAGTGGTTTTCACCATCAAATATCTTGTTCTTTTTTTTTTTCATTTTGAGACTAAGAAACTTGATATCCTCCTTAGTCATGGTTTCACTCTTTACACTGGTGGAAGAAAGGAAGGGTCACAAGAGTTTAGATAACAGGCTAGGGAATAATCATTGTCAAAAGACAGTAAGCTTGTGGATGTGGGCTCATTCCAATCTATCAGTTTAGGATGTTAGAGGGACAAAGATTTAGTAAGTTCAAGAGATAGCACTGTGTTTGTTGCAAATTGCAATTGAAGCAATTGTTGTGTTGTCATTGATGTCAAACCTTAACCGGTAAGACTGTTGCTACTTAGGAAAGTATTATATCTATTGTATTGTTGTGAAGAAGGGAAAGAAAGGATGGTAACAATAGCACCTAAGGAAAGGTTGAGTTATCTTGACTATGTTGTACAATGATGAGACAATGTATTGTTTATCTTAGTAAGATTGAAGATTAAAACTGGTAGGCTTGACCGAGCAAAAATGGAGAAATCATGTTTAAACTGAGTGATGTTAATATCGACCAAGTTAGTATATGTTGAGCAAGATTCTAGTGTCAACTAAACATTAGTTAATTGTCGAGGAAGACAGTGTAAGCCAACGAAAGATCTTTTAGTAATGACCGAGCTTTCTACATGAAGACCAAGTAGTTGATCACAATATTGATCGAGCATCAATATTTTTATATTTGAAGAGAATTCAGACTTGGAGCTGACATTGTTGAATTCTTGGATTATGTAAAATGTGTTGACTTTATTTTATTGATTGTTTGAAAGCATTGAATGCACTAAATCTGACCTAACCCTAAGATCTACGAAGGAGATTGAGTGGAAAAAGATGAGTTAACCTAATTGAGGAAGTGTTAAGGGTACCTAAGCATTAGGTATGTGTGTGCATAAGTGAAAAGAGGATGTTGGAAGATCAATAGATTTTATTGACTGTATAAGCAGAAAAGGCTGAAGGAGAAGTGTGGTGGTTGCTTGAAGAAAAGTTCTAAGCAAATTAGATATGGAGATCGAAAAGTTTCAAAGTCAGTAAACCATCATTTGTGTATGGAATTGGATCTAATATTTGCAAAGTGCGTTGTATGTTTTTCAGATCAATACTGTTGCTACTTTCTAACCATTGTAACAATCAAAATCATTTTAACAGAGGTTGACCTAATAGTCATATGTTTAAATCCTTTGAACAAGGCTACATTATAATGGAGTGTATGTAAGTCCTATAACAAGGCTCACTTCTAACAGAGTGATTGAAATACTTTAACCGGGTCACACCTAACAGTGTGTATTGTAACCTTTGATAGGGTTGACTTTTAGCCCAGCTCACTTCAGAAGAGTGAAAATAATAGTGGCATGTTACAAAGTGGTTTTTCCCAGATTGGGTTTCCACTATAAATCCTAGTGTCAATGCTTGTGTGAATGTTTTGGTTTAAACATTTCTATGTTTTAAAATTTAGATAGAGCTAGGTAGTGGACTACAATGTTATATGTTTCTATTATACAATCAGTGATGACTGAGTTGGTGTTGGTTGTTAGATCTGATTTAAGGAAAAAAATTTGAAGTTTGTATTATACATCTGGACCTGAGAACAACTGATTCACCCCCCCCTCTCTGTTGTTCTAAATCATATTAACAATTGGTATCAAATATGTGTTGCTTATTATTGGTGTTTACACAAATCAAGTTTAAAGGGACTTGAAGCAAATGATCAGGATGTATAATCTAAGGAGGTACTAAAGTTGAATAAGGAAAACTTCCCTGCATGGCAAAGCTTGATGAATCTACATCTAGCCAGTATTGGTGATTCTACAAAGTACTAGATTGAGAATGACTATGTCTCACCTATCACACCTTTGACTACTAAGGAAATGAGAGATAAGAAAGAACATAATCAGGCAATGCTAGAAATTGCATCTGCCCTAAGCTATCCAAAATTTGAGGACATTAAGGATTGCACAAGTGCTAAGGAGATGTGGGACACTCTTGCAAAGATATATGGTGGTGACATAAATGTATTGAAAGCTAAAGCCAAGAGTCTCAGAGGTAAGTTTGATGAAATGAGAATGCAAGAAGGTGAGAACATTGCACAATATTGTGGTAGAATAAAAGAAGTTGTGAATGCTATTAGAGGAGCAAATGGAACTATTGATAATGAAACTATAATTGGAAAAGTACTAAGAACTCTATGTCCTATATATGCTATTAAGATCTCAGGTATTTAGGAATCTAGGTGTAACTCTACAAATGTACTTACTTTGGAAAGTTTGGTTGGCAAGCTGACTGCTTTTGAACTCTCTAATTATGATAACTTCACTATTGGTAGTATTGGTAATGTTGAATCTCCTTTCAAGTCACAATTAGTTCTAAACAAGCCAAAGAAAGAAAAAGAAAGATGCATCAGTGAAAGTGGCAGTGACACTTCTAATGAAGAACTTGAAGATCTAGAAGCTCTTATGGCTAGAAGACTGAGAAGGGGAAAAGGAAAATATAAAGGTAAACTCCCTATTATATGTTTTGCATGTAATAAAGTTGGTCATATAGTTGCTAGATGTCCTGACAAGAATAATAAAGATGAAGAAAGAAATAGCAAACACAAGGATAGAAGATATGAAAGAAGCTACCGAAGGTACAAAGACTACAAAGGAAAAGGTAAGAAATTTTGTTACATTGCTGAAGAAGAAATTGACATTGATAGTGATGATTTTTAAATTGAGGTAGTCTATATTGCAATGAAAGATGAGTCTGATGAGGATGAGAAAATTGCATTGATCTCCTATGTGAACAAGAATGATAAATGGATTATTGATAGTGGTTTTTCACATCACATGACTGGTGACAAGAGTAATTTTGATACCTTACATCATTATAGAGGAAAAAGTGTAAAATTTGGTAATGATGCACCATGTCTTGTTAGAGGAAAAGGTTTGATTAAACTAACTGATAAGATCTCTTGTGAAAATGCATATTGGGTTGAAGGTCTAAACTATAATCTACTAAGTGTTGCACAGCTTAACAGCACTGGTTACCAAGTGGAATTTCATCACAAGAAAGCTAAAATATTTGATACTACTGGTGAACTGATCAAAAGTGGAGAACAGACTGGAGGTAATTTGTTCTATCTTGACCTATCTAAAGGAAAATGTATGGTTGCACAACTTGATGATATTTGGTTATGGCATAAGAGGCTATGTCATGTTAATTTTGATAATCTAGTAGAAATAAGTAAGAAGAAGAAAGTAAGAGGTCTACCTAGATTGAAGAAACCTAAGAATGTGAAGTGTAAGGAATGTTAGTTAGGAAAAATGACAAAGTCAAGTTTCAAGAGAAAATCCTTTAATTTTGAAAACATTTTAGATTTTGCTCATATTGACCTTTGTGGACCTATGGGTGTACAAAGCTACTGTGGTGCTAGATATTTCATTTTATTTGTTGATGCTCATACCAGGATGATGCATGTAATGTTTCTAAAAGAAAAATCTAACTCTTTTCAATTCTTTAAGTGGTATTTGGCTAAGGTTGAGAAGGAGACAGGTAGGAACCTAAAATGTCTTAGATATGACTGAGGTGGAGAATTTACATCAAATGAATTTAATTTGTTTTGCAATGATAAAGGGATCAAAAGATAGATGCCTGCACCTAGAACACCTCCATAGAACGGTATAGCAGAGAGAAGGAACAAATCTATGTTAGATTGTGCAAGGACATTGTTGATTGAAAAGAATGTGGCACAGAAATAATGGAAAGAAGCTATAAGTATAGTTGTCTACACTCTTAACTGGGTAACTATCAAGAAAGGTACAAATTTGACACCTTATGAATTATGGCATGGGTATGCATCAAGTGTTAAATACTTTAGAATATTTGGAAGCAAGTGCTACATACTAGAAGATAATAGGAATAGAAAGTTTGATGCTAAAAGTGATGAAGGCATATTCCTAGGGTATTCCACAAAAAGTAAAGCTTATAAGTGTTTGAACTCTAACACTAACAAAATTGTGGAAAGTGTGAATGTCAAAATTGATGAGTATGCAGAAAGAAATGAAGCTGACAGCAAAAGAGAACCAGAAGATTATAGATCTTTTGTGTACATAGAAGAAGAAGAAACAAGTAACAGACTTTCACTTGATGTCGAGTCTCAGGTAAGCAATGCCAAGCAACAGGAAGATGCTATTGAGCATTAGGAAAATAGTGCCAAGAGAGAACAAGAACATGTCAAGCAACAGGAAGATGTTGTTGAGTATCAAGAAGAGGTTGCCAAGCATTTAGAAGCTGAATCTGACAATCTTGTTGAGGAACCTGATGAATTAGAGGAGAGAAGATCTGAACTTATTTTGGAAAAATATGTAAGAAGACATCACAAGCCTGAATAGACAATTGGAGACAAACATACTAGAGTTCTGACCAGAAGTCAGACAAAGGATCCAACATGTTTGCTATGTGAATTTGAACCTAAGTCAACTAGAGAGACATTAGAAAATGAAGACTGGATACAAGCAATGAATGAAGAGATAGACCAGATAGAGAAGAATGATACTTGGACTCTGGTGCCGAGACCTAAAAACAAAAATGTTATAGGAACAAAGTGAGTGTTCCAGAATAAGTTGAATGAAAATGGTGAAATTACTAGAAACAAAGCTAGGCTGGTATGCAAAGGCTACGCACAAGAAGAAGGAATAGATTATGGGGAGACATTTTCCCTTGTAGCTAGATTGGAAGGAGTAAGAACTCTACTTGCATATGCTGCTTATAAAGATTTCAAGGTATATCAAATGGATGTTAAGTCTACATTTTTAAATGGTATACTAGAAGAAGTTTACATAGAACAGCCAGAAGGTTTTATTGATCCAAATAGAAGACAAATGGTATGCAAACTGAACAAAGTACTATATGGATAAAACAAGCTCCCAAAGCATGGTATGAGAGATTGCATAACTACTTGATACAAATTGGATTTTCAAGAACAAATGACACAAGCAATCTATACATGAAAGATGAAGAAGGTAAATGTATATTATTGGCAAAAAATTTTGTGGATGATATTATTTTTGGTGGACAAGATGCTTTGCATAAAAGATTTTCAAATGAAATGCAAACTAAATTTGAAATGAGCATGTTTGGTGAGATCAAATTCTTTGTTGGTTTACAAGTATATCAGATGAAGAAAGGAATTTTCATTACACAGTCTAAGTATGTTAATGAGATACTAAAAACTTTTGGGATGGAAGATTCTACACCAGTGAGTACTCCTATGGCTACTAGACAAAAGTTATCTAAGAATGATGATGCTGCAGAAGTGAACCAGACTTTGTGCAGATCCATGATTGGAAAATTGTAGTATGTTGTACATAGTAGACTAGATATTGTACTAGTTGTTGGGATTGTGGCAAGATTCTCTACCAATCCTAAGGAAACACACATGATGGTTGTGAAAAGAATTATGAGATACTTGAAAGGGAGTGCTGACTATGGGCTATATTACAAAAAGGATGAAAGATTTGAACTAAGAGTATATATAGATGTTGATTGGGCAGGAAATGTAGATGACAGAAAGAGTACTAGTGGTGGAGATTTCTTTCTTGGACAAAGATTAGTCTTCTGGATGAGCAAGAAACAAAATTGCATTTCCCAATCTACTGCTGAAGTTGAGTATGTTGCTACTGCTAGTAAACTATTCAAATTTGGTATGGATAAAGAAACTATTGGTAGGCATGAAAGAATAAATCACTAAACTTGTTGTTATTTTCCATGACAACACAAGTGCTATCAACATTTCTAAGAATTTGGTGATGCATACTAAGACCAAGCACATAGCAATCAAGTATCACCACTTGAGAGAATCGGTACAAGATAAAGAAGTCCGTATGGAATATGTGAATACAAAGGAACAATTAGCAGACATATTCACTAAAGCTTTACCTAAAGAAGCAGATGAGTATTTGAGAAGTCAATTAGGGGTCCTTCCCCTAACTAAGGCTGCCTAGTTAAGCTAGGATCCCTACATCAAATATGCTACAACAGAATATTTGACAGATTGATGTAGAAGATTGTCACACTTTAGGACTAGCCTAGAGTTGTGAAGAAGAGAAAAAACAAGGAATTAGTCATAAGCAAGATGATAGAGGGAGAAACATTGAATTGCATAGATAATATCTACATCTAATGGATGTATGTTTTAGTTGCTACTTTGGCATTTTTGTCAAAGAGGGAGATGAAATGAAATGATATAATAACACATGACACTGATGGACTGAACTGCATAGATAATATCTACATCTGATGGATGTATGTTTTAGTTGCTTCTTTGGCATTTTTGTCAAAGAGGGAGATGATGAACTGAGATAAAGGATCAGGATAGAGGGAGATTTGGATATTTTTTACGGTCATAGAAGTGAGGCTTATAGATTTTGAATTAGAATGAAGCTAAGGATATTACAAATTTTTTTTCTGATGAACAGATAAGTTTTTGGATTGGTTGGTAATCCATGTGTTATTCAAGTGATATCATATGATGTTGCCATCAATGCCAAAGAGCGAGATTGTTGGAAACTGTAATTGAAGCAATTGTTGTATCGACCGAGTTAGTATATGTTGAGCAAGATTCTAGTGTCGACCAAACATCAGTTAATTGCTGAGGAAGATAGTGTCAGCTGATGAAACATTTTTTAGTAATGACCAAGCTTTCTACATGAAGACCAAGCATCAATATTTTTATATTTGAAGAAAATTTAGATTTGGAGCTGACATTGTTGAATTCTTGGATTATGTAAAACATGTTGACTTTATTTTATTGATTGTTTGGAAGCATTGAATGCACTGAAATATGATTTATTGTAAATCTTTAATAGATTTGAGATGATTCTAGAAAAGGAGCCAAAGAACATAAAGCAAGTAGATTCAATGAATCTGACCTAACCCTAAGATCTACGAAGGAGATTGAGCAGCAAAAGATGAGTTAACCTAATTGAGGAAGTATTAAGGGTACCTAAGCATTAGGTATGTGTGTGCATAAGTGAAAAGAGGATGCTGGAAGATTAGTAGATTTTATTGACTATATAAGCATAAAAGGCTGAAGGAGAAGTGTGGTGGTTGCTTGAAGAAAAGTTTTGAGCAGATCAAAGATGGAGATGGAAAAGTTTCAAAGTCAGTAAACCATCATTTGTGTATGGAATTGGATCTAATATTTGCAAAGTGTGTTGTATGTTTTTCAGATCAATACTGCTACTACTTTCTAACCATTGTAATAGTCAAAATCCTTTTAACAAAGGTTGACCTAATAGTCATATGTTTAAATCCTTTGAACAAGGTTGCATTCTAATGGAGTGTATGTAAGTCCTATAACAAGGCTCACTTCTAATAGAGTGATTGAAATCCTTTAACCAGGTCACACCTAACAGTGTGTATTGTAACCTTTGACAGGGTTGGCTTTTAACTGAGCTCACTTTAGAAGAGTGAAAATAGTAGTAGCATGTTACAAAGTGGTTTTTCCCAGATTGGGTTTCCACTATAAATCCTAGTGTCAATGCTTGTGTGAATGTTTTGGTTTAAACATTTCAGTGTTTTACAAGTTACATACATCTGGGTAGTGGACTGCAATGTTATATATTTCTATTATACAATTAATGATGATCGAGTTGGTGTTGGTTGTTAGATCTGATTTAAGGAAAAGTTTATGAAGTTTGTATTATACATCTGGACCTAAGAACAACTGATTCACCCCCCCCCCCTCTATGTTGTTCTAAATCATATTAAAAATGTTATTATCAATGTTATTAACATGCAAGACATTTTCCATTAAGTTTTCTTCTAAATAGGTGTTAGGATTATTAGAGTCATTTTCATTATTATTAGAGTTCATGTTAGTGGTATGCAAATATAACTCTATTGATATAGAATTAGAAATCTATGCATCTTCAATCAAGACTCTAGGAGAAAATTTATGTATCATATCCACCTCTATATCCATAGTAGCATTAGAAAGGATATCCCATTCATATTTGTGTGAGTCCACTTGACTATCATCGAAAACCCCCAAGAAGTGGGAAATAGTCATAGGTACCTTAGCTTCTTCATTAGTATTGTTCTCTCCTTCTTGCAATGGTTCTTGTGAAGGTTCTTCATCAAAATGAGGTGTGTCATCAATAGGAATTCCTTAATCTGTTTCAGGCTCCCTTGCTGGTTCTTCTCTTGAATCTTGTTCATGTTCAATATTGGTGCCAAGTTCTAATAATGGACCTCCTTGGAAGAGTAGCAACCTTTCATAGGAAATAGGTTGTCCTTCAATCTCTTCATCATCATCTAATTCTCTTGATCTATTGAATACAGGACCACTTTTTGCTCTAGGATGTGATGTTTCTTCTTTGAAGCCTAATCCAATCTTGTCTTTTGGGTTTTTGAAATCCATGCATATTGTCTCAACAAGTCCTTTTTTTCTTTGTCCTAAGGGTCCTTTTCCTTTGTAACCCATTTTTTTCATAATATTATAGCCTTTTCCATACTTATCAGTGGCTATTTCAACATTCTTAATAGTCTCATCTCGTTCGCTTTCTTTGTACAGCCATTGCAAGACAACTTTTTCTTCATTTTCTTCTTCAAGGGACACCTTTTCTTTGACCATTCCCATTCCTTCATGAATTGTTAGGGCACTGCCATTAGAAGGTGTAAATGTTGATGAAGGTCTTCCTGAGACCTAGGAGATATGGGGACATCTATTAGAGACATTGTCGAACCTATCTTATACTTGTAAGGAAACTCAGGTGTGGAAACAGCTTCCTACACTAATCTCTAAAGGAAAGTATTGTGCAATTTCTTTTAAATCCTTACAATTTCAGATTCGTTAACTACTTTAACAATGATATTGCAGCCATATACCATGCATATAGAAAATAGAAAATGACACAATGATTTACCCTGGGGAAACCTTTCGATAAAAACCCCAGCACTCCAAAACTTGCACAGTTTATTAATCAAAACTATTACAGTTTACAATACACTTGCAATGCAAGTTCTTTCAGAAGATTTTCCAACTCTTGAAGACAAATCGTAGCAGAAAAAAATGTTCCAACAATACACTAACTTCACCTATCTTCGCAACCCTAAAAAATGCTTATATCATGCGCTTCCCTTTTTAGGGCAACTTCCAAAGATAGTCATATTAGGGCTTTACCATTCTTCAAGAAAATAGGAACCCAAAAAAAATTTATCTATTGCCACATGTCTTCACCTGTCATTGAATCTTCCATACATAGCTCTTACATGTCATCAAAATTTGTCATAACTATTTCAGCCATGATCTCCTTGCACACAATTCAAGATGCTGACACATCAAGTGGAGTGACACATCAACATGCCAACTAGACATGTACACTCACACTTAATTGTACACTATTTGCAAGAAATACATTTTACAAAAATAAATAATAAGAATAGGAATCATCCAAGGTTGAGACACCTTATTCCTAACATTCTCCCACTTGTCAAACACCTTGTAAGAGCAATAGGAACATAATAGGAACTAACCGCTATAGGTCGTAAGGCCCATAGACTCCAAACACCATCTGAACTTCTCAGTGCCCACTAGTTTCGTTAATGCATCTACAACATTCTTCATAGTATCTATCTTCTCCAAATTTACCTTTCCATCTTCCACCATATCTCTCACAAAGTGAAACTGCACATCAATGTGCTTCGTTCTAGCATGGAAAGTTGGATTCTTCGCAAGGCAAATAGTGCTCTGACTATCACACCAAATAGTAATTTGTTCTGCATCAACACCAACATCAAAACACAATCTCCTAAGCCAAATGGCTTCCTTACAAGCATGATTAGCAGCCTTGTACTTAGATTTTGTAGTGGACAAAGCAACCATAGGTTGTTTCTTACTCATCTAGGTGATGGCACCACCAAACATAGTGAACACATAAGCACTGGTGGATCTCCTGCTATCAATATCACCTACCCAATCTGAATCCATAAACCCATGAATACAAACTGAATGTGGAGATCCAGAAGAGTTACCATGATAACATATGGAGTAATCTGATGTACCCCTCAAATATTTGAATACTCTCTTAACTGCATCCCAATGTACCCATCCAAGGTTAACCATAAACCAACTCAGGACTCCCACTGCTTGGGCAATGTCTGGTCTAGTACAGACCATAGCATACATAACAAATGCCAACTACACTAGCATAAGGTACTCTACTCATGTCCACCTCACTAGGAGATTTTGGACAATCATCTACAAATAGCTTTGTTCCCATAGAAACAAGAACACATAGTGGTCTACAATCTTCCATGCTGAACCTGTCCAACACAGACTTCACATACTTACTCTGACTCAACCAAAGTTTTTTGTTAGACCTGTCTCTACTAATTTCCATACCCAAGATGTACCTTGCTGCCCCAAGATCTTTCATCTCAAACTATACTGACAACTGAGATTTAAAATTAGAAATCATACTCTTACCCTTCCCAAACAATAACATATCATCAACATATAATGCAACAATAAGAAGGTGATCATTTTCAACTCTGAAATAAACACAATGATCTGATTTCAATCTTACAAATCCAATTGACAACACAAAGGCATCAAACTTAAGGTACCACATCCTAGAAGATTTCTTCAAACCATATAGAGATTTCTTTAATCTACAAACTAAGGATTCTTTACCTTTAACAATGTAGTGCTCAGGCTGTGACATATAAATCTCTTCCTCCAAATCACCATGAAGGAAAGTTGTCTTCACATCCATCTATTCTATCTCTAAATCATATGATGCAGCAAGAGATAATAGAAACCTAATGGATTTCAACTTTGCAATAGGAGAGATTATTTCACCATAATCTATTCCCTCTACCTGTGAATACCCCTTTGCAACCAATCTAGCTTTGTACCTTTCAACACTGCCATCTGCACAGAATTTCTTCTTGAACACCCATTTACAGCCAACAGATTTTCTCCCTCTAGGAAAAGGTACAAGATCCCAAGTTTTTTTTTCTCCAATGAAGCCATCTCATCATCCATAGCCTCAATCCAGGAACCTGCATCTTCCATGCCCAAAGCCTCTTTCACAGATCTAGGCTCATCAGTGTTAGTAATCAAAGCAAAGGCACAACTAG
The DNA here is from genome assembly GCA_027943335.1 of Chamaecyparis obtusa. Lineage (NCBI taxonomy): Eukaryota > Viridiplantae > Streptophyta > Pinopsida > Cupressales > Cupressaceae > Chamaecyparis > Chamaecyparis obtusa. The sequence continues at coordinate 297,441 of BSBK01000137.1, read as the reverse complement.
AATCTAACATAAAATAACCAAACCTTTCTGGTTGCTTTCTTTCTCTCATGGATCTCCTCAAGGGCTGAGGTTGAGGTTTTTCTTCCTCTTCTTCTAAACTATCAGAGCTGCTAGAGCTCTCCTCATCATTAGGCCCAACATGGTCTCTCTATTCAGTCTTCTTAGGGGTAGGAGGCAACTGAACAACATCTTTTTCCTTTTCTTTTTCATCTGGTTGTAGCACAATAGGAGAAGATGTTAGCTCTCTAAAAATAACATTTCTACTATACGACACCTTACTAGTCATAGGATCCCAAAGCTTGTATCCTTTCACACCAACACTATATCTGATGAAAATACATTTGACAGCTTTGTTTTCCAACTTAGATCTTTTCTCCTTTGGAACATGTGCATAAGCTTCAAAACCAAAAACATGAAGATGTCTAATTGAAGGCTTCTTACCAGACCACACCTCCATGGGTGTCTTACCAACAAGAGCTGATGTAGGAGATCTATTAACCAAATAGAAAGCAGTGGCCATAGCTTCGGCCCAAAACCTTTGTTCTAAACCAGCTCCACTAAGCATACTCCTAGCCTTCTCCATCAGTGTCCTGTTCATTCTCTCTGCAACTCCATTTTTATATGGGGTATAAGGAGTTGTCTTATGCCTCTCAATACCTTGTTCTTTATAGAACTGTTCAAACTCTACTGAGCAAAACTCACCACCATTGTCAGTTATCACACACTTAATCTTCTTACTAGTTTGATTCTCTACAAGAGCTCTAAATTCTTTGAATCAACTAAAGACTTGTGTCTTACTTTTAAGGAAATAAATCCAATTCCTTCTACTATAATCATCTATGAAAGATACAAAAAATACAGACTTGGAGATTAAAGGAACTTTTACAGGACCAAATACATCAGAATGAATAAGATCCAAAACATTAGAAGATTTGTGAGAACTAGAGTAAAACTGAACATGATTTTGTTTACCATAGACACAGTGTTCATAGAAGTCGATGAGATTGCAATCATTTAACCCCTCAATGAGGTTTTTATTTTTCAAGGTTCTGAGACCCTTCTCACCAATGTGGCCAAATCGCATATGCCACAACATTGTCTTTTCTATAGGAAGCTTACCTTCCAAAATGTTTGCACTGCCATCAGAACCAATAACCATAGACTTCTTCACTACTCATTCAGATGGTGAGGATGAAGAACTATTACATAGAGGAATACATGCATCTAGCTGAAATAAGGTACCTCTCCTAGTACCCCTCACAAGCACTATCGATACTCTCATCATCTTGCATCCTTCTTTCGAAAAAACAACCTACACACCTACATCACTCAGTATACTTACAGATAATAGGTTTCGTGCCAAACCCAAAATGTGCATAACTCCATTGATTCCCTTTACTCATCCATCAAGAAATCTGATAGTGACCCTTCCGCGTCCAACTATCTTTAGGTGAGAATCATCACCCAAGTACACCTTTCCACCATCAAACTCTTCATATTTTGAGAACCAGTTTCGATGACAGGTCATGTGAAAAGAAGCACCTGAGTCTACCAACCACACATCATCAAATGCATGGGCTGCCAAAGCTATAATAAAATCATCTCCGTCTTCTTGAGATTTTTCAAAAGCTGAATTTGAGCCTTTCTTCTTCTTCTTTGGTTCTTTGTAGTCCTTCTGGAAGTGCCCAGATTTATCACAGTTCCAACATTTCACCTTGAACTTTCCAGGAGTCTTAGAACTCCCACGAGATTTGGATTTTCCCTTCTTTGACTTGTTGTCATTTTTCTTTCCTTTGTCATTGGATCTCCCACGAACAGCAAGGGCTTCCTTAGATGAATCTGAAGTCTTTATTCGCATCTCCTCAGATAGCAGTGAAGACACCACATCATCCATATAGAATGTGACTATAGTACTTCTGAGAGCCATCACAAGATGGTCCCATGAATCTGACAAGGAACAAAGTAGGGTCATATAATGATCCTCCTCCTCGATCTTGGCACCAAATGATGCCAACTATTGAACCAATAAATTGAATGCGTTGAGATGATCAGTTATGGATCCACCTTCCTCCATTCTTAAAGAATACAACTTCTTTCTCAGGAACAACTTATTTACCAGAGATTTGGCCTGATACATAGACCCAAGTCATTTCCACAAATAATTTGTAGTAGTCTCATCAAGAACATTCAAAAGAATGACATCTGCTAGACAGAGTCTGATGAGACCCTTAGCCTTCTGATCCTTGATCTCCCAATCCACTTGAGATATCACTACAAGTTTCACATCAAGTTAAGTAGCCTCCCATAGATCACGCTCTTTAAGCATGTCTTCCATCTTGAGTTTCCACAACTTGAAATTAATGCCATTAAATTTCTCCACCTCCATTCTACTATATGAGGAACTTGCCATCTCAATCTGCAAATAAGATTCAGAATGCTTTGCACAAAACTCCCACTCAACTTGAGATTAGCTCAAAAAACCCTACCCAACAACTAGGATCAAAAGTTGATCAAGCTCTGATACCACTTGTAAGGAAACTCAGGTGTGGAAAAAGCTTCCTACACTAATCTCTAAAGGAAACTATTGTGCAAATTCTTTTAAATCCTTACAATTTCATATTCGTTAACTACTTTAACAATGATATTGTAGCCATATACCATGCATACTAAAAATAGAGAATGACACAATGATTTACCCTGGGGAAACCTTTCGGTAAAAACCCCAGCACTCCAAAACCTGCACAGTGTATTAATCAAAACTATTACAGTTTACAATACACTTGCAATGCAAGTTCTTTCAAAAGATTTTCCAACTCTTGAAGACAAATCACAGCAACAAAATATGTTCCAACAATACACTAACTTCACCTATCTTTGCAACCCTAAAAAATTCTTATATCATGTGCTTCCCTTTTTAGGGCAACTTCCAAAGATAGCCGTATTAGGGTTTTATCATTCTCTGAGAAAATAGGAACCCGAAAATTTTTTATCAGTTGCCACATGTCTTCACCTGTCATTGAATCTTCCATACATAGCTCTTACATGTCATAGGAATCCATCATAACCATTTCAGCCATGATCTCCTTACACACAATTCAAGATACCGACACATCAAGTGGAGTGACACATCAACATGCCAACTAGACATATACACTCACACTTAATTAAATTATTTGCAAGAAATACATTTTACAAAAACAAATAATAAGAATAGGAATTATCCAAGGTTGAGACACCTTATTCCTAACAATACTCACCCATGCCTGTTTCTTGAATGTTGATCTTCTTAGCAAAGCTCTATAGGACCATTTATATATATGTTTTTGGTTTTTCAGAGCTCTCTTTGTTATGTGGGACCATGCTTTCTATTTTTTTAAGATTATTTCAAGGATATGTAGTATCAATTGGAATAGAGACCTCAACTCCATTATGAGGGAATTTTATGCATTGATGGTAAGTAGAAGGCACATCTTGCATTGAGTGCATCCATGGTCTTCCAAGAAGAATATTGTAAGAAAATGGTAGATCGAGGACTTGACATATCATGTCTCTTTCCATTGGTCCTACTCTAATAGGAAAGAAAACCAATCCTTTGGAGGATCTTTCTTCTTCATCATAAGCTTTGATTGTTATCTTCCTCCTTGGATCAATAGAATGTTCTGAGAATCCCAATTGTTTCACCAAATTATATGTGCAAATTTTCAATCTAGAGCCTCCATCTATAAAGACACACTTGACATGGTGTTAATGAATAAGGACCTCTAGATGTAAAGGTTGATTATGTGGTTGGTTCAAAGATTTGTCATCTTCCTCAGAGAAAGATAGGTAATGTGGGGAATTTAGGTGACCAACCATAGTTTGGAATCTATCCACATCTAGATCCTTAGGTACATTAGTATTGAGTAAGGCTTGATCCAAGATCTCCTTATGACTAGGGGAGATTTTCAATAGCCCTAAAATAGAGATTTGAGTGAGCGTGCATTGCAACTAGTCTACTAGATTGAACTTAGGAGGTAATGCCAATTGTTTAGATGTTGCAATTGTAGTTGGTTGGTTTGATGTTGAAGATCCTTTGAGAGTGAGCTTATCTTGGTTTCTCGTGACACCATTAGAGGACTCGGTTCTATTTTTCACTCCTTGTAAAGTGATTATATGACCAGATGGTTTACATGGTTCCACCATATGAATTATGTTATCATTATCAGTATAGGCGTAATTAATATTGTTACTTTTGGAAGATTCTCCTTTTTTCATAGCTAGGAAAAGGATTTTGAAATGCTTTTTGATCATTGTTTCTATGATGTCCATCCACTTTAACATTTCCTTCTTCAATTAAATCTTGGATAAAATTCTTTAATTTCATGAAATTATTTGTTTTGTGTCCTTTATTATGATGAAAATCGTAGTAGTCATTATCATTCCACCACCTTGGTTTTACTTCTGGTTCCCAAGGTTTGGAGTCAAGAAATGTGATTATCTTGTTGTCCAAGAGTGACTTCAAGACCACTTCCAACATGTCTCCCAATGTTGTAAATGTTCTCTTAGGTCTTGCTTCCCAAGGCTCTATTTGAGTAGTAGGTTTATTGAAATTCTTGTTAGCCGTTGGAGTCACCATAGGATTTGAATTCTTACTCGCTAGAAGGCTTGTCGTAAGATTAAATATTTTTAGTTTTGGTTTCATATTAGGAGTATCAACAACTCCATCGTTAACATGTTCTTATTCTTGTTTCCATATTTGTACTTATCTTTGGTGGGATAGTACTTGTCTTTGTTTTCCTTGTTGATAGTGATCTCCCCTTTCTTGATCAATACCTCTTCAATCTTAATGACACTATCTATCATTTTATCAAAACTTGGTGGTCCTTGTAGTTGTATTGGGAAATTCATTTCAAGAACCAAGTTGTTAATAAAGATATTCATCTTCTCAGTTTTAGGTATTTGTCTTTCATATCATGCGAAGATCTTCCTCCATCATTGTACGAAATTCAAAAATGATTCTCTCGTCTTCTGTTTGGTATTGCACAAATCCAACATAGTCATAGTGTGTTGGATGTTATAGGAGTATTGTTGAATGAATTTTTCCACTAGTTCTTCAAATGATTTGATTCCTGTAGGTAATTTTGAGAACCAATCTATTGCTTGTCCACCTAGACTCCATGGAAATAACCTCATGAGGTATGTTTGTTAATGCCTAAACTCCTTACTGGATGTGAAAAATTCCCTCACATGATCTTGAGGGTTGGAATTCCCAGTGTACTTGTCATATTTTGGAATCATAATGTGTTGAGGAAATAGAATCATCTTTAGTCGCTTATCAAAATGGAAAGGAAAAATGTTCTCTAAGGAGTATTGTTTTGTTAGTTTGTCATTTTCTTTCTTGAGTTCTTATATTTCTTCTTGCATGGCAAGTAGTTGTCTTGTCAAAATAGATATAGGACTAAGATCTTCTTTTTGTTTAAACTGATTTTTGTCTTAATCCTTTGGTAGTTTCACACCTTGAGAGGCAAGTTCTAGGAAGTATTTTTCCTTGTTTTCTTCCAAAGTTCTCTCAAGCATCTTATTAAATCATTTTCTTTTCAAATATTTTTGGTATTCCTGATTTTTAGGGTCTTCATCATCATCAGAGTCATAGTGTACTTCACAGTGTCATGCTTCTTCTCGGTTATTCTTTGCTTGGTTATCATGTTCATCTTGATTGTCTTGTTCATCATGTCTTTCATCCCAACAAAAGTCTTCCTGGTTATTCATGTTTTTTTTTAGGTGTCATTGTATGAAGAGTACTAGGTGTAGTTTCAAATAGAGGATTGAGTCTTGAAGTTTCTCCTCTTTCAAATGTGAGCAAAGGTACTTTTTTTAGAATAGTTTCTTTTCAAAATGGTAATATTTGTGTCTTGTGTTAAAAATGAAAGCTTACATTAAGAAATTTTAGAGTGTCTTGTATTTAAATGGGTCTGAATGTTTGCAAATGTCTGATTGTGAGTCCAAGGATGAAAAAGTGGGTTTGAATATGTCTTATGGATCCAACGTCAAAGGGTGTCAAAGTGCCTTGATAGTGAGTTGGGAACCAAAATGCAAGTGAATTGTGATTGTTTTTGAAAGCTCTAGCATCAAAGGGTGTTAGAATACCCTGATAGTGAGCTGGGAACTTGATTGTAGCTGACAGGATAATGTGACTCCACAGTTTGGATAAATGTAGTATAGACCATGTAGGATAAAAAGACATTCTCAGAAATTACTCTCTTAGGCTATCAGATGGATGTGTTTTGACAGAAAGATCTTACTAATGGCCAAAATGGGTATGTGGAAATGTAAAAATTTTGACTTTGACAACTATGAAAATGCTCTCTATCCCAGATGTGACACTTTACAGGTGACTGGCAAACTTTTGGCCCCAGATACGACCCAGGAAATTTGCGATGCAACACATGATATGTAGTGGTCACCAAATGCAACACAGGAAATGTGGTATTTACTAGATATAACCCACGATTAACTAGATTTAACATGGAATATGAGGTGCAATACAAGATTACTAGATGCGATTTTAGGATGACTGTTAGTTGCAAGTTTTAGTGAATTTTGGAAAAATGGGTCATCTCTGTCAGATTCCAGTGACTTTTAGGTGTGTGTAAATTCTCTTTGTTTTTTCATTTGGGGGGATTTATCTAAAATTTGTATTTAGAACACATCAAGTAATCGTATTATGCAAATACACCTATCCTTCTCTATGTTAGGTTGAGATTGATACCACTTGTTCACTGACTTAGGAACACACTCAAAGACTCCTCAGAATATGGTAGTCCAATAACACATAATGGATATTGGAGGTCATATTAGCTGAGTAGTAACATCAATGAGGACTCGATATGGTGAATGTCTTGGGGCAATTACTATGTGCCTCACACAAGTGATAACAAACTTTTAGAGGTGAATCAGATAGCATCTAACATAAGGTTTTTAATGAGGGCATATGTTCATAACCATCTCCCATAGCCCCGCAAGTAGGATTGAGACCATAAGCCCTATAGGAACTTGAAAATGTGTAGTCTCGCAAGCAAGATTAAAGTGGCTCTGCTCTACGCAAGATCCAAGTGTGTCATTGGAATTGATCATCAATATTGCAAGACAAGATGAATTATGTCTTTTGAAGTTTTCACCTTAAGGAAGCATCAAATTTTATAGTGGGGTGGAAGAGTTAGCTTAAGACTTGTCCCCACTTAGGTCATTCCCAACAGCTTTTTTCCTCAACCAACAAGCCCTCTAAAGGTAATACAATAAAGGAAGTGGATCAACAATTCAAGGTCTAGATTTCTAATTCTCTATGAAGGAGAAGAGCATAATCTCCTAACTCAAATCATATCACCAAGACACATCATGCAAGCATTAAGTTCAATTACTCCAATTTGACCTCAAAATAAAAATTAACTTTTGAGTTTCTGATTTTCCTCAAGGGAAAAGAGCATAATCCTTTGGTTAATTTGCACAATAAACTCAAATTGTAATTATATTTCTAAAAATGAAAGGACAAAGTCTTGTTGATTCATCAAAGGCAACCTAAAAACAATCATTAGTAGTTTGATATGATAATGTCTTTGTCATTTCATCTGGCAAACCACTGTTAGGCTGTTTAAAATCACATAAAACAACAAATCAATCCATTAGGGGTTAGAAAAATTAAAATTCAAGCAAATAACCCCAGATGTGATCCAAAAAATCTTGGATGTGATTCAGGAAATGCAGGGTGCAACTATTCTTTCGAGATGCAATCCAAAGCCCGAGATGTGATTCCTTGCAAGCTGAAAAATGACAAAAAATAATAGAAAATGGTAGAAATTTAGGGCTTGGGCCCCATGGTGGGTGCCAGAAATGTGTGTGTGAATTATTGACCTACAAATATGCAACACAACACTTCAATAACTCATTATATCAATTGTTAGTAAGATAACAATAATCAAATCAAGATAACAATTGAAATCAAATTATTGCTCTCTAACTAGTACAAGTATGAAAAGGATTGTAAGATTTTCTCTCATATTTAATCCTAAATAGTGACAATGCAATACTAGGATAAGAGATTCAAGATTATTATGCAAATATGAACTTAAAACTTTGAGATTCATTCAAATTAGCCATTAGAACATGAATTCATTTACTATTATCCAAATTGAAGTGTTTTCTAATTAGCTATGAGCATATGAAATCAAATTAACAACATGCATGTATGAATTCAAAAATTAACATCTGTTTGAGCTTTGAAAATTCTCCTTTATAGAATCTTTAGATTTTTGATGGTTAGGATGCATCCATGAGGAGTGGTTGAGATGCCTCCAAGCTTGATCCATTTGAGTGATCCATGTGATTACCTCTCATTGGTTTGAGGTGTCTTTGCTGTCCCCTTTAAGGTGACATGTCATTTTAGAGGGATTTAATTCATTTCTTTTAATTAATTACTCTAGCCATGAATTTAATGGGATTGATTTAATTAATTGGTCATAGAGCTAATCAAATTGATTTTTCTTAATACTTTGATAATAAATGCTTGAATTAGGATATTTAATGATTTTGTTGAATTTAAGGAATTATGTCAATAATCAAATATGAAATTAACATAATTAGGGTTTTATCCCAAATTAGGGCAAATATGTCCTTAGGTTCTATTAGCCCAATTTTAGGTGATTACATATATTACCAAAAGGGTGGTGGGCAAAAATGGCAAGAAAATGAGGGCCTCAAAGAAAATTAGGTCCATAGGTAAGGCTATAAGTAGGTCTGAAGGGCCCTATGAGAGGTCATTTTCAACATTTGTATATCAAAAATTAGAGCTTTAGGTAAGAAAAATGGAAGAGAAAAGAGAGAAGGACTAGTTGGTGGAGTACGTACGAGTCTACCAAAGGCCATCAGAATGGGACCTGCCAATGAGTAGCTAAATGACATCCTTGTCTTTCATTTTGCATTTTTGTTTATGCATTTAGTAAGCATCATAAAACAATTGATATCATTGAAAGGGGTCAAGGTAGAGACGTAGATCCCTTGATCGACGTCTTCACAGACACTAATTAGGGGATCAACATCTACACAAATGTGGGTAGGAGGAAAAACAATTGGTGCAGATTCCAATTCACCAAATTGGTGTAGATGTCAATTCAGTAAATTGATGTCTGCGTACCAAAGAGGGAAGGAAGATGAATCAACATTTGCACCGACTAGCGCATACACCATAAATTGGCATTCACGCTAGTTAGGGAAAAGGAACTACAAATACTAGTAAAACACATTATAGGATGGGTTTGGGCTATACCTAGGATAGAATAGGGGCATGATCCCCATTCAAGATTAACAGAAAAGGTTTAAGGGTTAAAGATTGACTAACATGGGTTTTGATGGATGTGGGCTCAATATCCACCATTGGGAATGCATGTGCATTAAATCACCACTATGGAGTTACGGGAGTAGCTTATAGTATAGGAGTGGGGACTCATGACCACTATAGGTATTAACCATGTACACTAGTGGCCCTGGCTATTGTTACATAATGGAATGGTGATGGCCCTTGTGGAGAGTTGGAATAGCGACATCTCTAGCTTCCACCTTCTAATAGGGGAGGCTATGATCACTTTTTCGAGTATATGAAGGATTTATTGAGTTCCCATTAGAGGCTTGACCCTAGATTATAGGCTAGAAGACATTAATTACTATATGGAGATAGATTTTTAGAGACACTCACAAAGGATCCCAAGGGTCAGGACATGGATGTCATGGTGGATGGTTGTAGATGCGAGGTTGCAATGATTGATACTCTACCGTACATGGCTAATAGGAGCTCAAATGCTACCAGACCTTTTAGGGCATGGATTTGAAGTTATTTGGGTGAGGGTGTTGGCACAAATAATGGATTTTAGTTCCATATACTATTGGGGCTACACTATTATAGGTCTACTTTACCATGCCTTGCACATGTGTGCATATTGTAGATATAGGAACCTAGGGACTAGGGTTTTATCATTTCTCATGTGGGATTGGGAGCACATCACAGTTCTCCAACCTATCAGATTACATGATAGGAAGTTAGGGGAGTTATACACCTACAGATATAGGTCACCCATTACTTACTCTTGAATGGGTGCACAACATAGTGATGAAGGCTACATGATATGTTGGTATTCTCATGGACACTATACCATAACTACAAGTCATGGGGGATGTGGAAGAAATGGTTGGTGAGAGAGGATGATAGAAAGGATAGGTATTACCTCTCCTACATACAAAGAGATTACTAGTTAATGGGGTACAATATTCACATGATAGAGTAGTGCAATCCCTCTAGGTTATGAGATAGTTTGGGGTTGCACAGGATGTTTTTGGTGGTAGGCTCATACATCCTCATGTTATTAGGTGTTAAAACTTAAAAATTACTATTAAAACATAAGCCCCTAAATTTGATCAACTTGCCATAAGACAAATTCTAAAACTCAAAGGCATAATTTACTAGACATAGTTATGTAAGCAAGTTGTATAATCCCCCTTGCATAAATAAATTATTTCTAAAAATCAAGCATAAATCATCTCTAAATAAAAAATCTTTAAAAACATTTAATTGTCAAAATATTACTTCTAATATAAAGTCCTATCACTTTTATTAAAAGAACCCATTTGTGTAATGTCCCCACCAGAGAACCCATAGGGACTCGGGTCTTTTGACTTAAAATTACCACTATTTTTTTTTTTAACATTCTAACATTTCATTATTACATTCAAAAGTACATTCCTTAAAGTCCCCTTTTATGAATTCATTTAAAAATATCAAGTATTGCATTTCATTACTTAATCAACTAAATTCCATTTCCTTTTTCTTTTTCTTTTGCATTTCAAAATTTAGGAGAAAGAGTAAGAAGTAGTATTTCATTCACAATTCATCTTTTACTTCCTAATACATTTTTATTCCTTTTGCTACACATTGAATAACTTCATTTCAATTTACATTTAAACCTTTACATGGGAAATATTTCATTTCTTTTCAACATAGAAGAGATAGAAGAGATATTACAATATTACACTTTTCATTTCAACTTTTGAACCTTGAAATACATCCCTTAAAAAACCCCTACAACCATCCCTCCCTGATTACATTTCTTTGTTCTTTCAAATACAAATAATGATTACAATTACAATAGTAATTACAAGAATGGCCCAAAGGCTTACAAAGAGTACTTTACATCTTTCTTAAATCAAATATACATGATAAAAAATGAGAATCTTTATCATTGCATAAAATCTGAACACATCCAAGCCACGAACCACGAACAGTACCTGGAAAGATAGTTTCCACCCAACCATGTGAAACTAATGAAGTTCCACCCCTCGTGATAAGAGACAGAACCAAGATACTCACAAGGCCTAAAGCAACCTAGGGCCTCACAAAATATTAACTTAGAAAAAACTACAAAACATAACAAAATATCACTTAACTATACGCAAGGGTTAGGTTTCTAGCATACCCTCTAGGTGAGTGTCATCGTATATCATATATATTGGGATCCTTCATGGAAACCATGTAACCCCAGTCCCCCCTTTATGAATAGGGATCTATCCTAGCAGTTACCCATGGTCCTAGTATGCCAATAGGACTATGTGGACTTTATTATGTGTCTTTGATTATCTTTTGAATCCCCCCTTTACCAAGTTCATCATTAGGTTATCACTTTTTACTAACCCACCCATATGATCATCTGAAAACTACTTTAGGATTCCAAAACCTATGGCGATCCACTCACCTAGGGTACCTAGTCCCCTTCCCACACACACACAAGCCAAGAATCATAAATTAGTTCAAAAGATTCATCTTGCGGGTCTAGGGAACCCTCTTGTGCACTCAGGCCACCAGAATGAATCCTAGCCTCATAATATGATTGCAAACATAAGCCAAGTACTAAAATAAGTAACACTTATAATGCCAACAAAACCATAGATAGACATTCATAAGGGTTACTAATTGCAGCCCAATCATAAGGAACACATTATAGAGGTTATAAGCCCAAAAACTACCAATTTTGAGCCCCTAAAACTTATTAAAATCCCAAACGACATATTGTAACTACCCATACAGTACTCCAACAACCTTTGACCAAGTGTTGTATGAGTATGAGTAAAAACTAGTACAACATTCCAAGATGCTCTTATGAGACTGTACTCAAAACTTCCCAGAATTGCCCGAAATTGATATGTTTAGGTGTGGAGAGTGCCTGGGAAATCTTACCTAAGGTCTACCTAATGTATGGACCTCAGTACCACATCCAAAACACATCCCCAATACAACCTAAGTCCCAGAAAAGATAATTAAAATCAAAACAACAAATTCACAATGAAAGCCTGCAGAAGCAAAGAAGGGGAACATTGACTGCATCCCTTCCCTAAACCTTCCTAACCTTTCCTAATACTTCCTAAACTTTCTTAAATTATTCAATAATAATCAAATACACCTTAATACAAAATCACAACCATTCATAAACTTCTAGGAAATATTTATAGGAAACTATTATAAAAACATGCAAATAGACTTCCCGAAAATAACACTTTACAAAACATGAAAATAAACAACCAAATGTCTTTACTAACAATCAATAATTTATTCACACTATGCCAATAAATATTATAGAAAATAGACACAAAAACACACAAAGAAGAATAGAGATTCATCCCGGTTTAGACCATTCCTGGGGTCCTGCGCGGAATCCTCTTCAAATGGCTAGAACACACTCTGCAAATCTCCAAGCCTTCAACAATGGTGAGTTGGTAGCCTCCTGGATAAATTTCCTCTGGAAACCAATCTTCACTCAAACAATCCACACACACACTTTCCCTCACATAATAGAGAAGAATTTCAAGCACAAAGAAAAACCTCAAAACTCACTTCCAAAAAAATATTTGCAGAAATCTCTAAAATCTTTCAAAACCATCTAATCTCCAAATCCTCCAAAACCCAATAATTTAACCTCCAACTATATGGTTGGAGGAATTTCTTTATGGAAAACAACTTCTCCAACTTCCATAGTTGGTTGGAAAAATTAAACAAGCATTCCTGTAACCACATAAAAAGATTTTTAATAATTTAATTCAAATAGCTTTCAAAGAAACTTATAATAAGAAAAGTAGACATAAAGATTTCAAGTAAGACATGTAACACAATTGGAATCAAACTAGCCTAACTTCTAGGAGGTCTTGAGTCCAAATCCCCTAGATAGCTAGTTTTACCAAAATAAACTTTCTTTTATTATTTCTTATTATTATTACTTTTTTTATTTAATGTACTTTATTTAAGCATTAAAGAAGCCATTATACAAATAATTAAAAATGCATAAATAATAATATGTATACATGCATGGGTATATGTGTGTGCACCCACATATACACATTCATATATAACATACATTCATTAATTATATATTATATATATACAAGGATAAATCTAACTTAAAACATTAATCTCAAAATAACATCAAATCATACACCACAAGACAACATCATAAAACTGCATTCCAATTCCCCAACTTGTAATACCCCAAAAATGGGCTATAGGCTCATTAACCTCCTACATCATCAAATCAAACGAAATCGACATCAAAGTCCTAACCTAAGGCACATCTGCACATCAGTTATCAAAATCCTAATTGATTATCTTAATTTTGCATTGGGGAATATTTCCTAAATATTCTTAATTTATCTTAATTATCTTTAAGTAAATATTATTTGGCGATAAATCTCATTTATCCTAAATTTGATTAATTGAATATGATAAATACTTAATTAATTAGATAAATGCTTCCATTTAATTATTTAATTCTATTTGTTCCTAATTAATATTGTTTTTATTTGACAACAAATTAAATTTGCTAAAAATAATCAATTGAATTCTTATTTAATTGATTAAATCAAATTGTCAAATTTAATGATATAGTTTTGGAAAAAAGTTTGATTAAATAATTAATTAACCCATAAATCAGTTATTTTAATTCAAAAATCAGTTAAGTTGAGAATAAATCACTTTATGTTTAAATTAATTCATATTAAATCATGCACAATCAGAAAATTAGTCAGCTTTAAATCAATTTTCAATTTCAAATTGTTAACTTTCCAAACTCAACATCTAATGCTGAGATGAAAAAGTGAACTAAAACTCTATTTTGAGATAAAGACTGCTTTTGCATGATTTTGATGAGTTAAATAATTCTAATTTCTTGTTAACTCAAAAATCAACCTAAGTTTATCAAGAGTGATTTATGACTTTTCTCAATGAATCCTCAAGCCCTAGATTTCTATAAAATCAAGGCTCAACTCTTCACAACACATCTCTCGAATTTGCATAATTATTGTAGCGAAATTGCATCTTAAGAATCAAGCTCTTGCAAATAGGTAATTTTGTGAGATCTTTCATTGTTTTTCATAGCTTTGCATCCATTTTCATATCAATTCATAGCATTCTTAGAATAATATGCATATCAATTCCATACATTCTAGATTAGAATCATACAATTTTTCATCCTAATTGCATCAAAAATCCAAAAAAAATAGATTAATCTGCATTCATTATTATTTGCATTCAAATCCTTCATTTAGGTGTTGCATTGTCACTGATCTCGGTCTGAATCTGAGAATACCATACTCGCACCTACCAGAAGGTAGTAAATCGTCTAGTTAGTTAGTTTAATTTATATTGCAGATTTTGATTTTGCTAACCTCTAATGTTTTACTAAAGTGTTGTGTCCGCAGCTAGGTACAATTTTCACACACACATTTTTGGCACCCACCATGGGGCCCTGAAATGGGTTTCCATTTCATCAATTTCAACTTCTATCAATTTTCTGTAGTTTTCTGTCAAAACTATGATTTTTACCTTTTGTCCGTACATTTTTGGTATGAGTTTTGACATAGTGTCATGCCAGGACCCCTTGACTGTCATATGACAGTTGGTGTTTTCAAGACTAGTGTTTGTTCTTACACATTGTCATTTAGAGGATGCTTTGTCATGTGTGCACAAACCCATTGTCATATCAGGATTGGATTGTCGTACAAGAGGTAACTGATTGTCATACGAGTTTTGGCATCAGGAATTCAATTTTCATTTCAAATTTTTAGGTAGTTTTCCAGATTTAATTTTTGGATTTGGACTAACAGCTAACCCTAACAATTGAGATCTTCTATTTCTGATTGGTACTTCCTGATTCTAATTGGAAAAGTGCAACAAAAATTGCAAAATAGGTTAAATTTACTAAGCACGTTACAAAGGAGCTCAGGTATTATGTTGCATCTGATAACACTTCAATTTGGGATATAAAATGAACTCTCACATGTCAAACTTGTGTGCCTTTTCTACTTTCATAAAACACACTTTGATTTTGGGGTCTAAAACAAACATAGATTTTTTTTTTTCATATCTGTTACACATAGTAATTAGGCCCTATGAACACTAGTTGTGGAGTTCTTGAGAGAGTGGGCTTCACTCGCTTGTTTTTCATGTGAATCTCTTCTTAATGATAGATCCGCTTGTAGGTAGGGAGGATATTGTTATTATCTCATGTTCAACTTGGTTTGGTCCTCAACTTTGATCAGTACGTTCTCTCTTGGTCCCACTTAGAGAGCTTGGTAGACATAGTTGTTGACATCACAAATCTTAGTGAGGTAATTACAATCTTAGCATGTCAAAGAAACTGTCTACTGTGTTTGGGTAAAAGTAAAAAGGCTATAGGACTATGCTCTACTCCCTTTTTAGGTAGTATCAGAAACTCAGATCCTTGAATCTGGACCAAGTCCTCATCTAGTATATTTTGTAAGTCACCTTTAGAGAGGGTTAACCATAGTGGACATTCCCTTTATTTGATCAACCACGTAGATAGAACCTCAAGCGGTAATAGCCATTTTTGTCATGGTAGCAATAGCCACTATATAAATGTCTTTGTGGAAGAAATCTCCACAAGTGTAGTCTCTTGTTGGGTTATCAAATCTCCTCAGCAACTCCTGATTGATCAAATTCTCAAACTGTGTCAAAACCCCGGTGCACCTACATTGGATTCTGCCCTCTTGATATTACAAAAGTTGTAGAATCAGACCATTACTAAAAGCCCTAGTGCTGCCAAATTTTTATTTTCTAGGTCTCTGTGCATGATTGAAAATCTTTTTGAGAACATACACAAGTACCATTCCTAGGGTTAGAACAATAAGTCACTTGATTGTTCATGTGCAAGGTTTGTCCCTTGTTCATTATTTTTAAACGTGCTGGAAATCACTTGCTTGTTGTTTTGCGTGCTTGTTAACTACTTAGTTATTGAAAATGAATGAATCTAAGACAAATTTTTACACAAATCTGCAAACTTGGATAGAAAATCTTACAAACAAATTGATTCTGAAAACTGAAAAATTATAGATTTGAAGAAAAATTCCTTTCTGGAGTCCAAAGTCATCCCATAGTCTCAGAAAGTCATACGAGTTTTGCCCAATTATCATGCCAGAACCCCTAGATTGTCATACGGGAGAATGTATATTATCGTATGAGCATTGTCACAAAAGTCAAAGAAATTTTTTATCCTAGTGTCAATTGTCATACGAGCCTTGTCAACTGTCATGCTGGAGCTAACCCAAACTCGTACAAGCCTAGAGAAACTCGTATCAAAATTTTCAAAAGTTGCCAGAAACCTTCCAAATTTGCCAAAAATCTAGTTTTTGCACCTTACTTCCAGATTTTGTCAGAAAATTCACTGTGTCAGGAACAAAGTAGAAACCAGAAAGAATCTAGTCATTTTCCAAAGGTGGTCTCTTGATTTTGATCTAGCCTTTTGATCTATCGATTTGAATCTTTTTCATCTTGTGTCAAAACCTTGTCAATCATCATTTTCATTTCAATCTTTATCAAAAATGGCTAACTGTTGTGAGCTTGTGTTTGCCATATTTTGGGCATCTACCCATACACATAGGGCATAGTATCCTTCATTTATGTCCAAATCAATCTTCAATCAATCCAATCTTGACAAGGTTGCATCATTCAATTTTCTTGAATCAAGTCATCTTTCAGTTGTCTTCATCTTGCTCTTTTACTTCACTAGAGATGAATGGTGGAAACTAGAGCTTCATCACAAAGAAAACAAAGATAGCAACCCAAACCCTCTTCAACAACATCTTCTATGATTTCTCAAACATTTCATCAACCTTACAACACAACTAAATTTGCAGAAGATTCTCTTGGCAATCTTTACTTTAAAGGTGGTTACGTCACCTCTCTTGTATCTGTTCATGGAGGTAATCAAACAACTCCACATCAATCAATCCTTGGTAGTCCTCGCAGCAGCATAATGTCTCAAGTAGGAGGAAACCAAGGATCCCAAGGTCATCAATCTACTCATGAAGATCTTGAACCAACTCCTAAAATCAAATGATATAGAAATGATGAGCACTTTCGAAGAATGATGAAACATTTCTTACAAGAAGAGAAGGAGATATACTTCTTGGAATTAGCAAGACAAGGAGCCAAGCTTCCTCACACCTTTAATGTTGAAGATATCATTATTCCAGAGGAAGAAACTCCTATCTCAGCTATGATGAAACAAATACATGCTATGCAAGTTAAACTAAACAAGATGGAAAAAGAGAAAGAACCCAAGGAATTTTCTATGGAGGCTCTATGCCCTTTTCCATTTGATAAAAACTTGTACATGCCACCATTTCCAAAGAAAGTGGAGATCCCTAAGTATGATAAGTACGATGGAAACTCTAATCCTCAAGATCATGTTAGGGAATTCTATACTCAATCTATGGAGTTTATGCATGAACCAACCTATCTAATGTGTCTTTTTCCTCGATCTCTAGAAGCATTAGCCTTTCATTGGTTCTCAAAAATGCCTCCCACAATCAAAACTTTTGAGGAGTTAATCAAATTATTCTATCAACACTACTCCTACAATATTCAACATCTGGTCACTATGATCGATATCTGCAATCTGAAATGGAAAACAGGAGAACCATTCCTAACTTTCTTGAAATGGTGGAGGAAGAAATTCTTGCTTTATGCTAGATCCATTGCAAAAACTAAAAAACTTAAAATCTTCATCAAAAATCTGATTCCAGAACTCAATTATCATCTGCAAATGCAAAATCATACTTCTTTTGAGAAAATCATAGAAAATGCTATAAAGATTGAAAATGTGCTTTCTCAAAAGGGAGACATATCCATTAACAAGGATAGCAAGTATGAATCTAGTTCTAGTTCCAACAAAAACAAAGATTAAAAAAAATTCTAGAACAAGAACTGTTGGAAACAACAATTGAAGCAATTGTTGTATTGTCATTAATCTCAAACCTTAACTGGTAAGATTGTTGCTATGTAAGAAAGTACTATATCTATTTGATTGTTGAGAAGGATTAGGGAAAGGTTGGTAACAATAGCACCTAAGGAAAGGTTGAGTTATCTTGATACTTCAATGGGTACTTGATTATGTGGCACAATGATAAGATAATGTATTTCTTATCTAAGTAAGAAGTAAGACTAAACAAGAAGGCTTAACTAAGCAAAAGTGAAGAAATCTAGTTTAAGTCGAGGGATGTTAGTGTCGATCGAGCCAGTATATGCCAAGTAAATTCAATGTTGACTGAAGATCAATTTATTACTGAGGAAGATAGTATTAGCTGAGGAAATAGTTTCAGTAGTGACTGGACTACCTAGTGATGACCAAGGAGTTGAACACAGTATTGATCGAGCGTTAGTAATTTACATTTGAGGAAGAATTTAGATTCCTAGCCGACATAGTTGAATTCTTGGATTATGTAAATCATGATGACTATATTTATTGATTGTATGGAAGAATTTAATGCATTGTAAACCATTTTATTGTAATTCCATAAAGAGATTTGAGATGTTTCTAGAAGGATTGATGAAGAACATAATGTTGGAAGGATTCAATGAATCTGACCTAACCATAAGATCTACGAAGGAGATTAAGTGGCAAAAGTTGGATTGACCTATCGAAGAGGTATTAAGGGAAACCTAAGTGTGAGGTTGAAAAGAGGATGATGGAGTTATTGTTATTGACTGAATAAATAGAAAAGGCTAAAGGAGAAGGAGTTGTGATTGCTTGAAGGGATTTCTAAGAAGATCGGTGATGGAGATGGAAATGAATCACAGTCAGTAAGCTAGCATATATTTGTAAGAATTGGATCTGTTATTTGCAAAGTGAGTTGTATGTTTTTAGATCAAACACTGTTGTTACTTTCTAACCATTGTATCAATTTAAATCCTTTAATCAAGGTTGACCTAATAGTCATTGTATAAATCCTTTGAACAAGGTTTCTTTCTAATGGAATGTACTTAAGTCCTTTAACAAGGTGCACTCCTAACAAGGTGGTTGAAATCCTTTGTCCGGGTCACACCTAGCAGTGTGTTTGTAAACCTTTGACAGGGTTGTCTTTTCACAGAGCTCACTTTAGAAGAGTGAAAATATCAGTAACATGTTACAAAGTGGTTTTTCCCAAATTGGGTCTCCACTATAAATCCTAGTGTTAATGCTTGTGTGAATGTTTTGGTTTGAACATTTCTATTTTTTGCAAGTTAAATACTATTGGATAGTGGATTGCACTATTATATGTTTCTGATATGCATTTAGTAGTGACCGAGTAGTTTTGGTTGTCAGATCTAAATTTGTTGAAGTGTTTTAAAGTTTTTTTTATACATCTAGACCTGATAACAACTGATTCACCCCCCCTCTCTATTATTCTAAATCATATTAATAATTGGTATTAGATCATTTGGTGCTTACAAAGAACAAGTTTAAAGGTACTTGAAGTAAATGATCAGGGTGTATAAGAAGGAGGTACCAAAGCTAAATAAGGAGAACTTCCCTACATGGCAGAGTCTGATGAAACTGCATCTAGCTGGTATTGGTGACTCAACAAAGTATTATATTGAGCATGACTATGTTACACCTGTTGCACCTCTGACTGCCAAGGAGATGAGAGCTAAACAAGAGCACAATCAAGCAATGTTGGAGATTGCATCTGCCTTAAGCTATCCTGAATTTGAAGACATCAAAGATTGTGCAAATGCAAAGCAAATGTGGGACACTCTTACAAAAATCTATAGTGGTGACATAAATGTA
This sequence comes from Chamaecyparis obtusa, assembly GCA_027943335.1. Taxonomy (NCBI): domain Eukaryota; kingdom Viridiplantae; phylum Streptophyta; class Pinopsida; order Cupressales; family Cupressaceae; genus Chamaecyparis; species Chamaecyparis obtusa. The sequence continues at coordinate 277,309 of BSBK01000137.1, read as the reverse complement.
CTAAGGGCAAAAGCTGAAAGCCTGAGAGGTAAATTTGATGAAATGAAAATGCAAGAAGGTGAGAATATTGCACAGTATTGTGGTAGGATAAAAGAAGTTGTAAATGCTATTAGAGGAGCTAATGGAACTTGTTTATGTCTGAATGTTGACCTCTAATTCAGCCATAGACTCAACATAGTCAATTCTCAATGAATGAATTACAATAATGAATATGAATTATTCACTTCGCAATATCAATTGAATCGACCTATTACCTCCTATTTAGATGGGGTTTTTGAATTACTCTTAGAATGAGAGCCCAACAACCATAGACCAATTCTAAAATGGAGGATTTTAAATACTAAAAAGAGAATTGCAAATGAGATTAAACTAGCATGAGAATGCAATTGAAATTAATCTAAGCATGATAGTGCAAATTAAGCTAAGAAACTTGAAAGAAAGATGAGAATTAATCTAAAACATAGTAAGAAAACTAATTAATATGAGAGTACAAGATTATGCTAAAATGAGATTATTCTAAAATGCAATATTATCAAAGCTTGAGAAAATATGAAAGTAAGACAAAAATTCGCTATAGTTTTACTGCTCTCAAAATTGCCTCTTCAAATGAGGAAAAAGAGGCTCATAATATAGAAGAGCTCGGGTGAAGGATGAAGAGTTTCTTGGAACAAAACGGCTGACTCTTCATCTCCATGGAGGAAGGTGAGACAAATTGGAGATATTATTTAATAAATTAAATGAAATATTGCCACATGTGTGGCCTTTCGAATTATTTGAATTAATCAATCCAAATGGGAGTATTTCATTTAAAGAACTAAATAACATTTAATTCCTTTGATGTGTATTAGCTAAAGGGGGTGGAATTAATTTAATTAAAAGCACTAGGACTTTAGAATTAAATTAATTAATCATAGGGATAATTTAGCCAATAAATGTCAAATATTTAGGAATTAAATATAGTGTATGATTAATGCAAATTTAGGGTTTTTTGCATTTGACACCAAGTCAAATAAAGTCAATTAGGAGACAAAATTACCTAGTATAATAGGACTTCAATGATGTAGAAATTTGGAGAAATGCACCAAAATTGATTAAAATTGTAAGGTGCCAATTTTGAGGTATTACAGAACTATTAATGATGAGACTGTTATTGCAAAAGTAGTGAGAACTTTGCATCCTATTTATGCCATCAAAATTTCAGCAATTCAAGAATCTAGATGTAACCCTGGTAATGCTCTTACTTTGGAAAGTCTTGTTGGTAAGCTTACTACTTTCGAGCTTTCTAATTATGATAACTTCATTGTTGCTAATGTTGAATCTACATTCAAGTCACAATTGGTTTTGAACAAGTCTAAGAAAGAAAAAGAAAGATGCATCAGTTAGATTGCATGATTCTCTGAAGTCTAAGTTAGATTGAAAAGGCAACGGTCAGATTACCACTTGAGAGAAGACTATCCCCAAAATGAGGCTCAATCTTTAGGAGTCAGAGTTAGATTGCCCCAATACCTATTGATTAGATGATAACAGATGCAGATTTAGGACTATCTCCAGAATGGAGCTTAGTCCTCCGAGACTTGGGTTAGGTTGCCTAGATAATGGTTGAAAATAGCTTTCAAGAGTCATCTCTAGAACGAAGCTTGATTTTCAGGGATTAGGGTTAGATTACCCCAATACCTAATGAGATTTCAAGAACCATCTCTAGAACGAAGCTTGATCCTTGAGGATCCAAGTTAGATTGCTCAGATACCTAATAGATAGATGACAAGATGACAAGATGTGAGTCACAAAGATGCCCCTAATGATGAGAACTTTTGATTCTGATCAAATTGATTTGAGAATTAATTCGACAAGATTAAATGATGCAATCATCTTGCCCACTTGGGAGTGAAATCGAAAGATGACATGTCAGAAAGATGATTGATAGAAAAAGGTTGCAGATATAGATAAAATCAGAGATCCAAAGGAACTCAGAACAAATTAAGGAAACATCTAGAGGATGCAAAAGCAATTTGGAGTGATTTGGAGGTCTTGTTGACCAAGTTTGACCATAGTTGACCATATTTGACTAGAGTTGACTTTTGATGAAAAAATTGAAGATCTTGAGAAAATGATGATGAGATAAGATTCTAGCAAGAAAATGACACCAAAAGGTCGACTGCACAAGTGTCCAATCCTATTGGTTCCAAAAATTTAAAACATGATTTTGAGATCTCTAGAGATGGCAGATTTTGATTTTGATCCCAAAAATGGATTTAGAACGGTCGATTTAGCCAAGGATGAAGTTTTCACACAAAATGGAGCACTTTTGAAAATTAGGTCAAGAGCTATATAAGGCCTGGAGGGGTCATTTTCAATTCATTATTCACTTTTGTCTTTAGTGAATTTAAGAGCTCTGAGTGAGATGGAGGGTGTGCCAGTGCATTCACATCAATTCAAATGCTCCTGATGACACAACCAGCCACCGAAGTATGACGTGCATGTAAGTAGTCGAACAACCATCTCGCAATTCAAGTTTTGACCACTTTTTAGCTGATTTAGGTTAGGTTTTAATGCTTTTTTAGTCTTAGTTCATCAATCTTCCCGTGAGGAAATAGTTTCCTCTCACCTACCTCGATCGCCCCTCGCATGAAGCTTCACCCAAAGAGGGCTTCCTCACGCAGGGCACCTCCGCAGGGACCACCTCCTCCACCTCCTCTAGGTGGTGATGGGCAGAGTTAGATCTGGACTTTGATATACATTGATGTATTGCCCTATTTTTTATAGACTGTGCTCGAGTAGCACCATTTTTTATTGCACTGACATTCAATTGATCAATATATATATGAGCTCAACTTTTGATATCATTGTACTTGTGTGTATATTGCTTTTATTTCTTTTATGTTGATGTTTATGAGATGTTTCCTATATGATTGAATGTAAGGATTAGATATGAAACATATATGATTCCTTTATATATATGCAAATGAATGTGCACATGTTTTATTTATATATGTAAGCAATGTGAAATGCAATGATAGATGGTAGATGAATAAATGCAACGTATGATTTGATTTATGCTTATGATAGAATGCATATGTATATGAATATGTAGATGTAAAATGTATGCATATGGGTTTATGGATGCAAATGGAAATGCAATAGATATGGTACTAATCATCTCATGTAGGATATCACAATACATGACAGGTACTAACCAAAAGAACATTTGAAGATTGAGAACTAAGATCAGACACTTGTGCAGCCAAGATGAACCCAGGATGAAAGATGAGAACCTTTGATGAATAGATCTGGAAGAAGACAATAAAGTGAGTACCAAAACACTATCTGAATGCAAGCCTAAGCTAGATGCAAACCCTAGGACTTGGTTGTTGGACCCATTTTATTATCATAATAGAGTTGTTAGTAACAGACGTTCATAGGATGCCATACAACCCTCACTGACATTATAATCATGAGAATATGAATATGACATTAGTCTTAGATTTGTCAGAATGAGGTGTAAGCATTAAGGCACAAGAAGCCAGAATGACCTAAACACCTATTGCTTTTGATTTAGCAAGTTAACATAAGCATTAAAGCATAGTTGCTAGAATGAACTAAATGTTGCTTGCATACAAAAATGCCAGACACATGAGAGTTTCTTCATTTTTCTAAGTGAATGATAAGCATATCAAAGGTGCTCATAGTGACCCTTACATTCACTTCACAGGACGAGCATTTCCAATTCCATTTGCAGCAGAAAGAAGTCACTCAAACAGACAAGGAGAAGAACCAACCTCACCAAATTTTCCATATAAAAGGAGTTGAGGTACACATGACCATCCAACACAAGATGAAGGCTCTCATAGTGGACACCCCTCTTATATGGATCCTTTGGATCATTGGAACTAAACCAGAAAATAGAAAGCAAAGAAAAGATCATGCCCCCAGTCTTCGCATCCCTCAGTCAAGATAGATGTCTTAGAGTTACTCAAGGATGAATGATAAAGAAAAAGGACAAGCACAGAAAGATAAACTCAGCAAATCTCAGAGAGTTACAAATACAATTTCAGTTTTAGTTTAAGCAAATTGATGTCAGATCAGAAGTATATAGCGCAAGAAGTCTCAACAAGATGACAATAGTAGGCAAGCATTGTGAGAACCACTGGTGACTCATGCAAGAGACAATCTCAAGGAGAAATTGAAGTACTAACAAAGTATCAGTAGGTAGACATAGTGAGAACCACTAGTGACTGATACAAGAGATCCTCAAGGAGAGAGATCTAAGAACGAATGAAACATCAATAGGCAGACATAGTGAGAACCACTGGTGACTGATGTATGATGGATCCTCAAGAAGAGAGATTCGAGTGATAGTTAGGTATCAGTAGGTAGGCACAATGAGAACCACAGATGACCGATACACGAGAGATCCTCAAGGAGAGAAATCTCAATAATAGCTAGGCATTAATAGGCAAACATAGTGAGAACCACTGGTGACTGATGCAAGGGAAATCCTTTGAAAATGATAGGACAATACCCCCTAGACTAGGAAGATGCCCATAAGTGTGACCAGTTTCAATCCATGTAGAGTCAAGCATAATCTCAAAAGATAACTAAGAGCAAGTGTGTGAGCTAGCAAACTAAAGCAGGAAACAAACTAAAGTAGGAAACAAACTAAAGCAAGAAAGCGGGAGAGCAAACTAAAACAAGAAAGCAAGAGCCAAGCGATGCTGCAATAGGTATAGCATTGGGGAAACAAGAGGTGCCTGTTTACCAAGTTTTCACCATCTTGGAAGAGATTCTATTTTTGCTACCATGATGCCTGTTTGCCAGGTTTTCATCAATGGTACATTTTTTTCTTTTTCAATTTTTTTGTACTTTTCTCCTTTTTTTTTCTTCTTTTTTTCTTCTTTTTTTTTTTTTTTTTGTATTTTTGAATTTTTCTTTTTTTTTTTGAGTATTATCAAGGTGCCTATTTACCAAGTTTTCACCAAGATAATAGATGCATCAAAGTGCCTGTTTACAAGGTTTTCACTAAGATGATCATTTTTTCAGGACATTTTACAATTTTTAGGATTTTTTCAGAATAGAGTATGTACATGAGCATGCAGAAGATGTCTCAACTATAGAATCTCTTCAGGTGCAGAGCATTGATCAGCTCTTTGAGTTGTTATCCTTCAATAGTAGATAGTTGATAAGCACTAGATCCAAATGCTATAGTGATAACATACAAACCAAGCCAGTTTGGTTCAAACTTTCCCTTCTATATCCACTATTGTTGATTCTTGGGGTTCTCTCTTAGGATGAGATCACCCACTTGGAACTCCCTTGGTCTGACTTTCTTATTGTGGCTCTTAGACATCCATTTCGGGTATGCTCTTAGATGATCGAATGCCACTTGTCGACGTTCATCTAGTAACTCTAGCTCTTGTAGCTGAGATATTCTAATTTCTTCATCAGTAATGAGGTTCCTTAGAGAGACTCACAATGTAGTAATCTTGACCTCAATTGGCAAAATAGCATTTGTATCATAAACTAAGAAAAAAGGCATGGCCCCTGTTGGAGTTTGAATGCTTGTTCTATAGGCCCATAAAGCCGGATTAATCTAGAGGTACCAATCTCTACCAGATTTGTGAACTATTCGGTGTAGGATCTTGAGAATTGTCTTGTTGGATGCTTCTGCCTGTCCATTACCCTAGAGATAATAGATCAAGGACCAATGGTGAATGATTCTAAACTTAGTACATAATTCCTTCATATCCTTATTCTTGAGCTGCCCCCCATTGTTAGTGAATATAGAGGAAGGTACACCATATCTATAGATGATGTAATTCAGTATGAACCTTGCTAAAGATTTTCCATCAGCTATGGTGAGAGGCACTTCCTCGACCCACTTAGTAAAATAGTCTATAGCAATGATAATGAACTTATGCCCTCTTGAGGAAGAAGGATGGATCTAACCTACCAAATCAAAGGCCTGCTATTGAAACCGCTAGAAACTGATGAAGAGAATGAGCTCCTTGGCAAGAGCATGGATCAGATTTCCATGTAATTGGCACTATTTGCAAGATTTTTCATATTTTGTAGCTTCTTTTTCCATATCTAGCTAGTAGTAACCAGCTCTAATAAGTTTATGAGCCAATGTCAGACTGCTCAAATGAGAACCATAGATGCCTTCATGCTCCTCAAATAGAACATGTTTGGACTCGTCAGGCTCTAGACACCTAAGGAGGGTACTATTTAGACCTCACCTATACAAGTCATTAGCTACAATGACATAACATGAAGCACTATGGATTAGGTGGCACTTTTCATTTTGGGTATAAGTGTCTGGAATAATTTGGTCCCAGAGGTAGGAGTAAATATGATGGTAGTGGGATGAATCATGTCCAATGACTGAACAGATCATCCTAGATTTAGCATTATTATAGGCTGGGTAGTATAATGTTTCCACCAGGAACTCATGTCAAAAGTCATTTTCTAGAATTTTTAACATAGAAGCAAGAGTGGCCATGGCATCCGCTGCTTTATTATATACTTTTGGAATCTACTGGAAAGTGATGTGTGCAAAGAATTTTCTTAGATCACCGACATCCCTTTACAAGGCACTAGTTTTTCATCCTTGGTTTGATAGATATCATTAACTTGATTGATGACCAATTGGGAGTCTCCAAAGACCTTAAGTTCATCCACATGCCATTCAATAGCTATCTTCATGCCATTGATCGAAGCTTCATACTCAATGGTGTTGTTTGTACAAGGAAACAACATTTTTTGAGCATTTGGTAGATAGTATCTTTGTGGTGTAATGAATAATATTCTAGCACCTAACCCCTGCTAGGTGAATGATCCATCAAAGAACATAGTCCATGTCTGATGTGTGAGAAGTATTATGGACTCATTTGGAAACTCAATGCTCAATGGTCGATAATCTGTTATAGGTGCTTCAGCCAGTTAATCTGCAATAGCTTACCCTTTAATAACTTTTCTCTCTACATAATCAATGTCAAACTCACTAAGTATCATGACCCATTTGGCTAATCTACTCGTAAGGGTAGCTTTGCTGAGTAAGTACTTTAATGGATCAATTTTAGCAATAAGTCTTGTAGTGTGAGATAGCATATAGTGTCATAGTTTTTGTGAAGCAAACACCACTGCTAGACAAGCCTTTTTAATGATAGAATAGTTCATCTCATAAGAGACCAGAGTTCTAGTGATATAGTATATAGCTCTTTCTTTTTTATTCTGATCCTCTTGAGCTAGTAGTGCACCAAAAGACATGTCTATAGCTGAAATATAAAGGATGAGTGGCTTCACATGAATCTGAGGCATCAAGATTGGTGGATTAGCAAGATATTGTTTGATTTGTTTGAATCCTTTCTTACATTCTTCATTCCATTCATAGGTCTCACCTTTATGCAAAGTCTTGGTGAATGGTTGTGACTTATCGGCCAATTGTGCATTAAAGCACTGAATAGATTGTAGTCTACCTTGAAGTCCTCTCATTTAACTGATGTTCTTTGGCGGAGGCATTTCCATGATAGCTTGAAATTTCTCTGAATCTACCTCTATGCCTTTAGCAAGATATGATATAACCCAACAGTTTACCAGAAGTGACATTGAATGCACACTTTTTTGGGCTGAGCCTTAGACTTAATTGCTCCATTCAATCTAGTATAGGACCTAGATCCATGAGATGTGTTTTCTACTGCATGCTTTTAGCCAAAGTTCCATCCACATAATCTTCCATTATTTTTTGCATCATATCATGAAAAATAGTTTTAATAGCCCTTTGACATGTAGCTCCAGCATTTTTAAGTCTGAAGGGCATGACATTCCAACAGAATGTTCCCCAAGCACATGTGAAGGCTATCTTTTCTTGGTCTTCTGGCATGATTTTTATTTGATTATAACTAGAAAATCTATCCATTAGAGAGTACATTTGGTAGCCAGTTGTCATGTCCACTATCATATCAATATTGAGTAATGGAAAATCATCTTTAGGACATGCTTTATTTAGGTCCTTGAAGTTAGTGCACACTCGGATAGATTTGTCATGCTTTGTAATTGGAACAATATTAAAGATCCACTTTGCATAGTCAATAGCTCTAATGAAACCATCCTTGAGAATTTTTTCTAATTCAGCTTTGACTAAAAGTGCCATGTGTGGATGCATCTTATGAAGCTTTTGTTTGAGACGCTTAACGCCTGGTGCAATAGACAGATGATGCATGATTAGATTAGAATCCAATCCAGGCATATAAGAGTAAGTCCATGAAAAATTGATTTTCTTGCTTTGAAATAAATTGGTGAACTCTTCTTTCTCTTTTGTAGATAGTGATTGTGCCAAATGAATAATCTGAGGTGTAGCTTATGTGCCCAAATTCACTGGTTGGGTCGGCTCAATCAGCATTGATGATCTCTCTTGAAAATGACTTGGAAGTGTATCAAGTATCTCATCCTCGATCACCTTAGAGAGGTTTTCACCCTTGGATACGTCTTTTATTTTTAATTTTTTTAGCTTTGACACTACCACAACTTGGTTTTCATCATTAGAGTGCCTATTCTTTTTCCTTTAATTTGATGACTAAGATACTTGATATCAACTTCGGTCTGTAATACCCTAAAATTGGCACCTAATAATTTCAATCATTTTTGGTGCATTCCTAAAATTTCTACATCATCGAAGTCCTATTTTACTAGGCAATTTTCTCTCTCCTACCTGACTCTATTTGACTAGATGTCAATTGCAAAAACCCTAATTTCCATTAATCTTACACTATAATTAATTCCTAAGTATTTGACTTTATTAGCTAAATAATCCCTATGCTAAATCAATTTAATTCTAAAGTCCTAAGTGCTTTAAATTAAATTAAAATATGCCCCCTTTAGCTAATACACAAAGGAATTAATAATTACCTAGTTATTTGAATGGACACCTTTATTTGGATTAATAATTCAAATTACTAGAAGGGTCACCCATATGTGGCAATAATTAATTCTTAAATTAAGTAATTCCTTAATATTTGTCTCAATTGAGAATGAAGAGTCAACTGTTTCATTTCAAGAACCTCTTCATCCTCTCCCTGAGCTTGCCTATACTATGAACCTTCTTCTTCATTTGAAAGGAGGCAATTGTGAGAGTAACTAAACTATAGCCAATTTTAGTCTCAATTTTCATGCTTTCAAGCTTTATTGCATAATTAGATTACTTTCTCATTCTAGTTTAATGACATCTTGCATATTAATTAGTTTGCTTATATGCTTTTAGAGTAATTCTATATCTCATTTCAAGTTTTCTTAGTTTAAAACTGAACTTTCATTATTAGTTTAACTTGCATTTTCATATAGTTTAATTGTTCATTTTCATTATTTCAAGCTTTCAAATCCTCTATCTTACTTTGGTCTAATGGTTTTTGGCTCTCCAATCTGAGAGCAATTTAAACACTCCAACTAATTAGGAGGCAATAGGTTGATTCACCATGAATCTGTGAATTGGGTAATTCATACCCATTTTCGTAATTCGATTTGTGAGCAATGACTATGTTGTGTCTGTGGATGGATTAGAGGTCCATGTTCAGCTATAAACATTCTGGCACCCACTGTGGGGCAGAAAAATTGATTTCTGGCCTCATCAATCTCAAGCTTTTTTTTGAATTCTAAACTCTGTTGTGCGTCTGTACTTTTCTATGTACAAAATTTCACATAAAATTCCAAAGCGTGCCACGCAAATATTTTCTCCCAATAGCACTCTATCGTGTGAAGAAACATGTTTGTCACACAGGACCATGTACTTTCTCGTGCGCAGTGTAGTACTTCCTCGTGCGAAGTTTTACTAACAGGCACTTAATTTTTTCTAGATTCTACAATTTACTGTTGTTTTTCCTAACATTTACTTTCTGCTATCAATTTGATATATCTATTTCTGTCATAGCATAATAGTGGTCTGCAAGTTTCTTGTCCAAGATTATCAAAACCTTCTAATAGTTTTTTTGCAGGATGGTTGTCAAAGATCATTTTAAAAAAACATTGTGCTTGTTTACTATTTTTCATTCACATAGTCTAACTAGGGCTCCGTTAAAATTTCTCAAGGGTCCTAATAGAAAAGTAGGGGAATAGGCTCTTCATTACATGGAAGTGATGCCCATGAATGAAACCAAGACCTAGATGTTGCTAGAATGATGGATACCTAGGGAAGTGGGTAAAGTTGGTGAATCTTTAGCACTTCTACTAGTCAAGGGATTATGCTCTTCTCTCTTTGAGAGAACCAGAAACCCAAAAGCTTGTAGATTTGGTGGAATGAAACTAACTCGGTGATGAATATGCTTGATGTTTGGGTAAGGTGAAGAGGTAGAGAAGTATGCTCTTCTCTCTTTGAGAGAATCAAAAAATTTGACCCTTGAATCCAAGCCAAGTCTTGAGTCACCTTTAGAGGTCCTACCAGAAGTTGAACCTCCAGGAATGACCCAAGTGAGTACACACCTTTCACTAATGATTCTACCTCACTATAAGAAAGAATGATTTTTTTATTCTAAAGACTCCAAAGCCATGTTAACTTCCTTCTCATGATTTTGACTATCATCTTGACTATCATCTTGAGAAGGCCTTGTCTGTTGTACTGAGCGGCACCGCTCCTAGTCCTGCTTGAGGGGTGTATGACTTTCAAGTGTTGGTGTGGCAATGAGGCCTCAACCTTATATTGGGGGTACCAAAAGTTAGCATGAATGGAAGCCTATTAAAAACTTTCACTAGTTAGTGGCCTACCTAGTTCACCTCCGAAAGGAGGCATAATCTTTGTGCAGGGAGGGGGAAGAATCTCTCCCGTAGATTCCCACCATAGGCATGCACTTGGACACTTGAAGGTGGTATATGACACTAGCCCCTACCATAAGGGTAACCTTTGAACATATACTATTGAGTCCTCGAAAACACCAAAAACACAAGTGCCCTCTAGGGCATGACATGACTGTGTGAGGTGCACACATACGCATAAGCAGTCGGGCAAAGGTTTTGTCTTCTCACCATTTTTTTGGTAGGGATAGCTATGTGTTTATTATCAAGTCTTAAACTTGTCCAATCATGATTAATAAAAGACTCCCATGATACTACCAAGTTTCTTTGTCCTTGGTAGGTCTATTAGCAACTACTTGTATCACAACTGCTTGATCTAAACCTTCATGCCAGTAAACGAATGCTTGAAACCTTCAAATTGAGATTTTTGATTAAACTATCCTTCAAACTTGTCTGGAAACTGGATTTTCAGTCAGAAAATAGTTTAAGTTGTCTCTCAAAACTTGACTTCTTATCTGGAAAACTATGTCAAAACTGTCAGACTTTAACTTTTTCCTATGCAAAGTTTGGTGTTCTCTCGCACAACCTAGCACTTTCTCGTGTGAACTTGTAATCTAGATTCCAAAAATAGCAACTAAATTCCCATTGACTAGTCAAACTTTTGTCCGATCTACTTTTTGTCTAAGCTCTATTTTCTTTTTCCCCTATCATTCACTATCAGAAATTGAGTGTCTCGAGTTAGGAATTAATTGATTTTTGCTTTGACTCATTTTGTCTCTCATTTGTTTGTCTCATCTCTTTATGCTTTTGTACCTTGCATCACAATAGTCTTATCTCAGCTATTCTAGCCACTCTCTTGATAATTCATGCTAGGTCCATCTTGCATCTTGGCTGTTATAGCCATTTATCTCCTTTTTGTTACCTTAGAGACAAAGTTTTAGCATTATCCTAAGTCTTCTCTCATCACATCTTCATCTATGACTATCAGGACTAGAAGTGGCAAGACTTTCCACATTCAGAATACTGGTCAAGATAGAAGTAAACCTTGTAATCAAGAAATAGATCATCTTGAATATGTTGCAAAATCTAAACTTTGTGAGGGATCCTCAAGTTCTTCATTGAGTACTTTGAAAGATAGCCCGTCTCAATCATCACCTCTGGTGTTCCAAGAGTGTTTTAATCTATTGTTTGAAGCACAACCTGGTTTCTCATTCCAAGAACAAGACAACTCATTCTTCTAAGACAACTCATTATTTCATAATGTTGGAAGACCACTTCCTTGGACTTCTCCTATTATTGAACCTATTGATACTACCGATGATATCTTCTCATTTGAATATATTGACTCTTTTGATCCTTTTAGAGTGCCAAAAGTTACCTTAGCTATGCCCTTTCGACATCGGTCGTATCATTTTACTGAATCTTCATTTAGTACATAGTCCTATGGTGACAAGATGGGAGATCCATTTGATTTCCAACCAGGAAAATACAGTCAAACTCATGACCAATCTCAAAACAATCAGTATCATGGTCAATCCTCTAATGACCAATGTCATGCTCAACCTTAGAATGAGCAACATCATGGTCAATCTCAACATGACCAAAATCAGTCCCATAATGATGATCAATCTCCAAACAAACCTCAAGGTGATCGACAACCATACCTCTATCACCCTCCTCCATTCAATCAAAACCAAGATGATTAGCAACAAGATCAAATTTTGAGCATTTATGAGATCATTGGGAATGAAGATGATGTAATAACTCAGAATGACATAACTACTACTAAAGCTAATAAGAGTCTTATCAAAATGATGGAAATCCTCCTCTTATAGGATAAGGAGAAGTACTTTCTTGAGTTAGCTCAACAAGGGGCCAAGTTACCCCCAAACTTCCAAGTTGAAATGATTGTAGCTAAAGAGGAAGAGACTGAAACCGCCAAGCTACAAAAGATGATTCAGAATATGCAAGACCAAATTAGCCAACTTGCAATGGATAAGAATAAGCTCACACAACAATTCACAATGGATAGCATATGCCCTTTTCCATTTGACAAGAGTATTTGCATGCCTCCTTTTCCAAGAGGAGTGGAGTTGCCCAAATATGACAAGTACATGGGCACTACTAATCCTCAAGATCACTTGAGGGAGTTTGGTGCCTTGTCTATGGAATTCATGCATGATCAAACCTATCTTATGCGACTCTTTCCCCGTAGCTTGGGTGGGCCAGCTATGGAATAGTTCTGCAAATTACTCCCTGGGATTAAGACTTTTGATGAGATCACTAATCTATTTCTCCAACATTACTAACACAACATTCAGCACCCTGTCAACATCTATGATTTGTGTAATCTAAAATAGTGATAGGGAGAGCCTTTCTTATCTTTTCTCCAAAGGTGGAGATAACTATGCATGAAGTATCCTCGTAAATTACCTGAGACTGAGAAGCTTGACATCTTTTTGGACAATCTTGTTCCAAATTTTGGATATCAGGTACAACTACAAGGTCCTTTGACTTTTGATAACATGATCAAGCAAGTTGTGAGAATAGAGGCCTTTATGGTCAAGAAGGGAGAATTAACTTTGAATAAGGACAATAAGCAAGGATTCTCCTTGAACAAGGATAATGGAAAGGCTATCAATAAAAATAAAGATGTGGTAAATGATGGAGTGGTTAATAATGTGTCCATAAAGCCTTCAAAATATGTTTTTAATCTCACTTCCAGCATACAAGTGGCTAAGGCTATTGAAAAGACTACGACAAACAATCAAAAAACCTCAAGATTTTCTAAGAATAAACCTTGGGCCTCTCAACCCAAGTGTGAATTTACCTCTCTTAGAGAGCCTCTTGATGTAGTCTATAAGACTCTTGTGCAAAATCAAATTCTCACTCCTTTGGAAAAGCATTATTATGACCCACAACCATGACCTCATTGGTGGAACGACAATGCATACTATGACTACCACCAAAAAATTGGTCATAAGACTTCAACTTGTCTTCAATTGAAACACAAGGTTCAAGATTTAATTGATAACGGTGATATTGTTGTCGACAATCACAACAAGAATTCAGACCATCAGGCATTTAAGGATCCTTTCCCTCCTCATGAGAAAGGTGAGTCCTCCAAAGCTAGGAATACTAATGCCAAGGTTAATTATACGTACACCACTAATGCTAATGTTATCAACATGATCGAACCTATTGAGTTTGAGTATTACAACATGATTACCATCAAGGGGAGAGGCAATGCTCCTAAATCTAAGACTCCTTTCATCTTGTGAAGTTCCACATCTTATTCTTTTGAATCTGAACAACCTCAAGATTGTGCCAATGTTGTTACTCAATCCTGTGGAAGAGTTGTTTTGAAGGGTCCCAACCCTCCTACGTCCACTCCTAAAAAAACTATGGATAAGACTATTGTTGGTCCTACCAACAAAGCCTTGAAATTGGCCCCTGTGCCTAGCACTACTAGTTATAGCATCTTAGATCAACTCCAAAGAACCAATGCTCAGATCATCATTTTTGAGTTGTTGAAGATCTCACCTTCTCATAGGGAGATTCTGGATAAGGCCCTCCCTGAGGCAAACATCCCCAAAGATCTTGATATCAATTGGTTCTAATCTATGGTGGGTTATTTAACCTCACCACATTATTTATCCTTCTCTAAAGAAGATGATCACTCTCTGAGTCACCCGCATAATGCTTCCTTGCACATAGAGGTCATGATAGGTCCCAAATGCGTTCACCGCATCCTTATAGACAATGGTGCTGGTCTCAATATTTGTTCTGCTAAATTGCTTACCCATTTAGGTTATGATGAGGATTGCATTGACTCCCACAAAAAGATCACTATCAAAGCTTATGATGAAGAAGAGTGCAAATCCCAAGGCTTCGTTGTGCTGCCTATCTGTGTTGGTCCTTTTGAGAGAGATGTTACTTTTCAAGTCCTAGATATTCCTCTCACATACAATATCTTGTTGGGTAGACCATGGATCCATGAGATACAGGTTGTTCTATCCACATACCATCAGTGCATCAAGTTTCCATTCCATGGAGTGGAAGTCACTGTGCCTGCTAATACCAACTACTCTTGCAACACACTTACATAGTCTACCGATAGTCTTGTTTCTTCTAATAGAGACCCTACAGAGTTCTATGATGCTAAATTGAAAGAGATGGAATAGGCTCTAAAGCTTAAGGATACTGGCATGGGAGGATACCAAATTGAACCTGTGCTATCACTGGCAGCTCTCCCTCCATCTCCACGCTCTTATGGGAGACCGTCTGAGAATAACAAGCCTTTTGATAATTCTCCTCAAATGGTTTATGATGGTGCCTTTGTGCAGGCCTATACACCTTTAAAAGATGAGGATGAAGAAAGAGCTATCCAAGCTTGGATCTATAAAGGAAAAGAGACATCTGAAGCAACTACTCCACCTCCAGATTTAGAACAAGAGCCCTATAGCGAAGCCTTCAAGATCATGAAGCACTTTGGCTATAAAGGAAGTGGGCCTATAGGAATGAATAACAATGGTTTTTTGAAACCCATTGAAGCTACTGGTCACCACACAAATGATACTTTCAGCTTAGGCTTCAAAAAGGTCCCCTTTCATCTAGGGATAAACAAGTTTGTGCCAGAACCTGAACTTGAACTAGAATCTGAACTAGAGCTTGAAGATACTACTCCAGAGGTAAATCCAAAGACTAGCTCTAAGGAGGACACTTTTCCATATCCTATTCATTTGGAACTTGCCATGCTCTTTGCAGAGCTAGATGAGCCTGTTATACCTATCCATCTGGTAGGAACAAATAGTGATTCTGATGAAGTTACTTCAATACATTAGTTCACATATGATCAATTGAAAGCAACACTGAATAATGATTCCAGCTTCTAGTATGAACAATATAGGCTGCCACACTTTCAAATACAGTTTGAACAAGAATAAGTTCAACAAGTTGTTAATGCTACAAGAGATGAAGATGAGTTTGAGGATACAGCTAGTTCTAATGGAATTCCCACATCAAGTGCTGATTCCCATGAGTATGAATTTGACTCTTTGTTTGACACTACTTGTGATAAAGATATAGACATGGTGCATACATTCGAAAACCCTCTCAAAATAGGTGAAGGGTCTAGCATTAGAACTCATGAATCAGACACCATCGGTATTAACTTGTCCTCTACTTCTGATGTGGGGTCTCATAGGGATTCGAACACTCCTTTGGATGAAATCACTCTAGGCCTTGGCTTGCTAGTCCACTCTTTTGATCATTATATCGTGAATGCAATTGAACAAGCCACTACTTCTCTCTCACTCAAAAATCCCAAGCTAATAAACTGGAACTCCCCTTCCTCATCCAATGAAATCCTAACATTCCAAAATGATTACACTCTAGCCTGTTACCTCCATGTTGTTGAACCTATAATGTCCTCCACTAGCGAAGGTAGTGTCAGCATGATAGAGGCAGATATCATGTATCTTAGTCAAATAATTAAAAGAAGAAAAAATAGATGCTCTGATGATGAAAACTACATTGTGGCAGTATGAGAGACAAAAATAGTAAAAATAAAAGACGTATCCAAGGGTGAAAACCTCTCTGAGGTGCCCAAGGAAGAGATACTTGATACACTCCCAAACCACTTTTAGGAGAGATCATTAGTTTTAATTGAGCCTACACAACTAGTAAATTTGGGTATAGAGGCTACTCCACAAACCATTCATCTAGCATAGTCATTATCTGCAAAAGAAAAGGAAGAGTTCACTAACTTCTTTCAAAGAAAGAAAATAAAATTTGCATGGACTTATTGTGATATGCCTAGATTAGATCCCAATCTGATCATGCATCATCTATCCATTGCACTAGGTATCAAACCTATCAAACAAAAGTGTCGAAAGATGCATCCACATGTGGCACTTTTGGTCAAAGAAGAGCTAGAAAAGCTTCTTAAAGATAGTTTCATAAGGACTATAGATTATAATGAATGGATTTCAAACATTATTCCAGTCACCAAACATGATAAATCCATTTGTGTGTGCATAGACTTCTAGGATCTAAACAAGGCATGTCCAAAAGATGACTTCCCACTACCTAACATTGACATGATAGTGGACATGATGACAGGTTATGAGATGTACTCCCTAATGGATGGCTTCTTTGGCTATAATCAAATAAAAATTGTGCCAAAGGATCAAGAAAAGACTGCTTTCACATGTGCCTGGGACACTTTCTATTTGAATGTCATGCCTTTTGGGCTTAAGAATGCTAGAGCAACATATCAAAGAGTTGTCACTACCATTTTCCATAATATGATGCATAAGACCATGGAAGATTATGTGGATGATACTTTAGCTAAAAGCATGCAGCGAAAAACTCATCTTATAGATTTGGGTCCCATTCTTGATCATATGGAACAATTTAGTCTTAGACTTAATCCCAAAAAATGTGCATTTGGCGTCACCTACAGAAAACTCTTGGGTTATATTATTTCAGCTAAGGGCATAGAGGTTGATCCAGAAAAGGTTCAAGCTATCATGGACATGCCTCCACATAAGAACATTATTCAAATGAGGGGAATTCAGGGAAGGCTACAATCTATTTGCCACTTCATTTCATAGTTGGCTGACAAGTCACAACCATTTACTAAAACTTTGCATAAGGGTGTGACATATGAATGGAATGAGGAATGTGATAGAGGGCTCACTCAAATTAAATAGTATCTTACCAATCCACCTATATTGATGCCTTATATTCATGGTAAGCTACTCATACTATACATTTTAGCCATAGACACATATTTGGGTGGTCTCCTAGCTCAAGAGGATCAGAACAATAAAGAGAGAGCTATTTATTATATCAGCAGGACATTGGTCTCTTATGAAATGAATTACTCTGTCATTGAAAAGGCTTGTTTAGTAGTAGTGTTTTCTTCACATAAATTATGGCATTATATGCTCACCCACACTACAAAGCTCATTGTGAAAATTGATCCACTGAAGTATTTACTGAGCAAGGCTTCCCTCACAGGTAGATTAGCTAAATGGGTTATGATACTTAGTGAATTTGACATTGATTATGTGGAAAGAAAAGCTATTAAAGGACAAGCAATTGCTGATCAGTTGGCGTAAGCTCCTCTCAAAGATCACTAGCCTATAAATATTGAGTTTCTAGATGAATCCATCATGCTTCTCACACATTAGACTTGGAGCATGTTCTTTGATGGATCATTCACTCAACAAGGATTAGGTGTAGGCATTCTATTTATAACACCTTAAGGATACTCATTTCCCAAAGCTTATAAGATGTTGTTTCCCTGCACAAACAACATGGCTGAATACAAAGCTCTCCTTAATGGTATGAAGATAGCCATTGAATGGCATGTGGATGAGCTCAAGGTCTTTGGAGACTCTCATTTAGTCATCAACCAAGTTAATGATATCTATCAAACAAAAGATGACAAGCTAGTGCCTTACAAATGAATGGTGGATGATCTCAAATAGTATTTTGCACACATTTCTTTCCAACAAATTCCAAGGGTAGACAATAAAGTAGCTGATGCTATGGCCACTCTTGCCTTAATGTTATAGATGCCAAAAAATGATTTCAGACATGAATTCCTGGTGGAGACATTATGCTACTCAGCCTATGACATGCCCAAATCTAGGATGATTTGTTTAGTCATTGGACATGATTCATCCCGCTACCACCACATCTATTCTTACCTTTGTGACCAAATCATTCCTGACACCTACACTCAAAATGAAAAGCATCACCTAATTCATAATGCTTCATGGTATGTCATCATAGCAAATGACTTGTATAGACAGGGACTAGATGGTACCCTCCTTAGGTGTCTAGAACCTGATGAGTCCAAACGTGCGCTAGCTGAGGTACATGAAGGTATTTGTGGGTCTCATTCAAGTGGTTTGATGTTAGCTCATAAAATTATTAGAGCTAGTTACTACTGGCCAAATATGGTGAAAGAAGCTGTTCAATATGCCAAAGCTTGTAAGAAATGCCAATTTCATGGAAATCTGATGCATGCCCCTCCTAAAGAACTTATTCCTTTCATTAGTTTATGGCCATTTTAGCAATGGGCCTTTGACTTGGTAGGATAGATTCATCCATCTTCTTCCAAAGGGCACAAGTTCATAATCACCACTACAGACTATTTCACAAAATGGGTTGAAGTGGTCCCTCTAACTGTAGCTGATGGCAAGTCTGTGGCTATGTTTATACTAAACTATATCATCTGTAGATATGGTGTACCCTCATCTATTATCACTAACAATGAGGGAAAATTTAATAACAAGGACTTGAAGGATTTATGCACCATATTCAAGATCATTCAACATTGGTCATCTATCTATTATCCCCAGGGTAATGGACAAGCAAAAGCTTCTAATGAGACAATTCTCAAAATCTTGCACAGAACATTCATAAATCTGGTAGGGATTGGCACCTCTAGCTTAATCTAGCTTTATGGGCCTATAGAACTAGAATTCAAACACCAATGGGAGCAATTCCCTTTTCCTTGGTCTATGGAGCATATGTAGTATTTCTTATTGAGGTTGAGATTCCTACATTGCGATTCTCTCTAAAGGGCCTCATCCTTGATGAAGAAAATAGAATATCCAGGCTACAAGAGCTGGAGTTATTGGATGAACATTGGAGGGTGGCGTTCAATCATCTTTGAGCATACCAAAAGAGAATGTCCAAGGCATACAATAAGAAATTCAGACAAAGGGAATTCCAAGTGGGTGATCTCGTCCTGAGAGAAAACCCCAAAAATCAATAGCAGGGAGTCTAGAAAGTGAAATTTGAACCAAACTGGCTTGGTCCATACATTATTACTGCAACATTTGGGTCTAGTGCATACCAACTCTCCACCACTAAAGGAGAGAAACTCAAAGATCTGATCAACACTCTTCATCTGAAGAAGTTCTACAGATGAGACATTCTCTATATGCTCCTATACATATTTATTGATCTTGAAAAAATCTTTACAATGATATATCCTCAAAAATCCTAAAAATGTCCTTAAAAAAATGATCATCTTAGTGAAAACCTAGTGAATAGGTGCTTTAATGTATCTATTATCCAAGTGAAAACTTGGTAAACAGGTACCTTGATAATACTCAAAAAAATTGAAAATTTGAAAAAGTACAAAAAAAGAGAAAAAGAGAAAAGTACAAAAAAAATTGAAAAAGAAGAAAAATGTGCCATTGATGAAAACCTGGTAAACAGGCATCATGGTAGCAAAAATAAAATTTCTACCAAGATGGTGAAAACCTTATAAATAGGTGCCTCTTGTTCCCTAATGCTATACCTATTGCAGCACCATTTGGCTTTGCTAGTTTGCTTTCCTGCTCCAGTTTGTTTCCTGCTTTAGTTCATTTATTGCTTTGGTTTGCTAGCTCATGCACTTTCTTTCATTGATCTTTGAGATTTTTCTCAAATCTTCATGGATTGGAACTAGTCATGCTTGGGGGGGTATCTTCCTAACCTAGGGGGCATTGTCCTATCACTTTTGGAGACTCTTTTGTGCATTAGTCACTAGTGGTTCTCACTGCGTCTGCCTACTGATGCCTAGCTACTTTTGAGATTTTTCTCCTTGAGGATCTCTCATGTATCGGTCACCACTAGTTCCTACTATGCTTGCCTACTAATACCTATCTTTCATTTGACACCTCTCTTTTGGGATCTCCTCCTTACATCAATCACTAGTGGTTCTCACCGTATCTGTCTACTAATGTTTCACTAGCATCCCTGAGATTTCTCACTTTGAGGATCTCTATTGTATCGGTCACCAACATTTCTCACTGCGTCTATCTGTCAATACTTTGTTTAGCTCTCTAATATATTCTT
Source organism: Chamaecyparis obtusa (assembly GCA_027943335.1). Classification (NCBI taxonomy): domain Eukaryota; kingdom Viridiplantae; phylum Streptophyta; class Pinopsida; order Cupressales; family Cupressaceae; genus Chamaecyparis; species Chamaecyparis obtusa. The sequence continues at coordinate 256,669 of BSBK01000137.1, read as the reverse complement.
GAGACTTTGTCTCTCGCGATGGTCATCAGTGGTTCTCACTGTGTCTACCTACTATCGATGTCCCATTGAGACTTCGAACGTTGCACATTTTTTATTTGACTCCAATCTGCTGGAACACAAAACTTAAACTAAAATTAAAACTAAATTTGTATTTCTTTAAGGTGTGCTAAGCTTTTCTTTTTGAGTGCTTTTTGTTTTGATTTATCATTTCCCTTCGAGAAAATCTAAGACATCTTTCTTGACTGAGAAATGTGAAGATTGGGGGCATGATCTTTTCTTTTCTTTCTATTTTCCAGTTTAGTTCCAATGATCCAATGAATCTATCTAAGAGGGGTGTCCACTATGAGAGCCTTCATCTCATGTTGGATGGCCATGTGTACCTTGACTCCTTTTATATGGATGCTTTGGTGAGGTTGGTTCTTCTCCTTGTTTGTTTGAGTGACTTCTTTTTGCTACTGATGAAATTGTAAATGCTCCTCTTGCTAAGTGAACATAAGGGTCACTTTGAGAATTCTTTGGTGAAAGAAGGAACTCTCATGTGTCTGGTGTGTTTGTTTGCAAGCAACATTTAGGTCATTCTAGTAGTTGTTGCTTTGATGCTTATGTTAACTTGCTAAATCAAAAGGAATAGGCATTCAAGTCATTCTAGCTTCTGGTGCCTTAATGCTTACACCTCATTCTGACAAATCTAAGACTTATGTCATATTCATAATCTCATGATTGCAATGTCAGTGAGGATTGTATGGCATCTTACGAATGCCTATTCCTAAGAGCTTTATGATGATAATATGATAAGTCCAACAACCAAGTCCTAGGGTTGTGTCTAGTTTAGGCTTGCATTTTTCATTCTAGGCTTGCATTGAGACAATGTTTCGGCGCTCTCTTGTTTGTCTTCTTCCAGATCTTTTCATTGAAGGTTCTCATATTTTGTCCTAAGTTCCTCTTGGTTGCACAAGTGTCCAGTCCTCATTCTCGATCTATGAAAATCCTTTTGATTAGTACCTTTCATATATTGCTACATCATGCATGAGATGATTAGTACCACATACATTGCATATTCATTACATTATCATAAATCTATATGCATACATTTTACATCTACATATACATGTGCATCCATTATAAGTATAACTCAAATCATACATTACATTTCCCATTTCATTCATTATATGCATACATTCTATGTCTATATATCCATCTACCATCTACCATTGCATTTCACATCACATATTCATATCATAAAAGGAAAGCATGTGCATCTCATACATATCTAATCCATACATCTCAATCATCCAGGAAACATCTCATAAGACATGAACATGAACATTAAATCAATATATAAACAAGTATAATGATATCAAAATGGTGATCTCAATATATATCTCAGTCGAATCAATGTCATATACAAAAGAAGGGTGCTACTCAAGCACAGTATAAAAAATGGGCTACAACAATATATATGTACATCATGACCCGCTACCACCTGGAGGAGGTGAAGGTGGAGGAGCCTGCGGTGGTGGTCCCTATGCTGGTGCCTATGGGGGTGGCATTGGTCTCTAAGGAGGGGGCATTAGTCGATGTGGTGGTGCATGTAGAGGTGCCTACTAGGGTGGTGCCTATGGTGCTCTAGCGTACTCAAAAAATGGAGGCATCTGCTCTGACAAATCTAGAACAACCCCAACATATGTCACATAGTAATATGCTACCTGAGCAAGCTTATTTCTAGTCTCCAGTCGTGACCTCACTAGCTCATCTCAGAGCTCTCTAATCTCTTTCTCCTAGTTAGTCACTCACATCTCCTAGATGATCACCTATGTATGGTAATCATCTCTCTTATGTTGTACCTACCACACCCTCTCGTGGCTCTTCCTAAGAGTCTCCTAAACCTTTGCTAGATGTGGTGGTCCCTGTGTGGCTTGATCTATCATATCCACATCATCCTATACCTATGCCTCCTTATCAAGAGGCATCTACTATGAGGTATGCCCTATCCTCTACCTTGTGGACCTCTGCTAAGATCTACTACTCCTGGAACCTGCGTCTGACCCCATAGTCCTGGCAAGAATATCCACCTGCCCAGTCCTCGGCCTCAGCACCCTCTACCTCTGCTACTATTGTGGTCCCTGCTATGGTCCCTACCATGGTATCTACTATTAGACAGGTACCTGCTACTACTACTACTATGTAGGCTCCTCCTATATGGGATTCTATTGTGCTCACTGCCCCATGCCAGCAGGATCTGTGAATCTAGGAAAGGGATGAGGCAATAAATGATCTCGGTATACAGCATCATCCCTGCATTGGGTACATCCACCATATAGTCCCATTATGCTACAGGTACTTTGGCCTCAATAGCACACATGCCTGGATCTAATCTAGGGTGCCACCCCTTCTTTACCTCATTGATGAAGTGGGCATAGGGGCAGTACTCCTAGGAGATGTCTTGTTGTCTCCCAAACTATCTCATCACACATATAAGAACAAAATGCTCAATGATAGAAATGTTGCATCTGATTAGTGGATGTGAGATGAACATATGAGAAATCTCATGTCGAGCATCATCCCACAGCTTGGTAGCAACCCAAGGTCTCCAGACAACTACTACCATATCATTAATCTGACCACGCCACTGCTCGGTCTTACCCAGCAATGGCTGAGTCATCATACCTGCATACCTATATATATATAGCTCTAGCTATTGTTGTGTATTGTGGAATATCAGCCTGCAAATAGGGAGATGCTCCTAGACTCCAACCACCATGGTCCTCGCATTCTAATATGTGATCTCATGTAGCTCATGGTACATCTAGGAGAGCATGCACTCACCCCATTTGAATCTGACTGCTAGTATGGCTAGCATCCTCTACAACGTCAACCCCTGTCCACACTCAAGACCATGTTGCCCTCGATCAAGTACTAGGTAGAAGCTCAAGAAGCAGGTGAAGACAACTGCTAATCCATGAATAGCTATGTATCTGTAGATCAAGTCCTCCCAGGAGATGGCCCGACCCATCACTAACTCATCACGGAATATGGCCCTCAATGCCATAGTGCCTACCCTAGGCTAAACATCATACTCAACTCAGGCATCATGGAATGGTATCCTAAGGATTTCGTAGATGTCCTTAGGATTAATTATCATCTCTCCCATCGGTAGGTGGAAGGTGTTCATCTCTGAATGGAAACACTTGACAAGTGCACCTAGAAGACCGTGATTTACCTGAATGTCAGGTATATCACGCAAGTAACTCAATCCTAGCCCGTCAATGTGGGCACCCTCAACATCTATCAACATCTGGACTAATGTGGTGATAGCTAGATGGTGGGAATGAAACGCGACATCCAGAAGATCAAATTGCAAAGAAAGCAATGACATTGGATCAGTAATCTCAACATGATGGTTTCTCAAAGTAATAACAACAAATGAGGCTACACATCTATCTTAACAGGACTCTAGAATGTTTTAATCAACTGATTTTATACAGAATTGGGTGAAGATTCTAAAATGTTGTAATAGTTTCCCGCATGAGGAAACTGTTCCCTCATGCGAGAGAGGATCTCTTCCTGCGTGAGAAGAAGAAATTTTGCATGACATCAGCTAGCACTTCGCGCGAGACTACAAACAAGTTCCAAGTGAGGAAACCCTAACCCATGCAAGGAAACTATTTCCTCATGCAAGATGTGACCTAGGCCAGTGCGAGGAAACTATTTCCTCACACGAGATTGGAAGAACATGACCTAAAATTTGTTAAATCTAGCCTAAATGGACCTAGAAAGCAGTAAAAATTGAAATGTAAGATGGTTTATCAACTACCCATAGGTGGGTCATACTGTATTAGTCGGGTGTGTCATTAGGAGTGCTCAAAATGGTGTGTGCATAGGAACTCCCTCCATCTCACTCAGAGCTCTCAAATCACAAGAAGATAAAGTGAATAATGAATTGAAAATGACCCCTTTGAGCCTTATATAGCTTTTGACCTAATTTTCAAAAGTGCTCCATTTTGGGCAAAAATTACACCCTTGGCTAAATCGACCATTCTGAATCCATTTTTGGGATCAAAATCAAAATCTAACATCTCTAAATAGCTCAAAATTGCATTTTAAATTTTGGGTTCCTTTGGGATCGGACACTTGTGCAATCAGTACTCTAGAATCATTTTCCTACTAGATTCTCATCTTTTCATCATTTTCTTGGATCTTCAATCTTTTCATCAAAGTCAACTCTAGTCAAATATGGTCAACCATGGTCAAAATTGGTCAACAAGACCTCTAGATTGCTCCAAATTGATTCTACATCTTCTCGATGTTTCCTTAATCTACTGTGAGTTCTTCTGGATCTCTATTTGCCACCTCTTGTTGTCAATCATCTTTTTGACATGTCATCTTTCAATCTCACTCTCGAGGGGGTAGGATGATTGCATCATTGAATCTTGTTGAATCAATTATTGAATTAGTCTGATCTAAGTCAACAGTTCTCATCGCTAGGGGCATCTTTGTGCCTCACATCTTGTTATCTTATCATCTATCTTTTAGGTATCTGAGCAATCTAACTCAGATCCTCAAGGATCAAGCTTCATTCTGGAGATGGTTCTTGAAATCTATTAGGTATTGGGGCAATCTAACCCTAATTCTTGGGAGTTAAGCTTCATTCTAGAGATGGCTCTCAAAATCTATTTTGGACTATTATCTAGGTAATCTAACCCAGGTCTCAGAGGGCTAAGCTTCATATTAGGGAAATCTAACCCTGATTTTGGAGATTAGTCCTAAATCTGCATCTATCATCATTTGCTCAATCAGTACTGGGGCAATCTAACCCCTATTCTGATCTTCTCTCAAGTCGTCATTAGACCGTTGTTTTCACAATCTAACTTAGACTTCAAAAAATCATGCCTCATTTTGAGGTGGTTCTACAATTTGATCTATTTCAGTGTCTTGGCATCCTAACCTTGACTTTTGAGGGTTAATCTCCATTTTGGGATAATCTTGAAATCTCATTTGTCGCATCAGACTATTATTTGAATCAACGCATTGTTCGCACATCAATTCAAAGAGGAGCAAATGTTATACCCCAAAATTGGTAGCTAATAATTTCAATCAATTTTGGTGCATTCCTCACATTTCTACATCATCGAAGTCCTATTTTACTAGGCAAATTTCTCTCTCTTATCTGACTCTATTTGATTAGATGTCAATTGCAAAAACCCTAATTTCCATTAATTTTACACTATAATTAATTCCTAAGTATTTGACTTTATTAGCGAACTAATCCCTATGATAAATCAATTTAATTCTAAAGTCCTAAGTGCTTTAAATTAAATTAAAATCCACCCCCTTTAGCTAATACACATAAAGGAATTAATAATTACCTAGTTATTTGAATGGACACCTTTATTTGAATTAATAATTCAAATTACTTGAAGGGTCACCCATATGTGGTAATAATTCATTCTTTAATTAAGTAATTCCTCAATATTTGTCTCAATTGTGAATGAAGAGTCAACTGTTTCATTTCAAGAACCTCTTCATCCTCTCCTTGGGCTTTCCTATATTATGAAACTTCTTCTTCATTCGAAAGGAGGCAATTGTGAGAGTAACTAAACTATAGCCAATTTTAGTCTCAATTTTCATGCTTTCAAGCTTTATTGCATAATTAGATTACTTTCTCAATCTATTTTAATGGAATCTTTCATATTAATTAGTTTTCTTATATGCTTTTAGAGTAATTCTATATCTCATTTCAAGTTTTCTTAGTCTAAAACTACACTTTCATTCTTAGTTTAACTTGCATTTTCATATAGTTTAATTGTTCATTTTCATTATTTCAAGCTTTCAAATTCTTCATCTTAGTTTGGTCTAATGGTTGTTGGCTCTCTAATCTGAGAGCAATTTAAACACCCCAACTAATTAGGAGGCAACAAGTCGATTCACTATGAATCTACGAATTGGGTAATTCATACTCATTTTCATAATTCGATTTGTCAGCAATGACTATTTTGTGTCTATGCTTGGATTAGAGGTCCACATTCAACTATAAACATGGTCATGTTGACACTTCTTTTACTAGTGGAAAATGTTATAGGTTTGATATCATTAAGATAACAGGCCAAAGTGTAGTCATTATGGAATATAAGGACTTCACTAGCTAGAGAGGGAGAGTTCTAATTGATAAGTTTGGGATGGCGGAGTGAAAGAGTAGTGGCAGGTTCAAGTTCTTTCATAGTATAGTCATCAAAAGCGCGGATGAGCAAGTTGAGACCTAAAGCAATCACATCCAAAGGTGTGTTTGATTCCTCTTGAGACCTCACATCAGAAGTAGAGGGTATGTCAGCATTAGTAGATTCACACTCGGTCTTCCTAACACTAGACCCATCACCTACTTCAAGAAGGTTTTCATACACATGAACAACATCTATATCTTTATCAAAATTTGCATCAAATGGAGAGTCAAACTCATACTCATGTGAATCAGTGATGCTTGATATGGGAATTTCATCGACATTGGTTGTACCATCTGACTCATTTTCATCTCTTGTAGTATTAATGGTTTGTTGAAGTTGATCTTGTTCAAACCACTCTTGGAAAGATGACGGTATGTATTGTTCACCCTAAAAACTAGGATTGTTAGTTTGCATTTCTCTCCATTGGTCATGTTGTGGTTCCACAACACACGTCCCATTTTGGCCACTGGGCCTAATGGGGACTACCCTTTTTTTTAGGTTTCTTTTTATTGTCTGTAGAGTTTCAGCTTGTTTTTCTTATGCAATTAGTTTAGATAGATAGATTTTTCTTCATGCTTTCAATAAAACTTTACTGACAGCTATTTTTGCGTGCAGAAGTTTGATGCCCACCTTTTGAGATTTTACAAAGAAACAACAAGGGAAGCTGACATCCATGGGAGTACTAAGATTTTTGGAAATCCAAGAAGTGACAGAGAAGCTTTAAAGGGTTCACCCCAACATTCTTCCAAAACGCTAAGTCTTCAATTTTGACAAAGTTCAAATATTTTCAGCACTTAGCCATTTTTCAGTGTTGAAGGTCTGAAAGTTCAAAGGTTCAGAAGTTCGGAAGCTCGGAAGTTGCCCAAGGTTCAAAAGTTCAAAGATCAAAAGTTCGAAGTGCGAAGGCCTGAAGTTCCGAGTTTGGAGTTCAAAAGTTACAAGATCAAAGGTTTGAAGTGTGAAGGCCCGAAGTTCAAAGTTCAAAGTTTAAAAGTTCAAAGTTCAGAGGTTGGTTTGGAGTTCAAGCTTTGCAGAGTTTCAGAGGTTGAGAAGGCTGAAATGCCGAAATTCCTCACAACCCCGAAAGGCTAAAAAATTTGTGGACTTAGCTATTTTTCAGTGGACTTAGAAAATTTTGTGTTCCTAAAATTGCAGGCCTCCTAAAATTTCGGCCTTCCTAAAAATTTGGGCCTCCAAAAAATTTGGCCCCCTAAATTTTTGGCCTTTCAGACTTCCTATTTTTTCGGCCTCCGAAAAGTCTGAAATTCTGAAAGTTGGAGATTTTTTCAGCCTTCCTTTTTTTTCAGGCCTCCTAAATTTTCGGCCCCCTAAATTTTTGACCTTTCGGACTTCCTATTTTTTCGGCCTCTGAAAAATCCAAAATTTTGAAAGTTGGAGATTTTTTCGGCCTTCCTATTTTTTCAGGCCTCCTAAATTTTTGGCCTTTTCGACTTCCTATTTTTTCGGCCTCTGAAAAGTCTGAAATTCTAAAAGTTGGAGATTTTTTCGAACCTCCTAAATTTTCGGCCCCCTAAATTTTTGGCCTTTCAGACTTCTTATTTTTTTGGCCCCCGAAAAGTTCAAAAATCTGAAAGTTGGAGATTTTTTCGGCCTTCCTATTTTTTCGGGCCTCCTAAATTTTTGACCTTTCGACCCTCCTATTTTTTCGGCCTCTGAATAGTCTAAAAGTCTGAGATTTGGATGAGAAGCAGTTTTGTACTTAGCCATTTTTGTAGAGCCTATTTTTTGGCCTTTCAGCCATGAAAAGTTTTCGGGCACCTACAAGTCTGACAAGTCTGAAATTCTGGAGGAAGGACTTAGCACTTAGTCATTTTTGGAGCTTGAGTTTTTCAGACCAACTATCAGGATTTGGGCATTTTTTCTCACGTCTGAAAGTTAACTCTAGTTATCTCAGAGATCATTTTCCAGTCAACTGGGCTTCTTTTTTTAGGTCATTTCTGCATGATTTTGTAATCTCTTCCAATTGAGTCCACGTGGGGAAGCCGTAACCAAGGATCAAGGGTAGATTAATGAATATAATCAAGAGCATGCATGAGTTCTAGCTCCACTTTTGAGATGTTTAATGCATAATTTATTCAAAGCTTTGTAATGCACAAGGTTTAATTCTGTGCCAGGATAGTTTAGCTAAGTTTTAGCAGTAGTTTCTTTAATGCAATCTCTAGTTTAGATTTTCTTTCAAGTTTTAGTTGCAGCCAAACCCTAGCTGTGAAAATAAGAGCATGGATCTATAAATTGTAATAAAATGATGTAATGAAAGGTCAATTTGATCATTAATACAATACATACAATTGGTGCTTCATTCATGGTGTGACTTGTCTGCTATCTATGCAAAATTTGTGAATGTGTGATTTGCTCATTCTTTATTTCAAAGAGCCATTGGTTGTTTAATTATTTCAAGTCTGTGATCTTTTAATTTGGTGTTTGTTGGTACCACATTGTTGTGTTGTGATGAATTTTCAAGAAGATTATTCTTTGGTGCTTGAAGATTAACTTGTCTCACATGTGCACACATCTGGAGTGGCTTCGTGATTTGATGAGTTTTAGCTTATCTTACGTTTGTGTTTGTTCGATCTCATTGATGATTGCACCCATTCAGCTAAAGATTGTGACATGATTTGATCTTTGTTTTGTGGGTTTCTTCATCTTCTTGGTTATTTAATTCGCATGGTGGTGTGATTGCTAGCATATGTCCGTTAGGTTGTTTCCAACTTTTCCTTTCAAGTTTCTCGTTACTTTACATTTCCTAGCCCTCTTTGCAAGTTGCTTCCAGTAGGATAATTTAGATTAGCATTGCTTTCATTTCTTAAATCTGAAAATTGGATCAAAAAAGAGATATTGTGGAATCTTAAAGTCTATTTTGTAGTTTCCCTTGAGAGAAGAACCGACACAGGCCTCCTTGTTAACAAATTCACATTTGTCTTCCGTTGAGCTATCCAAGTGGTTGAGACCCAGCCAGAATGAACCTTGAGATTGATCTTATCAATCTTCCAAGAGGGGAATTTGCTCACGTAAATTCCTAGCCGTTGTCTTCATGTAAAAATGATGCTCAACAGAAGTGGTGCTAGAAGGAGGGCATGAACCAAAAGGTTTTCAAGTTATAATCACACTAAACAAGTTGGATGTTGGGAAAATCTAGCTTCAATGGATAGTCTGTTTTGTATACTGGGAGGTCTCCATGAGATTCCTCTGCATGCACATAATAGGCTTCCTTTATTCTTCCTGGATACTGGACAAAATGCTACAAATCATGTAAGGACTTGCAAGGATCTAATGCTTTTTCTTGAAATTGAACATGAAGATATTGTTTGCAATTTATTTGTCAAGACATTTCAAGGTGTAGTGCTTCAATGGTATGAAATACTCTCATCCAATTCAATTTGCTCATGGATTGAATTAAAGGATCTATTCTTAATTCAATTTGATCCCAATGTGAGTTCACAAGATTCACTATTTTATTTTGTTGTTGTAAGAAGGACACCTCAAGAGTCCATTGCCCAATTTAATCATCGATTTCTTCTCATGTATCAAAGGGTTCAAGATTCAAAAAGGATGGTGCATGATTCAATGTTGAAAGAGCATTATTTATGGTTTTTGGATGTCTCATTTGCACACACAATCATATCTTTTGGTGAGGTTACTACCTTGCATGATGCATTCAACAAGGCTCTTTTCTTGGCATGATGTACATGTGATGTTACAAATGGTACAAATGGTCCTGATGAAAGTTTCAATATGTAATTGATTGAATGTTGCCAATCATTATAGCTCTATGTCAACCCAGTGAATACATCAAATCAGCTACAATCATCTCATTCAACCAATTACAACATGCCTAATATCCATATGATGCAATCAGCTAATCAAAAGAATCAAATCAATCACTTTGGAGATCATATTTGGGGTCAAAATTCTTACAATACAACCTTGGACACAAGTATTTTGCCACCCAATGATGCTCCTATAGAGATCTTGTCATATTCTTACTATACTCCATTGCTCAATCCATCAAAACATGATGATACTTCAAATGGAAAGCTTGTTGGTTAGTTATGTGAGCATGATAAGTTGTGCAATAATGAAAGTGAAATGATCCTAAATGTTAATTGTAATTCAAAATGCAAGTTACCAAATGATTTTTCCCCAAAAATCAGTCATGGGATAACAAGAAATGATGAACAAATCCAGGAGGATGAGAGATATTCAGTGCTGCCCTAGAATTATTGCAATGGAAGAGAAATAAGTACAAAATATTTGTCATCTTCACAAGGTAATTCTGATGGCACTTTTGATGTTAAAAAAGATTCACATGGCAAAGACATAGATAATCATTATTGAGTAGACATTCCACTTGAACAAAGTAGACTAGATGAGAAGTTGCAAGAATTGGGTATTCCTATGTCATTATCAGATTTTTCATGGATGGAAGGATGTAGAATACACCTCACAAATCAGCATTGTGAGATGGACTACCCTATTTTTCTTGGAAAGATGGACTTCTATTTGAAGGGAAAGATGACTATTGAAGAGGTATTAATTCCTATAGCAGATCATTGGGATAGTCAATCAAGGGAAGAAGAAGAGGAACATGATCAAATTCATGAGACTTTAGAAGATATGGATTTGCCTAATGAGAAAGATAAAATGATTGACATCCAATAAAATGAGGGCAAGAAAATTCCCAATGATGAGGAGAGTGAAATCATAAATACATTCATAGACATCTTCATGACAGATGAAAGTGGAAAGGTCTCTTCTCGTGAAATTATAAGTGATGATGCGCTACCCTTTTTGAATGCTAATTATGATGGAGCCCAAATAAAGGAGATACAAGAAGCTCAAGAGTATGATCCAAAGGAAGATGATGAAGATGAAAAATTGGGCCTTGAGGTAGAGGAATATCAGCATTTACAAAACAACAAACAGGATGACTCTCAATTTTTTTCACCAAAGGAGGTAGAAAAGGTTCTTGATTTGGTATCATGTTTGAGTAAAGAAATGTCCATTTATGGGTATTCCATGCATATATAAAACCTTGCAGTAGCCAATTCATGTAGGATTCATCCTTTTGAGATACATTCAGAGGTAAGTTGTCCTAAATTCTTGTTAGCTTGGGAGATCGCCTTAGAAGGTAAGTACAACTTTGAACATGTCTCTTTGAGGCATGAGCAAGAAAATAATTTCAATGTTGATTCTAACAATTCTTGCAATTTTGAAGACATGCTTATGAGTGAAATTCTTAGTCCGAATGAGGTCAAATGTGATGATTTATTATTTATGACTAATGATAATTATAACAGGGATCACAATCTGGAGGATTTGCCTTTTGAACCTTGTTGTAATGAGAGATATAATACATCAAAGATGAATATGTTTTCTAATGGTGGGCATGCACTTAAGAAGGATGGATTGGTGTACCATGAGATAAGACCTCCAGAAGAAGAAATCACAGTAAGTGAGTATGTGCCCATGGTTGGGAACTCACTAAATCAGGTTGGATCTATCCATTATCCCTTGTTTTTTGATGATTTTCAGTTTGAGTATGATAAAGGTGAAAAAACTTGTTTGTGGATTAATCATGACAATGGAGAGTTGCCACAACTTTTGATTTTATGTGATTTGTACCTAGAATTTGAACATAAATTGTCCAAATTTTATTTTTATGAGTACAAAAATGAGTTTGCATTCCTTAGAACTATCCAAGGTGCATTATTGCTACTACATGGAAAGAAAAATCAGTTAATAAACAACTCATATGTTTTTGTTCTAAGATTTTTGCATATAATTTAACTTTAGTTGTAATTAGGTAGGTGTTAGTTAGTTTCCTTTGTGTTTTAGTGGTTAAGTTTTGTTTTGTTAGTGGGTTAGTCTCGATCCTTGTTGCTTGAGTGTTTTTTCCTTTTGTTTGTTGGTTTGGGGAAAAAAGAGTTTTTGTCGAGGCTTTTTCCTTACAAGTGGTCCACCCCAAATGGTCTTTGACAGGAGGTAGAGGTATTTCTTAGTCAAAATTTTTAAAGGAATTCATCTTGCAAGAAATTGTATACATGGATCATGGATGGTGATACCTTTCACTAGCAATCAAGTTGACATTCAAAGTCAATCATCCTCAACACATTACACACTTTAAACATGATACAGCGGTTGTTAGTTTCTTGGGTAAGTGTCAGTTGGAGTCGATTGGATCCTATTGTTATGGGTGACCTCAGATCTCATAACCCTTCTCCATCTACATCTTGACTTGAAGAGACAAAATCAAAAGGAGGAATGCAAAAAGAAAGGTCAACAGGGAAAAGCAAAGTTCAAATGCTTGGGTGGCACAACCTAATCATTGTCTGGGTTTCAAGAAAAAAAAAAGAAAGAGAAAAGGAGAAACCAGAAATGCAAGCACTAAGGTAGCATAGCCTAAGTGCTGCCTTAGTGTACCAAAAGGTCCTAAAATGAAGATAAAAGATGTGACAATATTCAGAGCACAATGGCTCAAGAAAAGTCACCTTCCATGAAAATTATGTTGAATCTAAAAGAGCCCTCCAAATAATAAAAGAACCATATATCTTGTCAGAAGATAGAGAGAGGTGACTCTAGCAACCTCTACCAGGGCTATGAACACTTGACTGGTAGTAGAGCAAAGTTAGAATGAGATTGTGGAAGTTTATGACAATAAGCAAAGATTGGCTCTAAGTTTTTCTCACCCATGAAGCCTTCATCCAAATGTTGAAGGAATGAAGACACAGATGCGCTCATTGGATGAAACAACAAAGGACTTCAATTTTGAAAAGTTGGTCAAAGAATGTTTTCATGAATGGTGCTTATGTTCAATTTATTGCAAGACAATTTTCAGATAAAGCTTGCTGGTAAAGAAATGCCTTGGTCATTTCTCCTTTCTGTCGGGGCTATTTGTTGTGGTTCCACAACACACACCCCATTTTGGCCACTGGGCCTAATGGGGACCCCCCTTTTTTTTAGGTTTCTTTTTATTTTCTGTAGAGTTTTAGCTTGTTTTTCTTGTGCAATTAGTTTAGATAGATAGATTTTTCTTCATGCTTTCAATAAAACTTTACTGACAACTATTTTTGCATGCAGAAGTTTGATGCCCACCTTTTGAGATTTTAGGAAGAAACAACAAGGGAAGCTGACATCTATGGGAGTACTAAGATTTTTGGAAATCCAAGAAGTGACAGAGAAGTTTTAAAGGGTTCACCCCAACATTCTTCCAAAACGCTGAGTCTTCAAATTTGACAAAGTTCAGATAGTTTCAGCACTTAGCCATTTTTTAGTGTTGAAGGTCTGAAAGTTCAAAGGTTCAAAAGTTTGGAAGCTCGAAAGTTTCCCAAGGTTCAAAAGTTCAAAGATCAGAGGTTCGAAGTGCAAAGGCCCGAAGTTCCGAGTTTGGAGTTCAAAAGTTCAAAGATCAGAGGTTTGAAGTGCAAAGGCCCGAAGTTCAAAGTTCAAAGTTTAAAAGTTCAAAGTTCAGACGTTGGTTTGGAGTTCAAGCTTTTCAGAGTTTCAGAGGTCAAGAAGGCCGAAATGCCGAAATTCCTCACAACCCCGAAAGGCCAAAAAATTTGTGGACTTAGCCATTTTTCAGAGAAAAAATTTGTGGACTTAGAAAATTTTGTGTTCCTAAAATTGCAAGCCTCCTAAAATTTTGGCCTTCCTAAAAATTCGGCCCCCTAAATTTTTGACCTTTCGGACTTCCTATTTTTTCGGCCTCCAAAAAGTCTAAAATTCTGAAAGTTGGAGATTTTTTCAGCCTTCCTATTTTTTCGGGCCTCCTAAATTTTTCGCCCCCAAAATTTTCAGCCTTCCAGACTTCCTATTTTTTCGTCTACGAAAAGTCCGAAATTTTGAAAGTTGGAGATTTTTTTGGCCTTCCTATTTTTTCAAGCCTCCTAAATTTTCGGCCCCCTAAATTTTTGGCCTTTTGAACTTCCTATTTTTTCGGCCTCCGAAAAGTTTGAAATTCTGAAAGTTGGAGATTTTTTTGGCCTTCCTATTTTTTCAGACCTCCTAAATTTAGGCCTTTCGAACTTCCTATTTTTTCGGCCCCCAAAAAGTCTAAAATTCTGAAAGTTGGAGATTTTTTCGGCCCTCCTATTTTTTCGAGCCTCCTAAATTTTTAGCCTCTCGGCCTTCCTATTTTTTCGGGCTCCAAACAATCTGAAAAGTCAGAAAGTCTGAGAGTTGGATGAGAAGCAATTTTGTACTTAGCCATTTTTGCAAAGCCTGCTTTTCGGCCTTTCGGCCATGAGGAGTTTTCAGCCACCTACAAGTCCAACAAGTTTGAAATTCTGGAGGAAGGACTTAGCACTTGGTCATTTTTGGAGCTTGATTTTTTCAGACCAACTATCGGGATTTGGGCATTTTTTCTCACGTCTGAAAGTTAACTCCAGTTATCTTAGAGATCATTTTCCAATCAGCTGGGCTTCTTTTTTTAGGTCATTTCTGCATGATTTTGGGATCTCTTCCAATTGAGTCCACGTGGGGAAGCCGCGACCAAGGATCAAGGGTAGAATCATGAATATAATCAAGAGCATGCACGAGTTCTAGCTCCACTTTTGAGATGTTTAATGCATAATTTATTCAAAGCTTTGTAATGCACGAGATTTAATTCTGTGCTAGGATAGTTTAGCTAAGTTTTAGCAGTAGTTTCTTTAATGCAATCTCTAGTTTAGATTTACTTTCAAGTTTTAGTTGCAGCCAAACCCTAGCTACGAAAATAAGAACATGGATCTATAAATTGTAATAAAATGATGTAATGAAAGGTCAATTTGATCATTAATACAATACATACAAGTGGTGCTTCATTCATGGTGTGACTTGTCTACTATCTATGCGAAATTTGTGAATGTGTGATTTTCTCACTCTTTATTTCAAAGAGCCATTGGTTGTTTAATGATTTCAAATCTGTGATCTTTTAATTTGGTGTTTTTTGGTACCACATTGTTGTGTTGTGATGAATTTTCAAGAAGATTATTCTTTGGTGCTTGAAGATTAACTTGTCTCACATGTGCACACATCTGGAGTGGCTTCATGATTTGATGAGTTTTGGTTTATCTTACATCTATGTTTGTTTGATCCCATTGACGATTGCACCCATTCAGCTGAAGATTGTGACATGATCTGATCTTTGTTTTGTGGGTTTCTTCATCTTCTTGGTTATTTAATTTGCATGGTGGTGTGATTGCTAGCATATGTCTGTTAGGTTGTTTTCAACTTTTCCTTTCAAGTTTCTCGTTACTTTACATTTCCTAACCCTCTTTGCAAGTTGCTTCTAGTAGGATAATTTAGATTAGCATTGCTTTCATTTCTTAAATCCAAAAATTGGATAAAAAAGAGATATTGTGGAATCTTAAAGTCTGTTTTGCAATTTCTGTTGAGAGAAGAACTAGCACAGGCCTCCTTGTTAACAAATTCACATTTGTCTTCCATTGACCTATCCAAGCAGTTGAGACCCAGCCAGAAGGAACCTTGAGATTGATCTTATCAATCTTCCAAGAGGGGAATTTTCTTGTGTAAATTCCTAGCCATTGTCTTTGTGTAAAAATGACACTCAACAGGTCATATGTGAGTAGATGTACTGAAGCAATTTAATCAGAATCACTATCAGTCTCTACCAGATGGACAAGTATAATAGGTTCATCTGGATCTGCAAAGAGTGCAACAAATTTTGGGGGTATAGGATATGGAAAAGTATCCTTGTCAGAGCTCTTCTTTGATTTATCAGCTAAAGCAGTGTCTTCAGGTTCTGGCTAGCATTCTGGTTCTAGTACAAATTTGTTAATTCCTAAATGAAACAGGATCTTCTTGAAGCCAAGACCTATGGTGTCTTTGGTCCTATGACCTATGGCTTCAATTGGTTTGAGCAAGCCATTATCATTCACCCCTATAGGGCCACTTCCTTTTTAAGAAAAGTGCTTCATGATTTTGAAGGCTTCATTGTATGGTTCTTGTTCTAAGTCACGAGTAGGAGTTATTTCTTCATATGTTTCCTTTCCTTTGTAAAGACAAGTTGTAATATCTCTTTCCTCATCCTCATCTTCTAGTGGTGTTGTGGCCTTGACAAAGGTACTATTATAGACTATTTGGGGAGAACAAGTAGAAGATTTGTTGTTCTCAGAGGGTCTCTCATAGGAACGCGAAGATGGAGATAGAGCTACAAATGATAACACAGGTTCAATTTGATACCCTCCCATGCCTGTATCCTTGAGTTTCAGAGTCTATTCTATTTCTTTGAGCTTGGCATCATAGAATTTGGTAGACTCTCTATTAGTTGGGACAAAACTATTTGCAGATTGCATGAGTGTATTGCAAGAATAGCTTGTATTGGCGGGCACTATCACTTGTGCACCATGGAACGAGAACTTGATACATTGATGATATGTGGATGGAACTGCTTGCATCTCATGAATCCATGGTCTTCCCAATAGAATATTATAGGAAAGGGGAATGTCTAGAACTTGACAGATAACATACTGCTCTACAGGTCCAACTCAGATTGGTAGTACAACCAAACCTTTAGATTTTCTTTCTTCTTCATCATATGCCTTGATAGTGATTTTCTTGTGGACATCTATGCAATCTTCATCATAGCCTAATTGAGTTAGCATCTTAGTAGAGAAAATGTTAAGGCCAACGTCGTTGTCAATGAGGATGTGGCAGACACGCTTTTGACCTATCATGACTTCTATATGCAAAGGAGCATTGTGCAGATGGCTCAATGAGTGGTCATCTTCTTTAAAAAAGGACAGATAGTGGGGTGAGGTTAGGTGACCCACCATGGATTGAAACTTATCTAGATTCAAATCTTTTGGTACATTTTCCCAAGTGAGGGCTTTATCAAGAATCTCCCTATGAGCAAGTGAGATCTTCAACAGCTCAAAGATAGTGATCTAAGCGTTGGTACATTGTAGCTGGTCTAGAATGCTATAATTAGTTGTGCTAGGCATAGGGACTAATTTTGAGTTCTTGTGGGCAGGGCCAATAGTAGCTTTATACACAGGTTGCTTTGGAGTGGATGTAGAATGGTCAGGACCCGTAATGGTGATTTTCGCACTAGAGCAAGTAACAATGTTTGTGCAATCCTGAGACGATTCAAGTTTGGAAGAATGAGACCCGGGGCCTCACAAGACAAATGGAGTCTTAGGCTTAGGAGCATCTTTGCTCCCCTTGAGAGTAATCACATCACAATACTCAACCCCAACAAGTTCAATCATGTTGATGACATTGTCATTGGTAGTGTACATGTAGTTAACATTGGCATTGGCATTCTTAGTCTTCGAAGATTCACCCTTCTCATGAGGAGGAAAGGGATCTTTGAATGCCTAGGGATCCACAACAATGTCACCATTTTTAATCAAATCTTGGACTGTATGGCATAGTTGGAGACAAGTAGAAGGTTTATGACCCTTGTTTTGGTGATAATCATAATATGCGTTGTCGTTCCACCAATGAGGTCATAGTTGCAAATCATAGAGACACTTTTCCAAAGGAGCAAGTATTTAGTTTTGCACAAGAGTCTATAAACCACATCAAGAGGTTCTCCTAAGGAAGTGAACTTACACTTGGGTTGAGATGCCCAAGGCTTGTTACTAGAAAATTTTGAAGATGCTTGAGTGTCTGTTGTAGCCTTCTCGGTGGCTTTGACTACTTGTATACTAGAGGTAAGATTAAAAATAGACTTCGAAGGTTTTGGGGTCACATTATCAACCACTCCATCATTCACAACATCTCTATTCTTGTTGACAAACTTCCCTTTATCTTTGCTTGAGGAGGAAGACCCTTGTTTGTTATCCTTTTGCAAAGTCAACTCTCCTTTCTTGATCATAAATGCTTCTATTCACACAACTTGCTTAATCATGCTATCGAAGGTTAGGGGACCTTGTAATTGTACTTGATATCCAAAATCTAGGACAAGATTGTCCAAAAAGATGTCGAGCCTTTCAGAGTTTGGTAGTTTGTGAGGATATTTTGTACATAGTTGTCTCCATCTCTAGATAAATGCTAAGAAAGGTTCCCTTTGTCACTGTTTCTAATTGCAAAGATCTCAGATATTGACTAGATGCTAGTTATTGTGTGAATAATCTTGGAGAAATAGATTAGCAATCTTGTCAAAGGATTTGATGCTAGTGGATAATCAAGAAAACCACTCCATAGCTGGTCCACCCAAGCTACAAGGAAAGAGATGCATGAGGTATGTCTGATCATGTATGAATTCCATAGATAGAGCACCAAAATCTCTCAAGTGATCTTGGGGATCAGTAGTACCCAAGTATTTATCATATTTAGGCAGCTCTACACCTTTAGGAAAAGGTGGTATGTGAAGACTCTTATCGAAGGGGAAAGGACAGATGCTTTCCATTATGAACTATTGTGTTGGTTTATCCTTATCCTTTGCAAGTTGGATAATTTGGTTTTACATGTCTCGAATCATCATTTGCAACTTAGCAGTCTTAGTTTCTTCTTCTTTGGCCAAAAGCATCTCGATTTGATAGTTTGGGGGTAATTTGGCCAGCTCAAGAAAGTATTTCTTCTTCTCTTCTAGAAGGAGGATCTCCATCAGCTTGATAAGACTCTTGTTGGCTTTCACAACATCTATGTCATTTTGGGTTATTACATCATCACCATTACCAAGAATCTCATAAATGCTTGGGGCTTGATCTTGATTTTGGTCATTTTGAGGGTGATAGTGATATGGTTGCTGGTCACCTTGAGATTTGTTTTAGGATTGGTGCTAATTTTGATCATTTTGGGATTGATCATAATGTTGGTCATTTTGAGAGTGATCATGAGATTGGTCATTTAGAGATTTCTCATGAGTTTTATTGTATTCACCCTCTTGGAAGTTGAATGGGCCTTACATTTTGTCAAAGTGGGATTGTCCAGCGTGCACAAATTTAGCAAGAGTGGAAATAGATTCGATATGATTAGTAGGTTGGAAAGGGTTGATAGGTTTGAAAGTGTCAATAGGATTGAACCAAGAAAGTGGCCTTTCAAAGTTTTTCTAATCTTGGAACAGTTGTCCTTGAAACAATAATTCAGGTTGTCTTTGAAACAAAGGATTATAACACTACTGGAACACTAGTTTCTGAGAGGTCATGAAAATAGAATTGAAAGGGTCAATAGGTTTAGAAGGATCAATAGGATTAATTCTAGAAAGTGACCCTTCAGAGTCTTGTTGGTATTCCTGCAATGGGTTAAGATTGTTTGGAAATAATAAGTTGTAATGCTCTTCGAACATTGGATTCTGATTCAGACTAGGGTTTATACAGAATGAGCGTCTAACACTAGGTCGATTGATAGCAGATGAAGATTGAGATTGAGGAGAACTTTCTCTTAGGATTCTCAGTGAGGAGGAACATGAGGATCCCTCTTAACACTTAGCTTTGATAATAGGTTCAAAATGACCTCTTCCTTGACTACGAGATCTACCTCTACCTCGTCCACTACCATAGATAGGGAATGTATTTCCACTTCTAGTTGTAATAGGCATAGACAAAACTTAAGTGACGAGAAGGAATCTTAGGATTATGCTCGTAACTCTGTCTCTAAGAATAGAAAAAATGAGAGTAAGGCTAGAACAGCCAAGATGTGAAGTGCACCCAGCACAAATCATCAAGAGTATGGCTAGAACAGCTGATATGTGACTATTCTGTCACAAGGTAAAAAAGCACAATAAGATAGGAAAAATAATAGAGAGACAATATGAGTTTAAGCAGTAATCAGTTAGTTCACAACTCAAGACACTTAGTTTTAGGCAGTGGACAATAGGAGAATAGGTAGATAGACCCCAGGCAAAAATCAAATTAAGCAGAAAGTTGACCAGTCAACGGGAAATAGCTCACTATTTTGGAAATCAAGGTACAGTCTCACGTGAGGAAGTGCTGGTTTGCACGAGGAAATGCCAAACTCCACATGAGAAAATGACATCTCCCACGAGGAAATGCACAGGTTCTAAAATCTCACGTGGGGAAAGACTAGGGTTCGATAGATCGACATAGTTTTCAAGATAAAAATTAGATTTCAAGACACAATGTGGACTATTCTCTAACAGAACTTCCAATTTTCAGATAGTTTAAATCAGCAATTTCAGTTTGAATGTTGCAAGCAATCATTTACAAGCATAAAGTTTTAGTTCAAGCAATAGTGATGCAAAAAGTAGTCGCAAAAAATTCTACCAAGGACAAAGCAACTTGGAAAAATCATGGGAGTCTTTGTTTAATCATGATGGACAGTTTAAGAATTGAAACAATCACTTAGTTATCCCTATAAAGAAAATGGTAGAGAAGACAAAATACGTGCCTCACAACTTATGTGCATGCGTTCACCTCACACAACCATGTCACCCCCTAGAGGGTGCCCATATTTTTGGTTTTTCCAAGGACTTGATAATATATGTTGAAAGGTTAGCCTTGAAGCAGGGGCCAGTGTCATATACCACCTTCAAACATCTAGGTGCATGACTATGGTGAGAATCTAAGGGAGAGATTCATCCCCCTCCCTACGCAAAGAATATGTCTCATTTAAGAGGTGATTCGGGTAGGCAACTAACTAAGAAAGCGTTTAGTGGGCTTCTATTCACGCTAACCTTCGGTGCTCCTAATACAAGGTTGAGGCCTTGCAGCCACATGGACACCTGAAACTCATACACCCTCACAAGCAGGGCTAGGAGCGGCACCGCTTAGTACAATAGATAGAGCTTTCTCAAGATGATAGTCAAAATCAAGAGAAAGAAGTTAACATGGCTTTGAAGTCTTTAGACTCAACAAAGATTTCTTTATTATAGTGAGGTGAAATCACTGGCAATAGGCGTATACTCACTTGGGTCATTCCCAGAGGTTCAACTTTTGGTAGGCCTTCTAAAGGTGACACAGACTTTGGCTTGGATCCAAGGGTTAGGTTTTCTAATTCTCTCAAAGAGAAAAGAGCATACTTCTCTACCTCTTCACCTTACCCAAAACACACAAGACATAATCATCACCGAGCTAACTCCTCCTCAACCAATCCACAAGCTTTTGGGTTTCTAGTTCTCTCAAAGAGAGAAGAGCATAATCCCCTAACAAGTAGATGTGCTAAAGATTCACTACCTTTCCTTACTTCCTCAGGTATCTATCATGCTAGAAAAATATGGGTCTCGAATTCATCCATGGGCATCACTTCCATGTAATGAAGAGCCTATTACCCTATTCTACTATCAAGACCCTTAAGAAATTTTAACAAGGCCCTAGTTATACTATGTGAGTAAAAATAGTAAACAAGCACAATGTTTTAAAATAGTCTTTGACAACCGTCCTGCAAGAAAACCGTTAGCAAGTTTTATGTCTTGGTCAAGCGTCCTATAGCCCACTGTTATGCTATCATAAAATTAGAGATATTAAAAATCACAGCAAACAACAAACATTAGAATCTGCAATAGGAAACATAGAAACTAAAAAAATTTAAGGACATTGATGGCAAGACTCATGTGAGGAAGTGCAATGCTGCGCGCGAGAAATTGCAGGACCCTGCGCAAGATTGTGCTTTTTCATGCGAGAAAATGCTAATGAAAGTGCAACTTTGTGTGGCACAGTGAGAAATCTCACATGAGAATCTGTACATAGTGATGTACGAACATATGACAGAGTGCAGAATTTTCAAAAAAAGTAAGAGATTAATGAGGCTAGAAATCAATTTTCTGCCCCATGGTGGGCGCCAAAATGTTTATGTCTAAATGTTGACCTCTAATCCAGCCATAGAATCGACATATTCATTTCTCAACGAATGAGTTACAATAATGAATATGAATTATTCACTCCATAATATCAATTGAATCGACCTGTCACCTCCTATTTAGATGGGGTTTTTGAATTACTCTCAAACAAGAGCCCAACAACCATAGACCAATTCTAAAATAGAGGATTTTAAATACTAGAAAGAGAATTGAAAATGAGATTAAACTAGCATGAGAATGCAATTGAAATTAATCTAAGCATGATAGTGCAAGTTAAGCTAATAAACTTGAAAGAAAGATGAGAATTAATCTAAAACATAGTAAAAAAACTAATTAATATGAGAGTGCAAGATTATGCTAAAATGAGGTTATTCTAAAATGCAATATTATCAAAGCTTGAGAAAATATGAAAGTGAGACAAAAATTTGCTATAATTTTAGTGCTCTCAAAATTGCCTCTTCAAATGAGGAAAAATAGGTTCATAATATAGAAGAACCCGGGTGAAGGATGAAGAGTTTCTTGGAAAGAAATGGCTGACTCCTCATCTCCATGGAGGAAGGTGAGACAAACTGGAGATATTATTTAATAAATTAAATGAAATATTTCCACATGGGTGGCCTTTCGAATTATTTGAATTAATAAATCCAAATGGGATTATTTTATTTAAAGAACTAAATAACATTTAATTCCTTTGATGTGTATTAGCTAAAGGAGGTGGAATTAATTTAATTAAAAGCACTAAGACTTTAGAATTAAATTAATTAATCATAGGGATAATTTAGCCAATAAATGTCGAATATTTAGGAATTAAATATAGTGTATGATTAATATAAATTTAGGATTTTTTGCAATTGACACAAAGTCAAATAAAGTCAATTAGGAGATAGAATTGCCTAGTACAATAGGACTTTGATGATGTAAAAATTTGGAGAAATGCACCAAAATTGATTAAAATTGTAACGTGCCAATTTTGGGGTATTACAAAACTATTAATGATGAGACTGTTATTGGAAAAGTATTGAGAACTTTGCATCCTATTTATGCCATCAAAATTTCAGCAATTCAAGAATCTAGATGTAACCCTGGTAATGCTCTTACTTTGGAAAGTCTTGTTGGTAAGGTTACTGCTTTTGAGCTTTCTAATTATGATAACTTCATTGTTGCTAATGTTGAATCTGCATTCAATTCACAATTGGTTTTGAACAAGTCTAAGAAAGAAAAATAAAGATGCATCAGTGAGAGTGAAAGTGATAGTGACACTTTTGATGAAGAACTAGAGGATCTTAAAGCTCTTATAGCTAGAAGATTGAAAAGGGGAAAAGGCAAGTATAAAGGTAAACTCCCTATCATATGTTTCCCATGTAACAAAGTTGGTCATATAGCTGCAAGATGTCCTGACAGGGATGACAAGGATGAGGAAAGAGATAGCAAGCACAAAGATAAAAGAGAAGACAAAGGGCACTGAAGGTACAAGGACTACAAAGATAAAGGTAAGAAATCTTGCTATATTGCTGAAGAAGAAACTGACACTAATAGTGATGATTTTGAAATTGAAGTAGTCTATGTTGCTATGAAATATGAGTTTCATGAGGATGAGAAAATTGTACTTATATCCTTGTGAACAAAAATGATAAGTGGATCATTGATAGTGGTTTCTCACACCACATGACTAGTGATAAAAGTAAGTTTGATACCCTAGATCATTACAAAGGTAGAAGCATTAAATTTGGTAATGATGCACCATGTCTTGTTAAGGGTAAAGGATTGATTAAGTTGACTGATAAGATCACTTGTGAAAATTCTTATTGGGTTGAAGGTCTTAACTATAATTTGCTAAGTGTTGCACAACTTAATAACATTGGATACCGAGTGGAATTTCATTACAGGAAGGCTAAAATATTTGATACCACTGGTGAACTAATTGGAAGTGGAGAACAGACAAGAGGTAATTTGTTCTATATAAACCTATCTAAAGATACATGTTTGATTGCACAACTTGATGATATATGGTTATGGCATAAGTAGCTATGTCATGTTAACTTTGACAATTTGGTAGATATTAGTAAAAAGAAGAAAGTGAGAGGACTACCAAGATTGAAGAAACCTGATAATGTAATGTGCAAACAATGTCAGTTGGGTAAGATGACAAAGTCTAGTTTTAAGAGCAAGACTTTTACTTCTAAAAATGCTTTAGATTTGGTTCATAATAACCTTTGTGGACCTATGAGTGTACAAAGCTATTGTGGTGCTAGATAGTTTATTTGGTTTGTTGATGATTACACCAGAATGATGACTGTAATGTTTTTAAAAGAAAAATCTAGCACATTTCAATTTTTTAAGTGGTATTTGGCTAAGGTTGAAAAGGAGACAAGTAGGAACCTGAAGTGTCTGAGATCTAACCAAGGTGGATAATTCATATCAAATGAGTTCAATCTATTTTGCAATGATAGAGGAATCAAGAGATAGATGTCTGCACCTAGAACATCTCCATAGAACAGTATAGCAAAGAGAAGGAACATATCTATCATGGATTGTGCAAGAACACTAATGATCAAGAAGAATGTTGCACAAAAGTACTGGAGAGAAGTTGTAAGTATAGTTGTTTGTACCCTAAATCGAGTACAGATCAAAAAAGGTGCAAATGTTACACCTTATGAGTTATGGCATGGGTAATGTAAAGTACTTTAGAATTTTTGGGAGCAAATGCTATATACTAAAAGATAATAGGAATGGAAAGTTGAAGCTAAAAGTGATGAGGGCATATTGCTAGGTTATTCCACAAAAAGAAAATCTTACAAGTGTTTGAACTCTAACACTAACAAAATTGTGGAAAGTGTAAATATCAAGGTTGATGAATATGCAGAGAAAAATGAACAAGAAAGCAAGAGAGAACCAAAAGATTATAGATCTTTTGTCTATATAGAAGAAGGAGAGGCAAGCGAAAAAATTGCACTTGATGTAGAGTCTCAAGTAAGAAATGCCAAGAATCAGGGAAAAAATGTCGAGTGACAAGAAGACAATGCCGAGTGACAGGAGGATGTTGTCAATTATTAGGAAGAGGTTGTTAAGCATTCAGAAGTTGAATCTGACAATCTTATTGCTGAACCTGAAGAGCAAGGAGAAAAGAGAGTAGAACCTATTTTGGCACAATATGTAAGGAGACATCACAAGCCTGAACAAATCATTGGAGACAAAGAATTGGAGTTTTGACCAAATGCAAGGTAAGAGACCCTACATGTTTACTATGTGAATATGAGCCTAAGACAACAAGGGAGGCATTAGAAAATGAAGACTGGATCCAAGCCATGAATGAGGAGATAGACCAAATAGAGAAGAATGATACTTGGACTCTAGTGCTGAGACCAGAAGACGAAAATGTCATTGGAACAAAATGGGTATTCAGAAACAAGTTGAATGACCATAGACAAATCATAAGGAACAAGGAAAGGTTGGTATGAAAAGGCTATGCACAAGAAGAAGGAATAGAGTATGGGGAGACATTTTCCCCTTTAGAAAGATTGGAAGGAGTAAGAAATCTACTTGCATATGCTGCCTACAAATATTTCAAGGTGTACCAAATGGATGTCAAGTCTACATTTTTAAATGGTATATTAGAAGAAGAAGTGTACATTGAACAACCTGAAGGATTTGTTGATCCAAACAAGAGACACATGGTTTTCAAACTAAAAAAGGCACTGTATGGACTAAATCAAGCCCCCAGAGCATGGTATGAGAGGCTACACAATTACTTAATATAGATTGGATTCTCAAGGACAAATGACACTAGCAATCTGTACATGAAAGATGAAGAAGGAATCTTTTTAGCTAAGATTTTTGTAGATGATATCATATTTGGTGGACAAGATGCCCTATGTAATAAATTTTCAAATTAAATGCAAACTAAATTTGAAATGTCAATGTTTGGGGAGATAAAATTCTTTCTTGGTTTACAAGTATATTAGCTGGAGAAAGGTATTTTCATTACCTAGTCTAAATATGTTCATGAGATACTGAAAACCATTAGTATGGAGGATTCAAGGCCAGTAAGTATTCCATGGCTACCAAACAAAAATTCTCTAAAAATGATGATGATGCTAAAGTAAACCAGACTTTGTATAGGTCCATGATTGGAGAACTGCAGTATGCTATTCACAACAGACCAGATATTGCTCTAGCAGTTGGGATTGTGGAAAGATTCTTTGCCAATCCTAAGGAAACTCACATGATGGATGTAAAAATGATAATGAGATATTTGAAAGGGACTATAGATTATGGATTGTACTATAAGAAGGATAAAAGATTTGAACTGAGAGTCTATACTGATGTAGATTAGGCAGGAAATGTGGATGATAGAAAGAGTACTGGTGGTGGAGCTTTCTTTCTTGGACAGAGATTAGTTTCTTGGACAAGAAAGAAACAAAATTGCATTTCCCAATCTACAGTTGAAGCCGAGTACGTTGCTGCAGCAGTGAATTGTTCAGACTTGGTATGGATAAAATAATTGTTGGTAGGCATGAAAGAAGAGATAATTGAACTAGTTGTCATCTACTATGACAACACAAGTGCTATCAACATATATAAGAACCTAGTAATGCACACAAAGACCAAACACATTGCCATCAAGTATCATTACTTGAGGGAATTGGTAAAAGATAAAGAGGTTAGAATGGAATATGTGAATATAAAGGGACAACTAGCAGACATATTCATGACTAAGGCCTTACCTAAAGAATCTCATGAATATCTGAGAGGAAAATTAGGGGTTCTTCCCCTCACTGAGGCTACCTAGTCAAGCTAGGAGCACTGCATCAAATGTTCTGCAAAGAGTATCTGACAAATTGATGCACAAAAAGGTCACACTTTAGGAGCAGCCTAGAGTTGTGAAAAGTACAGGAAAGTTGATAATCAGTCATAAGCAAAGGTGACAAAGGGAGAAATATTGTTACTAAACTAACAAGATGACATCTACATCTAAAAGATATATGTTTTAGTTGTTGCTTTGGCATTATTGTCAAAGAGGGAGATGAATAAGATGAAAACACATGGTGAGATTTCATGGAAGATCAAGTAAGAGGGATAGATTCAAAGGAAAGGAACGTAGAAGAGATTCAGTGGAAGTTACTGTGTGGACGATCATTCATGCAAGAAAGGCTTAGAGATTCTGAATCAGAATGAAACTAAGGATATTATAAATATTTCTGATGAACAGACAAGTTTTGGATTGGTTGGTGAATCATGTGTTATTCATATGGTGTTGCCATCAATTCCAGAGAGGGAGATTGTTGGAAACTGCAATTGAAGAAATTGTTGTATTGTCATTGATGTCAAACCTTAACTGGTAAGACTGTTGCTATGTAAGAAAGTACTATATCTATTCGATTGTTGAGAAGGATTAGGACAAGGTTGGTAACAATAGCACCTAAGGAAAGGTTGAGTTATCTTGATACTTCCATGGGTACTTGATTATGTGGCACAATGATAAGATAGTGTATTGCTTATCTAAGTAAGAAGTAAGACTAAACAAGTAGGCTTAACTGAGAAAAAGTGAACAAATCTAGTTTAAGCTGTGTGATGTTAGTGTCGACCAAGCCAGTATATGCTGAGTAAATTCAATGTTGACCGAACATCAGTTTATTATCGAGGAAGACAGTATTAGTCGAGGAAATAGTTTCGGTAGTGACTAGGCTACCCAGTGATGACTAACGAGTTGAATACAATATTGACTAAGCGTCAGTAATTTACATTTGAGGAAGAATTCAAATTCCTAGCCGACATAGTTGAATTCTTGGATTATGTAAATTGTGTTGACTTTATTTATTGATTGTATGGAAGCATTTAATGCATTATAAACTATTTTATTGTAATTCCATAAAGAGATTTGAGATATTTCTAGAAGGTTGGATGAAGAACATAATGTTGCAAGGATTCGATGAACCTGACCTAACCCTAAGATCTATAGAGGAGATTAAGCGACAAAAGTTGGATCGACCTAATGAAGAGGTATTAAGGGAAACCTAAGTGTGAGGTTGAAAAGAGGATGATGGAGTTGTTGTTATTGACTAAATAAGAAGAAAAGGCTGAAGGAGAAGGAGTTGTGATTGCTTGAAGGCATTTCTGAGTAGATCAGTGATGGAGATGGAAATGAATCACAATCAGTAAGACAACATATATTTGTAAGAATTGGATCTATTATTTGCAAAGTGAGTTGTATGTTTTCAGACCAAACACTATTGTTACTTTCTAACCATTGTATCAGTTTAAATCCTTTAATCAAGGTTGACCTAACATTCATTGTATAAATCCTTTGAACAAGGTTGTATTCTAATGGAATGTACTTAAGTCCTTTAACAAGGTGCACTCCTAACAGGGTGGTTGAAATCCTTTAACCAGGTCACACCTAGTAGTGTGTTTGTAAACCTTTGATAGGGTTGGCTTTTCACAGAGCTCACTTCAGAAGAGTGAAAATATCAATAACATGTTACAAAGTGGTTTTTCCTAAATTGGGTTTCCACTATAAATCTTGGTGTTAATGCTTGTGTGAATGTTTTGGTTTGAACATTTTTGTGTTTTTCAAGTTAAATAATATTGGATAGTGGACTGCACTATTATATGTTTCTGATATGCATTCAGTAGTGACTTAGTAGTTTTGGTTATCAAATATGAATTTGTTGAAGTGTCTTAAAGTTTGTTTTATACATCTAGACCTGAGAACAACTGATTCACCCCCCCTCTCTATTATTCTAAATCATATTAACAAGAACAAGAATGTTGTAATAGATGGTGTTGTGGATCATATCAGTGCTCCATCAAAGGCACTAGCTTTTTATCTCACCATGGACACCTAGGCCATCAAAGCTTCTGAACAAAAGGCATCTGAACCATCTCAAAAGTCAAAAGACTATAAACCATGGGTTACAATGACAAAACATGAGTTCACTCCTTTGGGAGAGTCCTTGGAATCTTCCATGAAAACTCTATTGGCAAACAATATCATCACATTGCTTGAGATAAAAATGTTTGATCCTGAACCTAAACCAAAATGGTGGAAAGAGACTGATTTTTGTGACTTCCATCAAAACAAGGGTCATAAAATGAATAATAGCATACACTTGAAACATCTCATCCAAGAAAAAATTGATAATGGAGAGATTGTAATTGACAATCACAAAACAAACAATGATCATATAGCATTCACAAAACCATTTTTGAAGCACAATCAAGGAGTTTCTACTACTCAACCTAATATGGGTGCTAAAGTTAACTACGCATACTCTGGAAACAATGATGTCATAAACAGGGTTGAACCAGGCCTATCTGAACATTGTAATGTCATCACAATTGTGAGAAAGGATAGAGATAATCAATCAACAAATGCAATAACTTGATCACAAGCTTAGATACATCCACAAGGACAAAACTTGAATTCATCTAATACCCCTAAGGTGCCTTTTAATCTTTCACCTACTTCCAAACAAAGGGCTGCCTCAAAATCATCAAATCCTAAAGAGACTAGAGTGACATCATACAGTATTGTCCAAAAACTCCAGCATACTAATGCTAAAATATCAATGTTTGAGTTGCTTCAGATATCTCCTGCTCATAGGGATATTCTGGATAAAGCTCTACTCGGTTCCAATGTTCTTGACAATCTTGACCTAGACAGATTCTAGACTATGGTTGTTCATCTGACGTCACCCCAGTACATCTCCTTTTAAGAGGAAGATGACACTTGATTGAGTCATCCTCATAACCAGCCTTTGCACATTGAAGTCTTGATCCAAAATCGTTGTGTCAAATGTGTGTTGATAGATGGAGGTGTTGGTTTAAATATCAATTCTTACAAATTGGTCACACAACTGGGATTATTAGAAGATGTTATTGATCCTAAAAATAAGATAACTATAAAGACATATGATGAGAAAGAAAGATCTTCAAAAGGAACCATTGTCCTACCTATCAAAATAGGACCTGTTACCAGAGATATCACATGTCAGGTTCTAGATCTTCCTTTGGCTTACAACATTCTTCTAGGGAGGCTATGGATACATGAAATGCAAGCTATTCCATCCACGTACCATCAATGTGTGAAGTTTTCTTATGATGGAGTAGAGTTCACAATTCCAACTGACATATCCACATCTTGCAATGCATTGAAGGAAAGTGCTGACAAACTTGTCACACACAATAGAGAATCTCCTACCAAATAAATAGACATTGCCTCTACACCCAAGATGGAGGACATTGCTAAAGAGGTCAAAATTAAGGACACAAGTATGGGAGAATATACTATGGAACTAGTTCTATCTCTAACATCTCTCCCAGTCTTGCCTAAATCTTATGGGCGGCCTTTAAAATAGACAAAACAAGAGTCTAAAGAACCTCAAACTATCTACAATGGGAGTTTTGTCATAGATAAAGTTTCCAAGCAGGAGTCTGAAGAAGATGAAGTTGTGCTTGCATGGCTATACAAATATGAATCCCAAATAGTTCAAAAATGTGACTCCAAGTCATCCAGCATTCCTTCAAAGTTATATGGACTAGGTCACAAAATCATGTCTAAAATGGGATACAAAGGAAAAGGACCTCTAGGAATAAGAGGAAAAGGTCTTATATCACCAATTGACCACCATGGTCAGATGAACAAAGATACTATGGGTCTAGGATATCAAAATAAGCCCTTTCATCTTAGCAAAAACTCTCCACATGTCTTAGAGCTAATTGAACCATCAATAGAAATTCAACTACAAGAAGAAACACAATAATCTAATAGTGATGATTCAAATAGCATGGATGAACTTATTCCTTATAAGTTCTTGGCTAAAGAAATACTAGACCTCCTTAAAGATGAAGAAAAACCTAAGGAGAATATCAATGTAGTAGACACACAAGAACCTACTATGGAACAAAAGACAATTGCACCACAAGAACCAGCTGATCTTGAAGAAAACCAAACAGACAAAGAGGGAGGTGGTAGCTATTCTGAAACAAATTCCCATGAGTATGAATTCAAATCAGAATCTAGAGGTAACCCTTCTTGGGATATCCATCCTGACTTTACAAATGTTCTCATATTTCCCAAAGGTCTAGATGAAAGATCAAAAGATGAATCAAATGACTATGAGTGGGGAGTTATTCCTAAAGAAGATGAACTTATCATTGAAAAACATGTTGATGTTATCCACCAATATACACCTAAATCTAACATGAGTCTAGAGAAAAATGATGAACTTAACGAGTCTGATCTACCTACTGTCGAAAGGGAATTCAATAATGACATTGAGACTATTCGCGAATTGAACATTTTGAGGAGCAATATCACCTTTGAATTCAAGAGTTGAGTTAGGACCAATGATGACAACACCATATGTGTGAACACCATTTCCCAATCCTTCCCTACATTGACTATCCAACATCCAAAACTTATTGACAAAACATCTACATATACAGATCTGAGCCAAGTTATCCATACCTTTCAAAATGACTATGCCCTTTCTTGCTACCTCAATGCAGTGGAACCTAAAATGACTTCCATCAGCAAACCTTGCATTAGCATGACAGAGTCGAATATCAAATATCTCATTTAAAAGAACAAGAATAAAAATAAAAGGAGTTCTAAGGGTGAAAACCACTTTGTGGAAGTCTCAAAATCTAAAATAGTAAAAATAAAAGATGTATTCAAGTGAAAACCTCTTTGAGGTGCCTAAGGATGAGATATTTGATGTCCTTCTGAGTCATTTACAGGATAGATCTCCAGTATTGATAGAGCCCACTCAATCTATTAACTTGGGTATAACAGAGGAACCACAAATGATTCATGTAGCACAATCCTTATAAGAGGAAGAAAATAAAGCATTCACTAAATTCTTAACAGAAAAGAAGATCAACTTTGCATGGAAATATTCAGATATGCCTAGGTTAGATCCTGATCTCATAATGCACCATTTATCTATTGCTCCAGGAGTCAAACCTGTTAAACTGAAGTTAAGAAAGATGCATCCACATGTTTCACTCTTAGTCAAAGCTGAATTAGAGAAACTAGTAAAAGCTAGATTTATTTGAGTTATCGATTATGCTAAATTGATCTCTAACATAGTTCCAGTTTCAAAACCAAACAAATCTATAAGAGTATGCACAGATTTTTGAGATGTAAACAAAGCATTCCCTAAGGATGATTTTCCATTACCAAACATTGATATGATAGTGGACATGACTGTGGGATTTGAAATGTATTCTTTAATGGATGATTTCTCTGGATACAACCAAATCAAAATTGCTCCAGAGGATCAAGAGAAAACATCTTTTACATGTGCATGAGGTACTTTCTATTGGAATGTCATGCCATTTGGCCTCAAGAATGTTGGTGCTACATATCAAAGAGCTATGACATCTATCTTTCATGACATGATGCATCGAACTATTGAAGACTATGTTGATGACACCTTAGCTAAATCAATGATAACATCATAACATTTGAGTGACCTGATCAAAATACTAGATAGAATGGAGACATTTAGTCTCAGACTAAACCCTAAAAAGTGTGCTTTTGGTGTCACTTCTGGAAAGCTCGTAGGCTACATTGTTTCAAAGAAGGGCATTGAAGTAGATCCAACTAAGGTCAAAGCTATCATGGAGATGCAACCTCCTAAAAATATAAGTCAAATGAGAACCTCACAAGGAAGAGTGCAATCAATCAGACATTTCATATCTCAGCTAGCTGACATATCACAACCTTTTACAAATACTTTACATAAAGGTGTGACTTTTGCATGGAGCGAGGATTGTGAAAATAACTTCAACCATATCAAGAAATATTTGGAAAATCCTCCTATTTTGATGCCTCCTATTCAGGGGAAACCATTTATCCTATATGCCTCCACCATAGATACATCATTGGGGGCATTACTAGCACAACATGATGAGAACAAGAAAGAGAGAGCAATATACTACATTAGAAAAACATTGGTAGCATATGAGAAGAACTATTCTATGATGGAGAAATCTTGTCTAGCTGTGATATTTGCATCATAGAAATTGAGAAATTACATGTTATCTCATACAACACAATTGATAGCTAAGATTGATCCACTAAAGTACCTACTAAGCAAAGCTTCCCTCATAGGTAGATTAGCTAAATGGGTGATGCTATTGAGTGAGTTTGACATAGAATATGTTGAAAGGAAAGCTATCAAAGGACAAGTTATCACAAATCAATTAGCCGATGCACCCATGTTTGATGATACACCATTATAGATGAAATTTCATGATTCATTCATCATGCACATATCTTCTAAGACTTGGAAACTTTTCTTTGATGGATCTTACACAGAATGCATCTAGAGCAGGCATACTATTCATAACACCACAAGGTTATTCAATACCTAAAGCATTTAGAATAAAATTTCCATGCACAAATGATATTGTTGAATATGAAGCTCTCCTTAATGGCATGAAGATAGCAACTGAGTAGCGAGGGATAGGATTACACATTCATGGAGATTCACAATTAGTCATACACCAAGTCAATGATGTGTACCACACAAAAGATGAGAAAATTGTTCCATATAAATGCATGGTAGATGATCTAAAGAAATACTTCATATCCATCACATTTGAACATATTCCTAAAATGGAGAATAAGGTTTTTGATGCTACGACAACACTATTCTCTCTACTATAGCAGCCCAAACATGAGCTATGTTATGAGTTCCTAGTGGAAGCACTATAGTTCCCTGCATATGATTCCCCTGAAACCCACATGATCTGCACTATTGTTGGTCATGATTCTTCTAGATACAAAAACCTTTTCTCCTACCTTAAAGACCAAATCATTCTTGATTCCTTCAACCGCCATGAGAAATGATACCTTATACGAATTGCATCCCGGTATGTCATCATTGGTAATGATCTATACAAACGGAGTCTAGATTATACACTTCTTAAGTATTTAGAATGAGAAGAATCTCAATGTGCATTAGAGGATGTCCACAATGGTATATGTAGATCACATTCCAATGGTTTAACACTAGCTCAAAAACTTATTAGGGCTAGGTGCTATTGGCCTGAAATGGAAAAAGAGGCTATCAAGTATGCTAAGAATTGTCAAAAGTGCCAAGTACATGGTAACTTGATTCATGCACTAGGGAGAGATCTGATTTCCTTTATTACACAATGACATTTTCAATAATTTCCCTTTGATCTAATAGGTGACATTTATCCACATTCTTTTAATGGACATACCTATAGAATTACAGCTACAAACTATTTCACAAAATGGGTAGAAGTAGTTCCTTTGACTCAAGAAACTGGCAAGCAAATCTCTATGTTTATTCTGAACTACATCATATGTCAGTATGGAATCCCACATTCAATAGTCATAGACAATGGTGGCTAATTAAAGAACAAGGATTTAGATTCCTTATGCTCAAAATTCAAGATCACACAACATTGGCCATCCATATGTTATCCTCAAGGGAATGGACAAGTAGAGGCCTCTAACAAGAATCTATTGAAAATCTTGCATCGTACAATTAATAAAATAGGAAGAGACGGGCATCTCATGATCAATCTAGCTCTCTGGGTCTACAGAACAAGTATCAGAATGCCCACTGGGGCTACACCATTCACTTTAGTTTATGGGTCTGAAGTGGTATTACCTATTGAGGTTGAAATCCCATCACTAAGAATCAGAATGCATGGTCGAGTAACTGATGATAACTACAGAGTGTCTAGGTTGCAAGAACTTGAACTACTAGATGAGCACAGACAAGTAGCATATGATCATCTCAGAGTATATCAGAAAAGAATGTCTAGAGGCTACAACAAGAAGGTCAGACATAGAGAATTTCAAGTTGGCGATCTAGTCTTGAGAGAGAATCCTAAAAATCAATCACATAGAGAACACAAGGGAAAGTTTGAACCCAACTGGTTGGGTCCCTTTGTTATCACTACTACTTTTGGCTCAAGAGCCTATCAACTCTCAACAACTGAAGGAGAACAACTCTGAGAACTAATCAATGTTCTCCATCTGAAGAAATTCTACACTTGAGGCATTCAGTATTCAAAAATGTCCTGAAAAAATTATAAAAATTGAAAAAAGTCCTGAAAAAAATGAACATCTTGGTGAAAACCTAGCAATAGGCACCTTGATGATTCACAAAACAAATTGAAAAAAATTAAAAGTACAAAAAAATTGAAAAAAATGAAAAATGAGAAAAAAAGAAAAAGTGCCTTGGTGAAAACCTGGAAATAGGCACCTTGGTAGCAAAAATAGAATCTCTATCAAGATGGTAAAAACCTAGCAAACAAGTGCCACTTGTTCAAAATGCTCCATCTATCAGCACAATCTTGGTCTTTCCCAGCTTCCAGCCTTGCTTTAGTTTGTACATATCTCTTGGTTTGTTTTCACATTCCTGTTCTCAATAAAGTTGGTCTGTGCACCAATCAGCAAAAGTGTCTGTATCCTATCAATGTTTCAAACTTGGGGGCAATCAATGTCATATCCTATGGTCTCCAATATATCTCAGATGAGTCATATCCAATCAAAGTCCTTTGAAGCTACATCCGAGTCAATCAGTCTATCTCCTTACCAAAAAGGATTTTGCAAACAAATACAAACAAACATCAAACAAAAACTGAAAATAATCTTTTCTTCATTTCTTTTATCTCTTTGTATGCTTACTGATTTGCATTGAGATTTTTGTATATTGTGTCCTTTAGAGCTCTTCAATGATGTCCTTTATCAGATTTAGAGAGTGATGACTAGGGGCATAATCTTTTCTTTATTTTTTGCTTTGAGTGAAGATCTAACAACTTTGGAAAATCTAGATTGAAATAGTGTCCATCTGTAAGAGCCTCCATCTCGTATTGGATGGCCATGAGTACCTCGACCATTAACACCTGAAAAATTCAAGGAAGTTTGATCTAACTATTATCTTTTTGAGTGAGTTCTTACTCCTACTATGAAATGTGATCTTACCTAAGGATGTGAATGATAAAGGGTCACTACAAGTAATTCACATTGGATTTAGAATGATCTCTTGATTGCCTGGTGTGTTTGAACCAGGCGTATTTAGGTCATCACGACGTCTATGTTTTGATACTTATACAAATTGCTATATCAAAATGGACATGATATTCAGGTCATCCTGGCATTGGTGCCTTGGTGCTTATATCCAATCCGACATTCCAAAAAACAAAATCAATATTCATATGTCCATGGTTGTCTATCCAATGGGTGTTGTATTGACTTTAACACAAAAATCAATATTCATATGTCTATAGTTTCCTAACTAGTGGATGTTGTATTGATTTATCTGGTTACCTAAAAATTTAGTGATGCAAACAACCGACACATGATCAGTGACTAAGTCCTAGGTCCTAGGTTTGCATTTCATTCTACATATCACTTTGCACTTTGTATGATTGCATTTATCTCACAATTGCCAAAGCAGCTTGATGCTTAAACAATTCTTCAAAACAATGCTAAACATGGCACAAGGACTGAGTCTCACATGAAGGTCCCTCCAACGAAACAAGTAGAATCCTTTTTTTGGATCAAAATCAAAATCTGAGATCATTTGTTTTCAAACCCAGGACAACCAACTGCTTGTGTAATCAACATTCTAATCATCAAGGAAATCCAAATTTCAACTTAACTAATTATCTGACATCAAACTATTGACATTTCAACTTGGTCAACCATGGTCAAACCTAATCAAACTTGGTCTTCAGGACCTCCAAACGATGCAAAATGCATTCCCGAACATGTATAACCAATTCTTAAATCAATTAACATGCTTCTAAACCATTCAACACTGACTTTTCTTGTCAGATTTTGATTTTCATCTTGAAGGGGGCATGGTATTGGACATCAATCAAATTTGT
Source organism: Chamaecyparis obtusa (assembly GCA_027943335.1). Lineage (NCBI taxonomy): Eukaryota > Viridiplantae > Streptophyta > Pinopsida > Cupressales > Cupressaceae > Chamaecyparis > Chamaecyparis obtusa. The sequence continues at coordinate 219,844 of BSBK01000137.1, read as the reverse complement.
AAATCAATCTTTCTTTCAGTGATCAAGACAACAACCACGTCTACTTACTAATTCATCAAAAGTCCTCGTCACTTGGGGCACATCGCTTGGGGCATATCAGATTCATTGAGATACATATCAATCTGGTATTCTCTCTTTTAAATCTTGTGATCTGTATTAGCTATTCGTAACCATCAGTTCACTTGTGTTATTTCCTTGGTTCTTCGTAACTGAAGGGTTCAGATTTGGCATCCACTTGACTCCTTTGGACAATTAGGTCTAGATTCACGACTGCCACTTCTTCATAATCATAGGTTCATAATCAGATGTTTTGACACTTCTTCATAATCACCGGTTCACTATTGATATAGTTAGCATCATCTTGATTCTTGGTCAACCAAGACCTGAATCACCAACATCTTCAAATATATCAATTGGTTTCTATCTCGGATTCAATTAATCTCTCTGGATCAATTTTTCTACCACATAACTGAGTTCACATCTTTATCAAAAATAGATTAATCTTTGAACCACTGTGCTTTGCATAGTAATTCAAAGATGGGCAAAATGTAATACCCCAAAAATGGGCTATAGGTTCATTAACCTCCTACATCATCAAATCGAATGAAATCGACATCAAAGTCCTAACCTAAGGCACATCTGCACATCAGTTTATCAAAACCCTAATTGATTATCTTAATTCTATATCGAGGAATATTTCCTAAATATTCCTAATTTATCTTAATTATCTTTAATTAAATATTATTTGGTGATAAATCTCATTTATCCTAAATTTGATTAATTGAATATGATAAATATTTAATTAATTAGATTAATACTGCCACTTAATTATTTAATTCTATTTATTCCTAATTAATATTGTTTTTATTTGACAATAAATCGAATTTGCTAAAAATAATCAGTTGAATTCTTATTTAATTAATTAAATCAAATTGTCAAATTTAATGATATAGTTTTGGAATAAAGTTTGATTAAATAATTGATTAACCCATAAATTAGTTATTTTAATGCAAAAATCAGTTAAGTTGAGAATAAATCACTTTATTTTTAAATTAATTCATATTATCATGCACAATCAGAAAAGAAGTCAACTTTAAATCAATTTTCAATTTCAATTTGTTAACTTTCCAAACTCAACATCTGATGGTGAGTTGAAAAAGTGAACTAAAACTCTATTTTGAGGTAAAGACTACTTTTGCATGATTTTTATGAGTTAATTAATTCTAATTTCTTGTTAACTCAAAAATCAATGTAAGTTTATCAAGAGTGATTTATGGCTTTTCTCAATGCATCCTCAAGCCTTGGATTTCTAGAAAATCAAGGCTCAGCTCTTCACAACACATCTCTTGAATTTGCACAATTACTCTGGTGAGATTGCATCTGAAGAATCAAGCTCTTGCGAATAGGCAATTTTGTGAGATCTTTCATTGTTTGTCATAGCTTTGCATCCATTTTCATATCAATTCATAGCATTGTTAGACTAATCTGCATATCAATTCCATACATTCTAGAATAGAATCATTCAATTTTTCATCCTAATTGCATCAAAAATCCAAAAAAAATAGATTAATCTGCATTCATTATTATTTGCATTCAAATCTTTCGTTTAGGTGTTGCATTGTCACTAATCTCAGTCTGAATCTAAGAATACCATACTCGCACCTACTAGAAGGCAGTAAATCACCTAGTTAGCTAGTTTAATTTATATTGTAGATTTTGATTTTGCTAACCTCTAATGTTTTACTAAAGTGTTGTGTCTACAGCTAGGTACAATTTTCACACACACACAACTAGCGTAACCTCCTAATAGGAATCTAAGTCCACTGGTAACCTTGAGCTTAGCTTCATAAAATCTCCACATAACAACAATTTGAGGATTTTGAAGGTCTTCTCAGACCTGTGTAGCCAAGTGGATTCAATGCCTAGTACCTACATCCTATATAACCAATCGACACACACACAGATATATATATATATATATATATATATATATATACAGTGGAAAACAAGGAGGGAGAGTGCGACATTGTGTGGATCTCCTGTAGGAGTAACTATGACTGCCTCTCCCCATCCTACACTCACATCAATTAGTGAAACATCCAAGCATAATAGGGTTAGCAGGGTTAGATTCATTATAAACATAAATATGTAAACCAAATATGAAACATTTCACAATTAGTTCATCTCTAGTCATTCACCACTTTATGCCAAATCATTCATTATTTCCATAATCAATTCTATTAACCAAATAAATATAAAATCAAATGTCCCATCATGAAATGAAATAGTCCAAACATATAATCCAAAATAGCATAGTAATAATCATGTCAGTCTAACATATGAAGATGCTGGGGTGGGCATTACAATTCGTCACATGGGTGTGCAACTTAATCTTGATTAAATGACAATTAAAAGGGGATTTTCTATTTTTTCTTATTCTCCCATCAAGCTTGGCCCATCAAAATTATTGAATCCTCTCTCATGGATTAATCTCCCTCACCACTCATCTCTACCTAACATATTTTGCCTCTTAATCTCCACCCTCCATTCTTGAGGCAATTTCTATAAAAGGAAGTTATTTCTTGGCTCAAGGGTCCCAATCTTGATCATTTGGCATCTTAAGGAGATTCTTGCATTCTTAAATTATAGAGTTACTATTCTATTTTGAGTTCTTAGTCCCCATTTATAGTTTCTTAGCTCATAGCTCTCTTGTATTTTTAGTTTAGCTCATTTTCTAGAATAATCTTGCATTGTTATCTAATTTGTTTTCCTAGTAGCTCATTGTTAACCTTGCATTCTAGCTTCATTCTAGATTTGCAATACATTTGGATCAATCTTGGAGTGGTGAATGCAAGTATTGCATTTTATCCACATTTGAATCTTCCATTTTGGAGTAGTCAAGTCACTAATCCTTCATGCCAATTTGATGAGCATTACAAAATGATTAAACCCGTTTCAAATTAGGAAGCAATAACCCATTTTTAGGAATTTAGTTGTTGATTTGATTTGAACTCTTCTAGCTAAATTCTTGAGTTAGGTTTATTAAGTGGTGGTAGCATTTCAATTGAATACCAATTTTTAACCACACTTTTTTGGCACCCACCGTAGGGCACGAATCATATTTTGGTCTCATTTCTTGTAGGTTATTTTTATTTATTTTCTAAAACTATGACAAACATCATACAACTATACTCCAAATTATCATACAATACTTTTTTCATCTCATACAATTGAGAGTTCTATCATACAATAATATGAAATATAGGGTTTCATCGCATGCAATTTAGGGTTTCATCATATAACATATCAACTATGTCTTTCATCGCATGGCTCTTTGAGTTTCATCATATGATAATATGGTGCTGACAGTGTTTTATCACACTGAAAATAGAGAGTGTTTTTTAGGGTTTGGTTGCTTGAATTTTTGGATTTGTGTGCTTGATTCAGATTTATCTTGGCCTTAACATTCTATTTTACAAAAAATAATTGGTTTTTGCAAGATATTTAAGAGACAATTTTCTTTCCAAGTCACCTTCATTGCATCATTTTGAGACTACTAATGCTTTGTGGTTGTAGAACAATTTCCAAAGACATATCTTGAGACTACTAAAGCTATTTGTCTTGCAATTTTCCTAGGAGATTCAAGTAAATATTGTGGCTTCTTTAGTTTGATTTTCTAAGCATCTAGCTTAACTAAGAAGGCTTCTTTTCTTGTGACTAGCTAGGTAGTAGGAGAGTATGCTCTTCACCTCCTAGAGGTTGAATAAGAAATATTGACCTGCTTGATTTATCACTGGTAAAGGAGATCTTGACTAAATGAATTTATAGTTTGAAAGATATGCAATGTTTCTCATTTCAACTGAGCCACATTACAAGTTTTGACATAAATTGAGATTGCATTGCCAGATTAAAATGAAATCAAATCTCCAAAAAATAAGATAGGTTATTATAGGAATCCATAACATATTCATATAGTGCCTAACAATTAGCTGATACATCACACAAGCTGAGATATGGGCCTCGAAAGATATATACCCAATGGTTCTTAGTGCACCTTAGGGACACTTCAGTCTGTCATGGTCGTGAATGTTGGAGTGAATCCATAGGTGAAATGAGGTTGTTCCTAGGGTTTATTCAGACAACTAGAGCTAATGGAATAGATGGTTCAAGGAAAGTATGAATGGTTTGAAAGATACCCAATGTTGCAACTTGCAAGTAAGGCACATTGCAAGTTTGGGCCAATTAGCATATAGGTTGTTTGTGAGGAAAATTTGATTTGGTCACATTATGGATAATTTTTGAGGGGTCAGATATGTTTATTGACTTTATTAGACATGGCCTTAACATACCCTACCGCTAGTGTCCCTTAGGTGCGCTAAGTGCACAAAAGTGATAAACTTTGTTGGTGTATTTTTCTCAATCCAAGAAACCTATGTATGATCCATCTAAGAACTCACCCATAAACTCTTCTCCAATTATGATCAATCACTCAAACACATTGCATATGACTAGAACACATCATCCAAACACTAACATGATGAATAGTCACCATCTACTAGTAGCTCAAGTAGTGATAGAATCTCTCCAGTGTTCTTCATTTCCACCTTTGGAAAGGTAGTCTCACTCCTCATTTTACAACAAAGGGTAGCCATCTATAGTCTAAGGTTTTAATTTAGCTAACATTAACATGAAATATGAAATATGAAATATGAAATATGAAATATGAAATATGAAATATGAAATATGAAATATGAAATATGACTTCAAAGATTCATAATTAACTTTTTTTGCACTTTATTACATCATGAATGGTATTTTACAAAATCCATACATGTAATGATACAAAATTCAATATGTATTTAAGATGCATAGATAAAGCAGTGACTTGATTGGGTAAACCAAATTCTCAACTAAGTAATGCAACTAGGGCCAAAACTGATTTCTACTATCAAGACTTTCTCATGGTGCATTACTTGATCTTCAAATATTAAGAACATAGAAAATAAGGTAAATAAAAATGTAATGATAAAAAAATTCAATATATATTTATAATCAAATGATACACAATATGATATACAAAATTTGTCCTCTCAATATTTGCAAATCGGACCCATGGCCACTTTTACATACACACTTTGGCATCTAATATGCATATGACAACTCTTAACCATTTATATATACAAAATTTGGCATCTAAGCATGCACATTACAACTCATTGTTGTTTTATATATAAAATTTGGCCTCTAAATATGTACATAGAGAACCTCAGAAAAAGAGAAGTTACAACATTTCACAAAAGATATATACAAAATTGTCAAAATTATTCTACCATATTGTATAATCATTTGTCTAGATAGCCTAAAATTAATCAAGCAAACCTTATGGATCAACTCTAATCCTGATTGTGTCAAGTATTTCTTTGTGGTCAAATTTGCAAACTTTCCACAAATTCTTGTTAAGAGGTCTACCAGGATACTTAATCAATTGAATATTTGTTGCAACAAAAAGGTAAGAGTAATGAAGAATATGTCTATGTGTCTCAAAGTCCTCAAACAACTGGGCATTAGGATTCTTCATAGGATACCTTTATTTTATAGAGCGGTAAGTTAATACAAAAATTAATGCAAAGTGTAATAAAATGAGTTTAAGTGGTCTCAATACAATGACATAACAACGGTACCTTCTAAGCCATGTCCTTGTCACAACAATGGATCCTATTGGGTACTCAATACCCTCTCCATCAATGACTATAGTTGTCAATTTATTTTTGGCCTCAATACAATGACACAAAAAGTATTATGTTCCTTCTTCATTGTTCTCATCTGCAATAACTGCATATACATGACTTGCATTTTATAGAAGGATAAGCTAATACCAAAATCAATGTATATTGTAATAAAATGAGTTCAAAATTGATTTTACCTAAGTAATAAATTGAGAAATTACTTAGTTCAACTAGGTCAGATACATGTTCAAAATCCATTAATGCTTCAATATGGTTCAATTATAGTTCTCTAGGAAGTTGATATGTATTAAGGGTTTGCAAAGGTCTAAAAGACCATTGGTCAACCCACTCTTTTGATTCACATTCATCCCATACAAAATGCATACATGAAGAGAAAAATCATGTAATCTATCTAGTATAAATAGCTAATGATGCTACATTTGAACTTCTAAGTGAATGCATGACACTTGATTCTATAAGTGTAAAATAATCTATATATTTTGCAATGTTAACTTCATGTATCAACCAAAAATATATACAAACAATAGACTTACTTGTATTACCTGGTCCCATTGTAGAGTTACACCATTGCACAATTGTTTCTTCATCTATTAACACTGCTCCACCTTCGTAATTCAATTTCTCTCTGGTAAGGGTTCTTTTCACACATGCTTCCACACCATAATTCTCTCCATTTCCATGGTTCACCTAACTGAAATTCCAAAAATGTTGCACACCACTTGCCACATGCATCCTACTTAACCGGTAGAACATCCTTGCATTCTTGAATTGTGTGGTGCAATTTTTTGACCATATATATTACGTGTTGATTGTATCTTACACCTCTTTCCCTTAAACTATCATAGAAAATTGTAAAGCATCCTTGTAGAAACTCTAAGGAATGAGTATGATCATCACTAATATAGAAGTGATACTATATTATAATCATTTTTTCCTCCTCTGCGCTATCATGTGCATGCATGAATGCTATGTGTACAAAAATTGTAACTTGTGTAGAGTGGTAATACATAGGTTGCACTTCATTTTGAGGGTATTTCTCTCATTTTTGGGTACTTGTGTATGATCTATTTGAAGGTGTGGGATTGTGAGAGGCCCCTCTACAATAGTGTATCTCAGATTTTGAAGACTCCAAGTGGATTTTTTAGGGCAAAATTTTTTCTATTAATGCAAAAACTATCAAAGACATTCAATAGAAAAGTACAAGGTTGCCCAAATCTCTGTGTGTTCTTTGTGGGCATGAACTGCCACCACAAAAATGTTTAGTTGGGTGGGTATATCATAGGCATGGTCCATTTTTGGATGACATTAACATGAAATATGAAATATTAAATGTTAAATATGACTTCAAAGATTCATAATTAACATTTTGTGCACTTTATTACTATTAGAGTAATAAAGTGTTTCCTTATTAATTGAGTCATATTTGATTTAATTACTAAGTCACTTATTATCTCTTTATACTTAAGCTAAACTTAGGTATATAATAATTAATTGTTTTACTAATTATTATTGTGCAACCTAGGTTTTACCTTTTTAGGTTTTCAGATCTCTCCTTTTATAAAGATTGATCTCCTTTGTTTTCATAACAGATTATGTAACAGATTATTCATTATTGAATTGCAACTTTTGTTTTTGCACAACAAGAATGATTTCTCCTTTCATGGATCAATGCGTTCAGGCCTCCATAGCTTCTTGTTTCTTCTCTCTCTCTTTCTGTTACAGGTGTTTGTATGCAGGTGTTCTTGGGAGCTATAGGTTGTTTATTCACCAACTCCCATATGGTATCAGAGCTTCAGATTTGTTTTCCCATGTCCTCTTCTTGAGAGATTTGGCAGTGTTCGTCAAATCTGAGTTTTTCATAGGGTTTTTCTGTTAGATCTAGGGGGACCTCTTTTTTTTGTCACCTTGGGCTCAAACAAACCTCACCATTGTGTTCAGAGATCCCAAGAACCCCCAACTCCACATAAAATTTGTCCAATTTGGACAAAGTTGGAATTTGTGGCAATTTTTTTTGCAATTGGCCCCAACACAGATCCTGAGGCACTTTGGGGCCAAATGGACCTCGCCATTGAATTCGCAGCACCCAAAAATCCCCAAATCCATCTAAGCCACATCCAATTCAGACACCTTTGTATTTTGGGGCTTTTTTATACCAAACAACTTGACACGCTTCTTGATGTAGAATTTATACTGACTGGCACACTTCTCGAGGTAGAATTCTCTATCTTTGTACACAAATTGAGGCAAAAAAAAATTTAATATTTGGCACGCAAATCAAGACAAAAGAAAATCTAGCACCTAAATCAATACAAAAATTGTACTACCTAGCATAGATCCTAAGGTGCGTATGCAATTTTTAAATTTTTTTTCCGGTGAAGTCATTTAGCCATCAAATTTAAGCCCATCAATTGATGATGTAAACATGCATCATCATCATTTTCACCATTTTTGGGCCCTCCAGCGTAGCAGTTGGTATTTTGCTCATAACTTGAACATACAGTGTTGAAATCAGGAAAATGAGATATTGTTGGAAAGTTGGTTGTGAGATCTATCCAAATATGGAGGTTTGAATTTCAGATTTTTCTTTTCTGATGGTGTTTTTTACTGTCAAATCCAAATGTTCCTTTTTAAACTCTAGAAGCTCTATCTTGCACATCTGAACTCCATTTTGAGCAAACGATATATTTTTGGAAAGCTTGTTCTAAGAGATTTCTAGTGTTGTGAGTCTTTTTTCTAGATTCTTCTCTAGGTACATTTTATTTAGATTTTCACTTTTTAACAATCTGGTGAATATCTTGGATGTTTCAGGTCTTGGGATCTCTTCCCTTTGAGGGATAGCTCATCTTAGCTTGTTCTTTTGTTTCAGCAGCCTTCTCTCTTCTTTGAGCAGTGTATATTTCACTTTTGTAGCATTCGTGTATGCACACACACTAAGATAAAGTGTCATTCTATTGCATGTATGAGATTTTGCATATGTTTGTGCTCTATGTACTCGCACTCCAATATAAAGTGCTACAAGGGTTTGATGTTTGCCTTTGTTTTCCATCTACTTTTGTCATGTGAGTTTTCCTCCAATGACATTAGCCTCAAGTATCTCTATATATGTTTGTACTCTCTTTGTAGTTCATATTGGACAATCTTTTCAATGTACCTATCATTACTCCCTTGTCAGCATTATGGGGGGGTTTCTAGTGTTGGTTCTACTACTTCCTTGGTTTGATAGTGTGAGCTATGTATTTAGTATTTGATTCTATGTACTAGGCAGATGTAGTGGCTGGGTACCTATGCATTCTAGTGAGATGGATCATTTACCATATGGACACTCTTTTCTTTCCTGTTTTTGGATGCACTCTTCTAGCTTTGATTGATTAGCTCTTCAGACTTTTGCTATTTTTATGCCATCTGTATTTTTTAGTTCAGGTGTTTTCCTTTGTTTGCCGCCTGATTTGAGTAGTGTCATTTGATGGAACTCATGCAGATTACAGTATTATGTATCTTTGACTTCAGGTGTTTGCCTTTGTTTGCCTCCTGATTCGAGTAGTGTCATTTGAGGGCACTCATGCAAATTAAAGTCTTGTCTACCTAGTCATATTTCAGTGGAGGATCTTCAAATCATCAATTACTTATTGACAGAGTTTGCAGCTTCTTGCTTCAGTGATGTTTTACATGTTTATCATTTTCCCTATTTTTCTGGAACATTCCTAGTTTTTGAGGCTTCTTCAGTCCTTCAAACTAGTCTTTGTCTCTTTTTGGAGTAGAATTTTTCCCATGTGGTTTTCTCTATTTCTCTACTTTTGGAGACTCTCTTTTGTACTTGGGTACCTAATCAGGCCTTTTGTTGCCGGGACCCATTTGCTTTCAGTAGTTGTTTCTAATTTTTTAGCTTCTCCCATAGTTTATCTTAAGGGGGTGTTAGAGTAATAAAGTGTTTCCTTATTAATTGAATCATATTTGACTTAATTACTAAGTCACTTATTATCTTTGGAGTAGAGTTTTTCCCATGTGGTTTTCTCTATTTCTCTGCTTTTAGAGACTCTCTTTTGTACTTGGGTACCTGATCAAGCCTTTTGTTGCTGGGACTCATTTGCTTTCAGTAGTTCTTTCTAGGTTTTTAGCTTCTCCCACAGTTTATCTTAAGGGGGTGTTAGAATAATAAAGTGTTTCCTTATTAATTGAATCATATTTGACTTAATTACTAAGTCACTTATTATCTCTTTATGCTTAAGCTAAACTTTAGACATATAATAATTAATTATTATTGTGAAACCAAGGTTTTACCTTTTTAGGTTTTCAGATCTCCTTTTATAAGGATTGATCTCCTTTGTTTTCATAACAGATTGTGTAGTAGATTATTCAATATTGAATTGTAACTTTTGTTTTTGCACATCAAGAATGATTTCTCCTCTCTCGTGGATCAATGCGTTCAGGCCTCCATAGCTTCTTGTATCTTCTCTCTCTTTCAGTGACATGTGTTTGCATGCAGGTGTTCTTGGGAGTTGTGGGTTGTTTATTCATCACCTCCAATAATTACATCATGTAGGGTATAAAGTTATTTTGGGTATTAACATAAAATATGAATTCAAATATTTTGAGCATTAACATGAAATATGAGTTCAAATATTCATAATTACCCCATGGAGGCATGAAGACAATATTTTTTGCACTTTGCATGTAATGAGAAATTTAATAATGATAAAATATAATGAAGACAATATTTTTTGCTCTTTGCATGGCATGAAGAGGATACAAATGTAACGATAAGAAATTCAATATGTATTTATAATCAAATGATACAAATTTGGGCTCTCATTATTTTCAAATCAGCCCCATGGACACATTTATATATAAAATATTGCATCTAATATGCATGATCAAGCTCATTATTGTTTATATATACAAAATTTTGTATCTAAATATGCACATTACAACTCATTGTTGTTTTTTATATACAAAATTTAGTATCTAAATATGCACATTATAGCTCATTGATGTCTTTATATACAAAATTTGACATCTAAATATGCGCATTACAACTCATATGAACATAGAGAACCTCCAAAAAGGAAAATTTATAACGTTTCGCAAAAGATATATACACAATTGTCAAAATTATTCTACCATATTATAGAATTATTCTTCTAGATGACCCAAAATCAATCAAGTGAACCTTCTAGATCAGATCTAACCCTTAGTGTCTCAAGTATTGCCTCCTGGTTAGTTTCATGAACTTTCCACAAATTCTTGTTAAGAGGTCTACCACGATATTTAATCAATTGAATATTTGTTGCAACAATAAGATTTGATTAATGAAGAATATGTCCATGTCTCGAAGACCTCAAAAAACTAGGTATTAGAATTTTTGATAGGGTACCTCCATTTTATAGAAGGATAAGTTAAATCCAAAATCAATGCAAAGTGTAATAAAATGATTTTAAGAGGTCTCAATACAACTCAACAAAATAATGGTACCTTCTAATCCATGTCCCTCTCACAACGACAGATCCTCTTGGGTACTCAACACCCTCTCCATTAATGACTGTTGTTGTCAAATTTTTTTTGACCTCAATACAATGACATAAAATTAATTTGTTCCTTCTTCATTGTTCTCATATGTAATAACTGCATAAACATGACCTACATTTAATAGAAGGATATAAGTTAATACCAAAATCAACATAAAACACTAATAAATAGAGATTAAAATTGGAATTACCACATAAATTACTTGGTTCAACTAGCTTAGATACATGGTCAAAGTCTATTGATGCTTCAATCTGGTTCAGTTGTAGTGCTCTAGGAAGTTGATATGTATCTAGGGTTTGCAAAGGTCTACAATACCATTGGTCAACCCACTCTTTTGATTCACATTCATCAAATACAAAATGCATACATGAAGAGCAAAAGCATGTAATCTGTCTACTATAAATAGCTAATGATGATGCATTTGAACTTCTAAATGAATGCATGTCATTTGATTGTGTAGGTGTACAACAATCTAAATACTTTTCAATGTTAGATTCATGTATTATCCAAAAATATAGATAGAAACCACAGACTTACCTACATTAATCCCATCATAAGGTTACACCATTGCACAATTATTTTTGTATTTATTAACACTACACCACCTTTGTACTTTAATTACTCTCTAGTAAGAGATATTTTCACACATACTCCCACACCATAATGCTCTCCCTTTCCATGTCCTACCTGAGTGAAATTTCAAAAATGTTGCACACCACTTGTCATATGCATCCTACTCAACAAGTAGAACATCATTGCATTCTTGAATTGTGAGGTGCAAATGTCCGACCATATTAAGTGTTGGTTGTATCTTATATCTCTTTCCCTTAAACTATCATAGAAGACTATAAAGAATCCTTGCACAAACTCAGAGGAATAAGTATGATCATCACTAATATAGAAGTGATACTATCTTATAATCCTTATGTCCTCATTTGTGCTATCATGTGCATGCATGAATGATATGTGTACAAAAATTGTAACTTGTGTAGAGTGGTAATACATAGGTTGCACTTCATTTTGAGGCTTTAGTGTATAATTCTTAGAAAAATCAATGACAAAGACAATATTATC